>OZ005744.1:152399956-152446432 GCA_963930735.1 Dioctria linearis | reverse complement strand
GTAGGGCCATGTACTATAACATCGTCCAAATATACTAGGCACTCCTGAGGTGGAATTCCTTGGAGGACGATTTCCATGAGCCTCTGGAAAGTTGCAGGGGCATTGGTTAGCCCAAATGGCATAACTGGAAACTCCCACAATCCACTGCCTGTAGTGAACGCGGTCTTTTCGCGGTCTTCTTCTTCCACTTCTACTTGCCAGTAGCCCGACTGTAGATCCAACGTCGAAAACCAAGTTGATCCGGCGAGTGCATCAAGAGTCAGATCAATACGTGGCAGCGGATATGAATCGTTTTTGGTGACCTCATTTAGCCGCCTATAGTCGGCGCAAAATCTAGTCGAGCCATCCGTTTTCTTCACCAGGACGACTGGAGAAGTCCAAGGGCTACTAGATGGATTGATAACGCCTTGGGGTTTCATCTCGTTTACTAGATTTTCCGCTTCCTGACGTTTGGCCAATGGAAGCCGCCTGGGAGGCTGTTTAATCGGTTTGTTGCTGCCTACGTCGATCTGATGCCTCATAATCGTAGTTCGACCGAGGTCGTTTTTTGTTCGCGCAAAGACATCCTGATGTTCTACGAGTAGCTTTTCCAGTATTATTCTCTGCTGATTGTTCAGATGTACAGTTGTGGGTTCCAGCAATAGGTGTAATTCAGGCGGTAGATGATTGAAGTTCGCTGTTCCTTCCTCCGAAGAACTGACAATGTCTGCAGCTGCTTCCACGTCTGCGAGAGAGGTGTTTGTCTTTATTTCGACTGGGTTATCTGTTACGTTTGTCACACGAACTATCAGGCTTCCATTGTTGGACGACTGCCGGTTCCATCCACAGGGTAGGTGGGACATTTTTTGGAGATATCAAAACAGTTTTTTGTTCCGCCACTAATGGGTTATAAATTGTTACGAAGCAGGATGACTTAGCTGGTATTATACAGTCCTGTATTGTTCTAACAAAGATGTCAGTGCTCTCTTCTTCGATTATCGGAACGAGTTCGTGAGCTATCCTAATAGTGTGCTTTGCTAAGTCGATGGAACATCTATTCCGATGATGCAGTCGTCAAAGACATCAGCTACGTAGGAGGTGTGTGTTGTGGTAACATTTTTATTAGTTACTGGCAGCTCAATGACCCCGTCCACTATGCTGGTTCCTCCAGTGACATTTCGAATCTGTGTTAAAGATGGGTTGAGACTATACGGGTGTTGCAAGCGGTCCAGTATTCTTCTGTGCAAAATAGAATGCGTCGCTCCCGTGTCTACGATCATGTGACAGACAATTCCTTGAATCTTCCTTTTATTTTAATGGTATTACAGATCATACCTTGACTAACAGTTATGATAGGTGGAGCTGGTAGCCTCGAAGATATTGGCCTCGTCGTGTCCCGTGTCTCCGTGTTATGTCTGGATATTGGCTCTCGGACAAGGGTTGGTGTAATGGTGGTTAGGGTGATAGCAGGCGGTGTGTGCGGGATAGCTGGTGTGTTCTTTGTTGGGATGTTCATCGGTGGTGTAGGATAGTTCGTTAGCGTGTTAGTGAGAAGAGGCTGATTTGTTAAGGTGTTAGTGGGAAGAGGATGGTAGACTAGTGCGTTAGTGGGGAGGGAGGAGTTGATTACGGTGTTAGTGGGAAGCGGGGGTGGAGGTAGAGTGTGTTTGTGTAGTGTTGGTATGGTGTGATGTGTGGCTGGTGTAAATTGTTAATGTGTTAGTGTTCGGTGTAAGCTTGACGAGTGGGGAATGTTGCGAGATAGGTGTCTTGGTGTTCGGAGTATCTGCGGTTATGGTGGTAGTCTTAGTTAGTTCTAGGAGGCTGGTTTTTAATGGACTGTTGATCTCTGTGCCGTCGAGGAAGTGCTTGCAGATGGTATGTGGAGCGTTTGTGAAGTGTGCTGATCTCTGCCCCCCGAGATCAGCTGCCCTGCGTTTAAAGTTCCTTCTAAGCTAGACGAAGTGATATTCCTAGTATATTCTCTGCTTCCGGAGAGCTGCTGTGTCGGTTTTGGTTGCAAGTTAGACGGTGAGTCGCCTCGTGTTCCAAGAGTAGATTCATGTGCTGTATTATTCCTCCCCTCTTCGATAGGTATTAGCAGAACGTTGATTGCTCTGTTAGTAGGGCGGCCTTCAACCAGGTCAAATACTAGTCTGTTGCCAGGAGCTACTTCTATTTCCGGATTTTCAACTCAACTCCGAAAGTTGGCAAAATGGAAGAATACGTCTATTTGACTCTCATTACGCACGAAAAACCCGTACCTTCTTCGAAAGTCGCACCGGCGGATGGTACCCGTGACGTTTTGGGCTAGCAGGCTGGGTTTCGGAGAGGTGGTGGCGGATGTAGGAGCTGTTGACTTTGGCTGAGCTAGCTGCGGCTCCCTCACGCTAGCTCGTTCGCGTTTCCCGATGACATCCGTCCAAATTGTTCTCTTCTGAAGTCCGGTGGTTCTGGCGGTGGTGGTCTATTATTACTAGTTGCGACTGCAACTCGTATATTGCGTCTCGCAGCTCTGGTTGCTCTATGATTAGCCTCTATCCGAAAGGCGGTTTGTACTCCGTCTTGCAGAGTAGGTGGGTTAAAATCTCGAACTCTTTATTGAACATCTAAGTTAATAATTCCGTCAAGGAAATGTTCCAAGGCGATTTGATCTCTGGCATCCTCCGGACATTATGGGAACTTGAGCCTAGTCAGCCGTAAAAGATCCGTGGCAAATTCTGAAAACGTCTCTCCATTCTTCTGGACTCTTGTGCTGAGCTGGACGTGACTAAATGACTGCTTATACTCAGCTCCGAATTGGATAGAGAGCGCATTTCTCGCCTTGGTATACGATCTTCTGGCCTCTTGACTTAAGGTCTCGTAAAATCCCAAAGCCGTGACGCGCAGGGATGCAGCTAAATACAGCGCTTTTGTGTTGCTATCACACCCGTTCGTTTCTGCGATTGCTTCGAAGTGCAATTCATAATGATTCCACGGCGCCTTGCCGTCATATTCCGTGGGAGAGAGCAATTTTCTTCTTATAGGCTGGTCCGTAGCTGTATGCTGCGGTCGATGAGGTGATGTAGAAGGTGTCTCGCCTGCTTGCTGAGACCCCACTGGGCTAGAACAGATACCCGCAGGTCTATTTGGCTCAACTTGGTTATTGTCGTGGCTATCGGGGCTTTCTCTGGGAATTTTCGAAGTCGACGGCGTAGATTGACCGTTAGGCGGTGGAATATTAGCTGCTTTGTCGGCGGATTGGACCTTGGAGTGACCCTCCGTATCATCCATTACTCTATTGACAAATGCAGTTCCACTTAGAACTGAAATATCGGCCATCTGCCTTTGTAGTGTACTTAAGTCTTCCCTGAAGGAAGTATGCTGCCCCTTCAAAGCCTTCACCTCGTTGATAACTTCTACAATTGTATTTGACTGAGAACTAAATTTGTCGTTCAGCTCTTCGAGCTTCTGCAGAATTTTATCCAACTGCTCTTCGGCCATGCTTCTTGTTTTCCCCTTGTTTTGGTTGTGGCCGAGAATTGACGATTATTCGCGAAAGTGATTACAGCCTCGTTCTGCTTCGAATCACGGGAGTTAGGAAGGACTTACCGGTTACTGGAAGGCGGAATTGAGACAGATCTTGTCTGGAGGGAGAGGTCCCGGTAGGCGCTTACCTACTCGACAATTAATAATATATTACTTATTTCGCCCACGACTGAGGATATGGGGAATCTTTCCGATGTCGTATAAGGCAGAGTACGAAATGCCCGCAATAATTTCTACCTGTTGAATAGAAGTTTCCGCTCGTTTTCTTGAATTTATATAAAACGTACAAAAACAATGAAAAATGATTTAGGAACTATCCGAAATAGTTCACTTATACTCACGGCAAACAAAAGGCCGGCCTATTTCTCTCTCGTTGGTTAAGATTTAAATGGCAGGTGAGTAAACTTGGAACTTCGGCGAATCGTGGTGTTCTACAAATGTTGGTAGCAGATGTAGGGCTAGTCCAGCAAATATTTTGAATTCTAGGGATTGTTGGTGAGCGAAGATTGAACAAATATTGCTGAGATCGAATACTGTGTAGCTCGTTGGATAGCCAATATTAAGGCAGTAACAGTCCTCTTGTATTTTATTTGTTGTTCACGAGCGCGGATTAACAAAGATGTTGACAATTTGTTGCTGGTCCGCAGATCTTTTGCCTTTTGTAAACCACCGATCAGCAGATATAAGGCCTACATAGTGAATTATTGAATATTTCAAAGCACACTAAATCAAAATCAAAATTTGGAAAACCTTTTGTCTTCTTTAGACCGTCGATTAACCAATATCGAGCGAATGTAGAAAATTATTGAGCACTTTATAGCTCGCTCGATCATGAAACAGATATAGAAAATCTTTTGTCTTTCGTAGGCCGTCGATCAGCAAATATGAACCAAACGTAGAAAATTATTGAATATTTCAACATTCACCAGATCAAATATAAAGCAAATTTAGAAAACCTTTTGTCTTCGTTAGACCGTGGATTAACAAATATCTAGCGAATGTAGAAATTTGTTGAGCACTTTATCGCTCGCTCGATCATGAGACAAATATAGAAAATCTTTTGTCTTTCGTAGACCGTTGAATAGCCAATATAAAATTTAGCACCTAATTTGCACTGTAGCAAACGTATATGGTATACAATACTTTGTAGTTCATACGTGTTTGGTGCAGATATCGAAAATTCGTCCTCTAATTTGCCTTTTAGAAATCAGTCATCCGCAAATATAACAAATATACGAATATTTTATTACTTGTCCCCCTTAAGTTCGTAAATAACTAAAGCTCCGAAGATTGTTTCGGGTCAAATCCTCAATTCGCAACTATCACTTAAAGTGATTTGGTAGTATAGAAAAATTCGTGATTATTTTGCGCTTCCTCAGGGATCAGAACCCCAACTCTATTTGGCTTTATACACCACCTACCAGCCAAAAGGATAACATATACGAGATTATTATCACCGTTCTTGTTAGTAACTCAATTGTGGCTAACTTCGCACATAAAGTTTAAAAAGTATTTCAGGTTCTGTACACGGTTGAAGACAGGTTCCCGAAAGGCGACGCCTGAAATACTTTTGCACCTCCCTGGACTACTTCTTACTGTTTGAATCGAATTGTTCGTTCGACTATCGATAATTCAGAAGGTCGTTCGTATTTGTTAAGCGGCAAGAAGATAAAATGCTAAAACTACTTCTCACGTTTAGGTTAAATAGAACTTTAATAATTTATTTGAATATCGAATATCACCTGACGCCAACAGTTCGTCTAATATCGTAGAAGGCCCGAAGAGAAACATTGCTAAAAGTATTTCTCACGTTTAGGTTAGATAGAAATTCAATTATTTATTTGATTTGCAGCTACAAGAAAACTTTAGAAACTATTCTGTGATTTATACGAAGTTGCTCAGCAAAAATAGAGAATTTAATTTGTATTTTATTACTGTTGCTTGCCCGTATTGATAAACTGGCACTTACTTTGCGTTGTAAAATTTGTTTGCTAGCAACTATAGAACTTTCCAGAACCGGTTTGTACTTTGTATATCATTGACACCAAAATATAGCAAATTCATTAATTATTTTGGCTGTATACAGTGTTAATTAGCGCATATAGCAAATATAGGAGTCGATGATGTGCTGATTAGCCAATATTAAATTAAAAATCTAAAATTATTGTGTATCTCAAAGTCGTTTCCACTCAAATAGAACAATTTGTAGAGAATATTTTATGTCTCGCCAAACGTTGGCACTGTACCTGGAAAATTTATTGAGCCCTTATACTTTATCAATCATAAATAGCAAACGTAGGAAATAATTTGCACGTACTCAATGGCAAACAAGAGAGACTATGACACAAATCTTCCTCACTCAAAAAAAAACTAAGATTATCGATATGTAGATAATAAATGGTATACCATTGCAAACCCCTTTGCGGTTTAATCAAAACACGAAGTGTAACACGGGTTTGACTTCTGATTGCGGGTGGTACATAGGCAATGACGTCTCGTGTTTTACCAGATTATAATAAGTGGATGCAGCCACTCACAGCCGAATGTATTCAACTCTTCACAACTCTCGAACTGTCAAGTCACGACAATTGTTGCGGCCCTTCAATAGATTACTTACGATTGGCTTTCGTTTGATTCGACATCACTATACAATTTATGGAACTTGTTCTAACAATTCCGAATCCACTTATAGTGGGTGTTCGCACTCTGTACTTTGCGAATAGACCGTATCTTACGTGCAACAAAATATACAAAAAAAAACTTAAATAATGGTAAGAATTTCCACTCCTCCTTGGGGATTCGGTTTATCTTGTACTGACTTAAATAGTGAAAATTTTCAATTTAGCGCGGGAAAAATATATAGTAGTACCATAAAATATAGTAGTAAAATAAAATATAATAGTAAAATAAAATATAGTAGTACAATTAAGGGTAAAAATGAAAGAGATATGGTAGGCCAAATGCGCGCAAATACTGGACGCTGTGTACAAAATCAACTGGACTGTTAATTTTCGCTTAACTACTTATTTTCACTTCTTACAACTATTGCAGTATATAAAAAATATAAAAATGTGTACAACTATCAGAGAGATGCCGCTACAACCTCAACGCCAGTCCTGACTCATAAGTAATTGAACAACGTGAATTTATAAATACTTAACTCAATACGTTTTTACATACTGGCAGAAAAACGGTTTAAGCTTAATGGACGTTATTGTTACCATCATGGACCGGATGCATCGAAAGAAAATGCCATGCAGAGCGTGGCCAATGCAAATAAAGTCGTGGTACTCACATACTTTTATAACGTTTCCCAGGATATCTTTAAATCTTTAATACAGATGATATTATAGAGGAAGATAAAGGGCTTGCTTTTGGTTTCAGAAATACGTCTACGGTTAACAGAAATACGCCGTCTACGGATAACGACGGTGCACACTTCTTGCATATATCTAATAGTGAAATATTCATATATTTTTCTACAGAAGAAAATAGATCCTTATTAGAACAATTAATAGAAATCAAGTCAGAATTCTCTCTAAAATGGATACAATGGAAAAAGAAATTTTAGATATTAAAAATGCAGTAAGTAAGCTTGGCGAAGTTAAAAAAAATGTTATACCTAGAATTTACATATTATTAAGGTGATATCGACGGAATAAAAAAATGGCAAATTACATATAGAACCTGTAAAAAGAACTGCAACATATTAAGAATATCGTAAGAAAACATGAAATACACACACGTGACTTATTTAACCGCTTGTTAAAAAATGTGACACCAATAGAGCGAACACAGATAGCAAGCAACAAGCTGGTTCGGGAGAGTGTTGTTGATTCTGAAAAAGTTACCACAATGGTGGGCACAAAAAAGATGAGTCTGACGAAGAAATTCAGAATTCATTACCTGTTAAATAAAATGAAATGAGTGACTTGGAAGTGCGTCTGAGTGATACAAATTTCAGTAACAAATTGGTAAGAAGTGAAAACAAATTTTTAATTATTAAAAAAACAAATTTTTACAATTACAGACATCTTATTTCTATCTCAACGCACTGAATTTTTTTGCTGAACTATTACATGGCAACCTCAAATGAATAGCAAGCAAAATGTGATTCTTTATCATAATCTCTATATTTTATATAGATGCGTGCGGAACCGTGATGGGAATCTTGGATTTCGAGCTCGAGATAAAGCGTTGTGTACTCCAATCGCACAACAACAACAATATATTAAAAGAAAGGAAATTTTGTATTAGGGACAAAATCTACGTCCTGAAATATGCCTGAATGACCATTGGTTAAAAAGTACAGAAATATGCCTGAATGGTGTGTTTTTCTTCATTGGTTAAAAACTACTGAAATATGCCTGAATGGCCAGCTTCTCTGCATTAGTTCAGCGCTACTGAAACATGCCTGACTGGTGTGCTTTTCTTCACTAGTTAAAAAACTACTGAAATATGCCTGAATGGTGTGATTCTCTTCAATGGCTCAAAACTAATGAAATATGCCTGAATATTGTGCATGTCTTCAGTGGTTCAAAACTACTGAAAAATGCCTGAATATTGCGCTTCTCTTTATTGGTTTAGAAGTACCGAATACATCCACCAAATACTGCAGCATAAAAGTAATAAAAACTGATGCTTCCCTGCTGAAAGTGCGGGGTTTACATTTTTGGTGGCGCTACCTGCCCTTCGCAGATAAATCATTTAAAAACGCGACAGTGGTTATATCTGTTAGTGTTTACCCCTGAATTTTTCCCGACTGCCTATCCTTTTTCACTGGAGTTGGAATTTCGAGCACTTCTCTTAAGTTTGTTTGGCCTTTAGAAGTAAGATAGACACTTTTTGTAGAAGATGCGTTCCGCATATAACTTAGAATCATTCACATCTCAAATTGTTTTGTACACCTCATTGTATTAGCTATCATTTAACACATTTTATGCGCATTGCAGTTAACCTTGTATGCCGTGATTGATTACCGTTGTGATCGACGCGACGGTACCATAGAATTGCATTTCATTTTTCACAATTAAAGCGTTTGGATCAGTACATAAAATTACTTGTCCTTTTGTTGTTTTCCGTACAAATTCTTGCCCGAAATAGTGAAATTTTTTGCAGACAGCTTCTCAAGATTAATGTTATCCGTCAGGCTTTACAAAGTAGAAACTTGGTTCTCGTCATATATCTTGAAGCTGAGCATGTCATTGCAAACCAACCGTCAAGAATAACGAGCGCTGGCTGATTAAAGTAGGAAAAAGGGATTCGGGACAAAGAAAAGGCTGTAGTACTTCCACTTGGAATGAAAGAAGAAGATTTTTAAAATATAGGTAGTAGCGTTGATTGCTCAACTCCTTGCAGCCCAGCTGGGAGCATATTCCACATAACGTGAAGTATATACTTGAAGGGCACAAGGTGCTGGAACTTCTATGCTCACCCCTTAGTGGCTGCGGTCAATATACTGGTCTGAAGTATGACTTAAATCATACAACTTTGGACACAATAAAATCGAATCGGTGTACTAAACTATGTTTTGCAGTAAAGCTTGTTGCGAGTTTCAAACTCGATGAATTTTATATGGAGTAAAAATACAAGTTCCTAGGCAGAGCTCTACAATATTCTCTTTTTTTAGATATACCTACATGTATACGTCCAGTTCAGTGTTATGTCGTTTGCTGGGTAACTTAGGGAATGCATAATTCCTGGTCTCCAAAGACGCCTACTTCCTCGAAGTGTGCTTCTGAACTCAAAATAATATGAATAACTACTACACCAGTTGCAGAGAAAAGTTTACCATGGCTATTGGATATTGGTTTTCTTCTTGTTCATTGAACAATTTCCCAGAACCCAGAAGTCCCCCCCCCATCAAGATATGTCTACAGCCTCCACAACATTTTAATGTGCATCATGTAAAACTAGCAAGTCCCATCTACAAAGTTCAAGTATTATAAACTTTTTGGACTAAGACGGCTACTTCATTCATGGAATTACAGGATACAGCCGTAGCAATTTAAAATTTTCCATACAGTTCTTTATAGCTACGAGCACCTGCATAAAATTGTCGTTTAAATTTAAGAAACTTTTACGAAAATGAGGCATGGGGACAGCTCCTCTTTTCCTAACATGGGATGGGATGGCGATTGCAGCGGTATGTGACAAATATATGAGATTGGTGATTCATTCAACCATCTAAACTGTAAACGCTGTGCACTATGGGCACTCATAGAACACTGGAAATAGCTACTCTGAACAACAACAAAAATACTACTCTTCTACCTAAGCATGGATGCGATTCGTTTACCTATTACCACCATCAGCACGATCATCACTACCACTACCACCGCCACCACCACCATCTTCATCTCCAACGCCGATATCACCATCACTACCATCACCACTATAATCGATACCACTATGTCAACAACAATGATGATGGTGTTGCAATTTGTGGGGAGTTAGCTGTATAATTACTGGTATATGCAGATAAAGGCAAATAGGCTGTATTTTTGGTTACCAAACACTCTTCCACAATTTCATTTGTTAGCACTATGTTTTTATTTGAGACTTGCAAAGTAAAATCTGGGTTTAGAGAAAATTTCTTTGCAAATTCCACTATGTCTTCTTCATCAATTTCTACTCCCGAATACGAAAATACAGGCTCGTCGATGATAAACATTTTATTTACAAGACTTATAATTTCTTGTGTGGTAATTTCACCACGAATTTTAATCCGCCTTTTAATCCCCTCATATTCCATTAAAAAGAAATAAACTTCTGCAGACATTTTCCTTTTTAGTTTATTAAAAATTATCAACAAAAAATAAATAAAAAAATTTCACTTTCAATATGGTAGGTATATCCTTTAATAATGTAATCACTTCTTACTTACCAGCTGAATTCTTGTCTTGTAACTAAACGATTTTCTGTATCTCACTTTTCACTTAGGTACATATGTCAACGATCTGACTCCACTGAACACACTAACTGAAATGATTATCCTATCCTAAATAAACTTCATTAAGGCAGCAACAGTTATGATTGTCAGCAACGATATAATAGCTACAAGCAACCATAAATATAGTTGCTTACACCTATATACATAGTTGCTTACAGCTAATATATATTTGCTTACATTTATAATATACAGTTCCTTACAGCTAATATAGTTGCTTACAGCTATGTATATTTGGTTACATCTATAATATATAGTTGCTTACAGCTATATATATATACATATATTGTTACAAATTTTCCTCCTGTCTTCGTTATCCTGGAAAGGCTACAAGATTTCCCTTCTAAACAGGTCCATTTATCACTGGACTGACGAATAGCAATTCTGGAAGGTAAAGGCAACAAATCTCGATTAGCTGAAACGAGAGCAATCCGTTAGATTTTGTGTAACAGCGTGGCTGGTCACAAGTTCCTCTGTGCATACGATCTACGCAAGCTGGCCGAGCGATTTCCAGCAGCAGTGTCGTGTTTATGTACGATTGTCCAATTGGACGTATGGAGCTATGCCGTAAGAGCCCCGTTCGGGGAGTCGTCAATTGAGGCGCTTCGGTCCTTGGAATAATAGCGTGGGCGCGACTCTCGACAATTACTGACAAGTGGTAAAACAGATTAAACACGCCTTCTTTCAGTTCCGTAATTTACTTTCATTGTAGGTTAGCATAACAAAACAAAATTCACAAGCAAGACTCTTTTCTTGAGTCGAAAAAAAACTTGGCGTCTGTCTCAAAGAGTTGACCAGAACAGGGCAGATAAAAATGGCAGTCTCCTCTTAGCGGAGCTAACTAAACCACCAAAAACTTCGAGAGACTTTTTTTCCACATTTTTCACACATTTACTTTTCTGACAACTCTTTTTAGCCGACCCAGTGACATCTATCTTTGAATAGCCCTTGCGATGGGGTCACATTTACTCATTGGTGTTTTTTATTACCTTTCTCTAATTTTCACCACTTAAGTTTCCTTATCTAATTACATTTAATTTTTTCTTTGACGTTTCTATTATTAAATTACATTTCATTTCTTTTACAGGTTAAGTTTCGGTTACTAATTACATTTAATTTTTGAAGTTTCCATTATTAAATTACATTTCATTTCTTTTACAGGCTAAGTTTCTTTTACTAATTACATTTAATATTTTGAAGTTTCTATTATTAGTTATCTAATTGCATTTCGTTTCTCTGTCCTTTTACTTTAATATCAAAATGTTTAGCCTTATTTCAGTAAATGTCAAAATGTGGTTCTCATACATGTCTCAGTATTTCGCTGCTCTTTACTACAAGTTAAATGATACCTCTTTCACTTTTACCCCTATTTTAAATCAGGTCAAAGCACAGGTTCAATTTTTATTGTTTCTTGGCTAATTACGTTTCGATTCTTGGTCTTCTTCTTTAATATCCGCCAAAGTGTTTATTTTTTTTTTCTTACGCAAATTGGTTGACTTTACCGCTATTAATTTAAGCCCCAAAGCGGACTTGACAGTTCGAAGTTTGTACGATGTGTGACTTGACTTTAGTGCTATTAAATTTTGCTCGTCTCATCAACCAGATTTGACAGTTACTCGCTGTAAAATTTACTAAATAACCAGAGTGAGAAATATTTGACCTTACTGTTCTTAATTTTGATCCTTTTGTCGAATGGAATTGACAGTTGCCTTGTTGTAAAATGCTTTTAGTGGGCTATATTTGTCAGCTCGGTATAAGTCATTGAATGTCGCTTTGAGCTGTTGGTGTTGATTTTCTTTCTTTCTTTTGCTATGTTTGTCAAATTGCTTCTGTGGAAAGTTCTAGAGGTGTCGAACTGGTCTTATTTCTAAGCGAAATCAATAATGAAATTAGCTACTATTTATTTTGAACTGTCGTCGCATTCATTTCACCACCCGGCGTGTTTATTTTTGTATTTCTTGTGACGGAGTTCATTTCAAACTTTAAGCTATCTCGCTCCTACTGTTGCTTGCGAGGTGAGGGATATTCTTTCTGCTTCCGCGGCGCGTCGCGATCGCAAAACTTGGAGGAGCCGATGCGCACGTCGGAGCGTGCTACTACTTCTCAGTGATTAGGAATCTAACGTGAGGGGACTGCAGCGTGTACGCCCCGGCTTTAGTTGACTTGAGAAATTTATTTGGGATGAAGTAGGTGTCGCGCGGAACTGCAAGGACGGGGTTTCTGATTTCGCTATGGTTCAGTGCCTTTCTTTAGACAGAGAAGCTGTCACATTGTATGTCGTTTTCGTTGTCTCGTGCGGCACATTGGTATCCTGTAGTTACAAGTTAAGCTGGCTTGATGCCTTCTTAGGGCTACCAGGAAGTATTAGTGGTTATATGGAAAGGTCGTTTCTTTCGCGGTACGGGGCCAGTCTGTCGACGTGGACAGTTCGCATCTTTCCACCGTGACATTTTTTTATTTTGAACACTACTTCGGTTACAGCGTCTGTGATTTTGTATGACCCTTCCCAGTCGCACTGCAGTTTTGGACACCGCCCAATTACGCGTCGTGGGAAATACAACCAAACCAGTTGACCTACTTGGAAACTGGGTTTCTTCGACCGTAAGTCATAGTATGTCTTCATGCGCCGGCTCGCAGTGTTCAGCATGGTTCGGTTATTTTCGTGAATCGTGCTCAATGTGGTGGTTAAATTGTCCAGGTAGTCGTTAATCGGCATACCTTCGGTGGGTGGACTTCCCAATACCATCTCCAGTGGCAAACGAAGTTCTCGACCAAAAGGGAGTTTGGCCGGGGTTTCTTTAGTGCTATCCTATACACTTGCGCGATACGATAGCAGTAGGTAAGGCACGTACTGGTCCCATTCCCTTTGATGCGAATTCAAAAATTTTGCTAGGTAGTCAAGAATTGTTCTGTTAAATCTTTCGACCAAACCATCTGACTGTGGGTGTAGGGCCATTGTGCGCGTCTTCTCTACTCCGAACTTCTGTAGTACCTCTTGAAAAACGGCACTTTCAAAATTTCTACCTTGATCCGAATGGAGCTGTAGTGGGGCTCCATGTCGACTGAATACCGTTGATATGAGTGCATCGGATACCGTCTCGGCTGTCTGATCTGGTACTGGAATTGCTTCAGGCCATTTGGTGAAATAGTCCATACAGACTACTAAGTAGCGGTTACCTTTATTGGTCTTTGGAAGTGGTCCCAGTATGTCTACAGCAACTCTTTCGAAAGGTGCGCCAATGTTACATACTTGTAGAGGAGCTCTCCGTCTTGGCCTCGGTCCTTTCCGAGCTTGACATTGTATGCATCCGGCACACCAGTCCTTTACATCAGTACTACTACCAATCCAATAATATTTCTGTCGAAGTTTACCAAACTTCTTATCAACACCGAAGTGTCCGCCACTTAAAGAGTCATGTACCTGCTGGAGAACACGTTTTCGAAGGGATTTTGGAACCAGAATTTGTTTGATAATTTCTGTTCCTTGACTGATGACTCGAACGGCGATGCTATTTTCTAATTTCAGAACAGACCACATTGACCAATACGCTTTAACTTCAGGGCTAAGGTCTTTTATGTTCGCTTTATCCGGTCGTTGACCCGTAGCCAGCCAATTCCGAATACATCGTAAAGTGAGGTCGTCCTCCTGTTTTTGGCCTATCTCTTTTTGGGTGGTGACTAGGCGAATTACGATGGTGTCTCTCTCTTCGAGTCGCTGACAATATTGACATTCCGTCGTTGAACAAGGACGACGCGACATTGCATCTGCGTTACTGTGATTTTTACCTGGGCGGTGCACGATTTCAAAATCATGGGCCTGCATTCGTTCTATCCATCTTGCTACTTGTCCCTCGGGACACCTAAAGTTCATCAACCATCTCAAAGATGCATGGTCTGTTCGAATTGTGAACTTTTTTCCTAGTAAGTATGGCTGAAAGTGTGCGCAGGCTTTGACTATCGCAACCAATTCTTTCCTGGTGACACAGTAGTTTCGCTCAGGCCTACTGAGTGTTTTGCTGTGATACTCCACCACGTGTTCCATCCCGTTTTTAACTTGTGTCAGAATAGCTCCCCAAGTGTGTTCACTGGCGTCCGTGTCCAAGATAAAAGGTAAATTTTCGTCTGGCTGAGTAAGTATAGGCGCAGTGGTTAAGCGGTCTTTCAACTCTTCGAACGCTTCTTGACAAGCATCTGACCAGATAAACTTTCGACCTTTCTCCGTAAGCTCTGTTAGTGGCTTCGCAATAGCTGAGAAATTTTTCACAAACCGCCTATAGTAAGCACACAGCCCGAGGAAGGACTGTATATCTCTTCGGGTTTGCGGTTTGGGCCAACTCTTAACAGCATTCATTTTGTCGGGGTCCAATGATAATCCAGAGTCACTGATGACGTGTCCCAAGAACTTCACCTCTCTCTGACACAACTGACACTTCTTCGGTGATACCTTTAGATTTGCTACTCTTACTCGGGCTAAGACAAGGCGGAGATTTTCTACCATTTGTTCAAACGTAGGGCCATGTACTATAACATCGTCCAAATATACTAGGCACTCCTGAGGTGGAATTCCTTGGAGGACGATTTCCATGAGCCTCTGGAAAGTTGTAGGGGCATTGGTTAGCCCAAATGGCATAACTGGAAACACCCACAATCCACTGCCTGTAGTGAACGCGGTCTTTTCGCGGTCTTCTTCTTCCACTTCTACTTGCCAGTAGCCCGACTGTAGATCCAACGTCGAAAACCAAGTTGATCCGGCGAGTGCATCAAGAGTCAGATCAATACGTGGCAGCGGATATGAATCGTTTTTGGTGACCTCATTTAGCCGCCTATAGTCGGCGCAAAATCTAGTCGAGCCATCCGTTTTCTTCACCAGGACGACTGGAGAAGTCCAAGGGCTACTAGGTGGATTGATAACGCCTTGGGTTTTCATCTCGTTTACTAGATTTTCCGCTTCCTGACGTTTGGCCAATGGAAGCCGCCTGGGAGGCTGTTTAATCGGTTTGTTGCTGCCTACGTCGATCTGATGCCTCATAATCGTAGTTCGACCGAGGTCGTTTTTTGTTCGCGCAAAGACATCCTGATGTTCTACGAGTAGCTTTTCCAGTATTATTCTCTGCTGATTGTTCAGATGTACAGTTGTGGGTTCCAGCAATAGGTGTAATTCAGGCGGTAGATGATTGAAGTTCGCTGTTCCTTCCTCCGAAGAACTGACAATGTCTGCAGCTGCTTCCACGTCTGCGAGAGAGGTGTTTGTCTTTATTTCGACTGGGTTATCTGTTACGTTTGTCACACGAACTATCAGGCTTCCATTGTTGGACGACTGCCGGTTCCATCCACAGGGTAGGTGGGACATTTTTTGGAGATATCAAAACAGTTTTTTGTTCCGCCACTAATGGGTTATAAATTGTTACGAAGCAGGATGACTTAGCTGGTATTATACAGTCCTGTATTGTTCTAACAAAGATGTCAGTGCTCTCTTCTTCGATTATCGGAACGAGTTCGTGAGCTATCCTAATAGTGTGCTTTGCTAAGTCGATGGAACATCTATTCCGATGATGCAGTCGTCAAAGACATCAGCTACGTAGGAGGTGTGTGTTGTGGTAACATTTTTATTAGTTACTGGCAGCTCAATGACCCCGTCCACTATGCTGGTTCCTCCAGTGACATTTCGAATCTGTGTTAAAGATGGGTTGAGACTATACGGGTGTTGCAAGCGGTCCAGTATTCTTCTGTGCAAAATAGAATGCGTCGCTCCCGTGTCTACGATCATGTGACAGACAATTCCTTGAATCTTCCCTTTTATTTTAATGGTATTACAGATCATACCTTGACTAACAGTTATGATAGGTGGAGCTGGTAGCCTCGAAGATATTGGCCTCGTCGTGTCCCGTGTCTCCGTGTTATGTCTGGATATTGGCTCTCGGACAAGGGTTGGTGTAATGGTGGTTAGGGTGATAGCAGGCGGTGTGTGCGGGATAGCTGGTGTGTTCTTTGTTGGGATGTTCATCGGTGGTGTAGGATAGTTCGTTAGCGTGTTAGTGAGAAGAGGCTGATTTGTTAAGGTGTTAGTGGGAAGAGGATGGTAGATTAGTGCGTTAGTGGGGAGGGAGGAGTTGATTACGGTGTTAGTGGGAAGCGGGGTGGAGGTAGAGTGTGTTTGTGTAGTGTTGGTATGGTGTGATGTGTGGCTGGTGTAAATTGTTAATGTGTTAGTGTTCGGTGTAAGCTTGACGAGTGGGGAATGTTGCGAGATAGGTGTCTTGGTGTTCGGAGTATCTGCGGTTATGGTGGTAGTCTTAGTTAGTTCTAGGAGGCTGGTTTTTAATGGACTGTTGATCTCTGTGCCGTCGAGGAAGTGCTTGCAGATGGTATGTGGAGCGTTTGTGAAGTGTGCTGATCTCTGCCCCCCGAGATCAGCTGCCCTGCGTTTAAAGTTCCTTCTAAGCTAGACGAAGTGATATTCCTAGTATATTCTCTGCTTCCGGAGAGCTGCTGTGTCGGTTTTGGTTGCAAGTTAGACGGTGAGTCGCCTCGTGTTCCAAGAGTAGATTCATGTGCTGTATTATTCCTCCCCTCTTCGATAGGTATTAGCAGAACGTTGATTGCTCTGTTAGTAGGGCGGCCTTCAACCAGGTCAAATACTAGTCTGTTGCCAGGAGCTACTTCTATTTCCGGATTTTCAACTGAACTCCGAAAGTTGGCAAAATGGAAGAATACGTCTATTTGACTCTCATTACGCACGATAAACCCGTACCTTCTTCGAAAGTCGCACCGGCGGATGGTACCCGTGACGTTTTGGGCTAGCAGGCTGGGTTTCGGAGAGGTGGTGGCGGATGTAGGAGCTGTTGACTTTGGCTGAGCTAGCTGCGGCTCCCTCACGCTAGCTCGTTCGCGTTTCCCGATGACATCCGTCCAAATTGTTCTCTTCTGAAGTCCGGTGGTTCTGGCGGTGGTGGTCTATTATTACTAGTTGCGACTGCAACTCGTATATTGCGTCTCGCAGCTCTGGTTGCTCTATGATTAGCCTCTATCCGAAAGGCGGTTTGTACTCCGTCTTGCAGAGTAGGTGGGTTAAAATCTCGAACTCTTTATTGAACATCTAAGTTAATAATTCCGTCAAGGAAATGTTCCAAGGCGATTTGATCTCTGGCATCCTCCGGACATTATGGGAACTTGAGCCTAGTCAGCCGTAAAAGATCCGTGGCAAATTCTGAAAACGTCTCTCCATTCTTCTGGACTCTTGTGCTGAGCTGGACGTGACTAAATGACTGCTTATACTCAGCTCCGAATTGGATAGAGAGCGCATTTCTCGCCTTGGTATACGATCTTCTGGCCTCTTGACTTAAGGTCTCGTAAAATCCCAAAGCCGTGCCGCGCAGGGATGCAGCTAAATACAGCGCTTTTGTGTTGCTATCACACCCGTTCGTTTCTGCGATTGCTTCGAAGTGCAATTCATAATGATTCCACGGCGCCTTGCCGTCATATTCCGTGGGAGAGAGCAATTTTCTTCTTATAGGATGGTCCGTAGCTGTATGCTGCGGTCGATGAGGTGATGTAGAAGGTGTCTCGCCTGCTTGCTGAGACCCCACTGGGCTAGAACAGATACCCGCAGGTCTATTTGGCTCAACTTGGTTATTGTCGTGGCTATCGGGGCTTTCTCTGGGAATTTTCGAAGTCGACGGCGTAGATTGACCGTTAGGCGGTGGAATATTAGCTGCTTTGTCGGCGGATTGGACCTTGGAGTGACCCTCCGTATCATCCATTACTCTATTGACAAATGCAGTTCCACTTAGAACTGAAATATCGGCCATCTGCCTTTGTAGTGTACTTAAGTCTTCCCTGAAGGAAGTATGCTGCCCCTTCAAAGCCTTCACCTCGTTGATAACTTCTACAATTGTATTTGACTGAGAACTAAATTTGTCGTTCAGCTCTTCGAGCTTCTGCAGAATTTTATCCAACTGCTCTTCGGCCATGCTTCTTGTTTTCCCCTTGTTTTGGTTGTGGCCGAGAATTGACGATTATTCGCGAAAGTGATTACAGCCTCGTTCTGCTTCGAATCACGGGAGTTAGGAAGGACTTACCGGTTACTGGAAGGCGGAATTGAGACAGATCTTGTCTGGAGGGAGAGGTCCCGGTAGGCGCTTACCTACTCGACAATTAATAATATATTACTTATTTCGCCCACGACTGAGGATATGGGGAATCTTTCCGATGTCGTATAAGGCAGAGTACGAAATGCCCGCAATAATTTCTACCTGTTGAATAGAAGTTTCCGCTCGTTTTCTTGAATTTATATAAAACGTACAAAAACAATGAAAAATGATTTAGGAACTATCCGAAATAGTTCACTTATACTCACGGCAAACAAAAGGCCGGCCTATTTCTCTCTCGTTGGTTAAGATTTAAATGGCAGGTGAGTAAACTTGGAACTTCGGCGAATCGTGGTGTTCTACAAATGTTGGTAGCAGATGTAGGGCTAGTCCAGCAAATATTTTGAATTCTAGGGATTGTTGGTGAGCGAAGATTGAACAAATATTGCTGAGATCGAATACTGTGTAGCTCGTTGGATAGCCAATATTAAGGCAGTAACAGTCCTCTTGTATTTTATTTGTTGTTCACGAGCGCGGATTAACAAAGATGTTGACAATTTGTTGCTGGTCCGCAGATCTTTTGCCTTTTGTAAACCACCGATCAGCAGATATAAGGCCTACATAGTGAATTATTGAATATTTCAAAGCACACTAAATCAAAATCAAAATTTGGAAAACCTTTTGTCTTCTTTAGACCGTCGATTAACCAATATCGAGCGAATGTAGAAAATTATTGAGCACTTTATAGCTCGCTCGATCATGAAACAGATATAGAAAATCTTTTGTCTTTCGTAGGCCGTCGATCAGCAAATATAAACCAAACGTCGAAAATTGTTGAATATTTCAAAGCTCACTTAATCAAATATAGAACAAATATAGAAGATCTTTTTCCTTCGTTAAACCGTTGATTAACGAATATCGAGCAAATGTAGAAAATTTTTGAGCTCTTTATAGCTTTAATTATCCAATATAAGACAAATATAGAAAATCGTTTATCCTTCGTAGGTTTGATTTACCAATATAAAGCAAATATAGAAAGTTATTTGGTACTATATAGCATCGATTATCCAATATAAGACAAACATAGAAAGTCCATAGTCTTTTGTAGACCGTCGACTAGCAAATATGAACCAAACGTAGAAAATTATTGAATATTTCAACATTCACCAGATCAAATATAAAGCAAATTTAGAAAACCTTTTGTCTTCGTTAGACCGTGGATTAACAAATATCTAGCGAATGTAGAAAATTGTTGAGCACTTTATCGCTCGCTCGATCATGAGACAAATATAGAAAATCTTTTGTCTTTCGTAGACCGTTGAATAGCCAATATAAAATTTAGCACCTAATTTGCACTGTAGCAAACGTATATGGTATACAATACTTTGTAGTTCATACGTGTTTGGTGCAGATATCGAAAATTCGTCCTCTAATTTGCCTTTTAGAAATCAGTCATCCGCAAATATAACAAATATACGAATATTTTATTACTTGTCCCCCTTAAGTTCGTAAATAACTAAAGCTCCGAAGATTGTTTCGGGTCAAATCCTCAATTCGCAACTATCACTTAAAGTGATTTGGTAGTATAGAAAAATTCGTGATTATTTTGCGCTTCCTCAGGGATCAGAACCCCAACTCTATTTGGCTTTATACACCACCTACCAGCCAAAAGGATAACATATACAAGATTATTATCACCGTTCTTGTTAGTAACTCAATTGTGGCTAACTTCGCACATAAAGTTTAAAAAGTATTTCAGGTTCTGTACACGGTTGAAGACAGGTTCCCGAAAGGCGACGCCTGAAATACTTTTGCACCTCCCTGGACTACTTCTTACTGTTTGAATCGAATTGTTCGTTCGACTATCGATAATTCAGAAGGTCTTTCGTATTTGTTAAGCGGCAAGAAGATAAAATGCTAAAACTACTTCTCACGTTTAGGTTAAATAGAACTTTAATAATTTATTTGAATATCGAATATCACCTGACGCCAACAGTTCGTCTAATATCGTAGAAGGCCCGAAGAGAAAAATTGCTAAAAGTATTTCTCACGTTTAGGTTAGATAGAAATTCAATTATTTATTTGATTTGCAGCTACAAGAAAACTTTAGAAACTATTCTGTGATTTATACGAAGTTGCTCAGCAAAAATAGAGAATTTAATTTGTATTTTATTACTGTTGCTTGCCCGTATTGATAAACTGGCACTTACTTTGCGTTGTAAAATTTGTTTGCTACCAACTATAGAACTTTCCAGAACCGGTTTGTACTTTGTATATCATTGACACCAAAATATAGCAAATTCATTAATTATTTTGGCTGTATACAGTGTTAATTAGCGCATATAGCAAATATAGGAGTCGATGATGTGCTGATTAGCCAATATTAAATTAAAAATCTAAAATTATTGTGTATCTCAAAGTCGTTTCCTCTCAAATAGAACAATTTGTAGAGAATATTTTATGTCTCGCCAAACGTTGGCACTGTACCTGGAAAATTTATTGAGCCCTTATACTTTATTAATCATAAATAGCAAACGTAGGAAATAATTTGCACGTACTCAATGGCAAACAAGAGAGACTATGACACAAATCTTCCTCACTCAAAAAAAAACTAAGATTATCGATATGTAGATAATAAATGGTATACCATTGCAAACCCCTTTGCGGTTTAATCAAAACACGAAGTGTAACACGGGTTTGACTTCTGATTGCGGGTGGTACATAGGCAATGACGTCTCGTGTTTTACCAGATTATAATAAGTGGATGCAGCCACTCACAGCCGAATGTATTCAACTCTTCACAACTCTCGAACTGTCAAGTCGCGACAATTGTTGCGGCCCTTCAATAGATTTCTTACGATTGACTTTCGTTTGATTCGACATCACTATACAATTTATGGAACTTGTTCTAACAATTCCGAATCCACTTATAGTGGGTGTTCGCACTCTGTACTTTGCGAATAGACCGTATCTTACGTGCAACAAAATATACAAAAAAAAACTTAAATAATGGTAAGAATTTCCACTCCTCCTTGGGGATTCGGTTTATCTTGTACTGACTTAAATAGTGAAAATTTTCAATTTAGCGCGGGAAAAATATATAGTAGTACCATAAAATATAGTAGTAAAATAAAATATAATAGTAAAATAAAATATAGTAGTACAATTAAGGGTAAAAATGAAAGAGATATGGTAGGCCAAATGCGCGCAAATACTGGACGCTGTGTACAAAATCAACTGGACTGTTAATTTTCGCTTAACTACTTATTTTCACTTCTTACAACTATTGCAGTATATAAAAAATATAAAAATGTGTACAACTATCAGAGAGATGCCGCTACAACCTCAACGCCAGTCCTGACTCATAAGTAATTGAACAACGTGAATTTATAAATACTTAACTCAATACGTTTTTACATACTGGCAGAAAAACGGTTTAAGCTTAATGGACGTTATTGTTACCATCATGGACCGGATGCATCGAAAGAAAATGCCATGCAGAGCGTGGCCAATGCAAATAAAGTCGTGGTACTCACATACTTTTATAACGTTTCCCAGGATATCTTTAAATCTTTAATACAGATGATATTATAGAGGAAGATAAAGGGCTTGCTTTTGGTTTCAGAAATACGTCTACGGTTAACAGAAATACGCCGTCTACGGATAACGACGGTGCACACTTCTTGCATATATCTAATAGTGAAATATTCATATATTTTTCTACAGAAGAAAATAGATCCTTATTAGAACAATTAATAGAAATCAAGTCAGAATTCTCTCTAAAATGGATACAATGGAAAAAGAAATTTTAGATATTAAAAATGCAGTAAGTAAGCTTGGCGAAGTTAAAAAAAATGTTATACCTAGAATTTACATATTATTAAGGTGATATCGACGGAATAAAAAAATGGCAAATTACATATAGAACCTGTAAAAAGAACTGCAACATATTAAGAATATCGTAAGAAAACATGAAATACACACACGTGACTTATTTAACCGCTTGTTAAAAAATGTGACACCAATAGAGCGAACACAGATAGCAAGCAACAAGCTGGTTCGGGAGAGTGTTGTTGATTCTGAAAAAGTTACCACAATGGTGGGCACAAAAAAAGATGAGTCTGACGAAGAAATTCAGAATTCATTACCTGTTAAATAAAATGAAATGAGTGACTTGGAAGTGCGTCTGAGTGATACAAATTTCAGTAACAAATTGGTAAGAAGTGAAAACAAATTTTTAATTATTAAAAAAACAAATTTTTACAATTACAGACATCTTATTTCTATCTCAACGCACTGAATTTTTTTGCTGAACTATTACATGGCAACCTCAAATGAATAGCAAGCAAAATGTGATTCTTTATCATAATCTCTATATTTTATATAGATGCGTGCGGAACCGTGATGGGAATCTTGGATTTCGAGCTCGAGATAAAGCGTTGTGTACTCCAATCGCACAACAACAACAATATATTAAAAGAAAGGAAATTTTGTATTAGGGACAAAATCTACGTCCTGAAATATGCCTGAATGACCATTGGTTAAAAAGTACAGAAATATGCCTGAATGGTGTGTTTTTCTTCATTGGTTAAAAACTACTGAAATATGCCTGAATGGCCAGCTTCTCTGCATTAGTTCAGCGCTACTGAAACATGCCTGACTGGTGTGCTTTTCTTCACTAGGTAAAAACTACTGAAATATGCCTGAATGGTGTGATTCTCTTCAATGGCTCAAAACTAATGAAATATGCCTGAATATTGTGCATGTCTTCAGTGGTTCAAAACTACTGAAAAATGCCTGAATATTGCGCTTCTCTTTATTGGTTTAGAAGTACCGAATACATCCACCAAATACTGCAGCATAAAAGTAATAAAAACTGATGCTTCCCTGCTGAAAGTGCGGGGTTTACATTTTTGGTGGCGCTACCTGCCCTTCGCAGATAAATCATTTAAAAACGCGACAGTGGTTATATCTGTTAGTGTTTACCCCTGAATTTTTCCCGACTGCCTATCCTTTTTCACTGGAGTTGGAATTTCGAGCACTTCTCTTAAGTTTGTTTGGCCTTTAGAAGTAAGATAGACACTTTTTGTAGAAGATGCGTTCCGCATATAACTTAGAATCATTCACATCTCAAATTGTTTTGTACACCTCATTGTATTAGCTATCATTTAACACATTTTATGCGCATTGCAGTTAACCTTGTATGCCGTGATTGATTACCGTTGTGATCGACGCGACGGTACCATAGAATTGCATTTCATTTTTCACAATTAAAGCGTTTGGATCAGTACATAAAATTACTTGTCCTTTTGTTGTTTTCCGTACAAATTCTTGCCCGAAATAGTGAAATTTTTTGCAGACAGCTTCTCAAGATTAATGTTATCCGTCAGGCTTTACAAAGTAGAAACTTGGTTCTCGTCATATATCTTGAAGCTGAGCATGTCATTGCAAACCAACCGTCAAGAATAACGAGCGCTGGCTGATTAAAGTAGGAAAAAGGGATTCGGGACAAAGAAAAGGCTGTAGTACTTCCACTTGGAATGAAAGAAGAAGATTTTTAAAATATAGGTAGTAGCGTTGATTGCTCAACTCCTTGCAGCCCAGCTGGGAGCATATTCCACATAACGTGAAGTATATACTTGAAGGGCACAAGGTGCTGGAACTTCTATGCTCACCCCTTAGTGGCTGCGGTCAATATACTGGTCTGAAGTATGACTTAAATCATACAACTTTGGACACAATAAAATCGAATCGGTGTACTAAACTATGTTTTGCAGTAAAGCTTGTTGCGAGTTTCAAACTCGATGAATTTTATATGGAGTAAAAATACAAGTTCCTAGGCAGAGCTCTACAATATTCTCTTTTTTTAGATATACCTACATGTATACGTCCAGTTCAGTGTTATGTCGTTTGCTGGGTAACTTAGGGAATGCATAATTCCTGGTCTCCAAAGACGCCTACTTCCTCGAAGTGTGCTTCTGAACTCAAAATAATATGAATAACTACTACACCAGTTGCAGAGAAAAGTTTACCATGGCTATTGGATATTGGTTTTCTTCTTGTTCATTGAACAATTTCCCAGAACCCAGAAGTCCCCCCCCATCAAGATATGTCTACAGCCTCCACAACATTTTAATGTGCATCATGTAAAACTAGCAAGTCCCATCTACAAAGTTCAAGTATTATAAACTTTTTGGACTAAGACGGCTACTTCATTCATGGAATTACAGGATACAGCCGTAGCAATTTAAAATTTTCCATACAGTTCTTTATAGCTACGAGCACCTGCATAAAATTGTCGTTTAAATTTAAGAAACTTTTACGAAAATGAGGCATGGGGACAGCTCCTCTTTTCCTAACATGGGATGGGATGGCGATTGCAGCGGTATGTGACAAATATATGAGATTGGTGATTCATTCAACCATCTAAACTGTAAACGCTGTGCACTATGGGCACTCATAGAACACTGGAAATAGCTACTCTGAACAACAACAAAAATACTACTCTTCTACCTAAGCATGGATGCGATTCGTTTACCTATTACCACCATCAGCACGATCATCACTACCACTACCACCGCCACCACCACCATCTTCATCTCCAACGCCGATATCACCATCACTACCATCACCACTATAATCGATACCACTATGTCAACAACAATGATGATGGTGTTGCAATTTGTGGGGAGTTAGCTGTATAATTACTGGTATATGCAGATAAAGGCAAATAGGCTGTATTTTTGGTTACCAAACACTCTTCCACAATTTCATTTGTTAGCACTATGCTTTTATTTGAGACTTGCAAAGTAAAATCTGGGTTTAGAGAAAATTTCTTTGCAAATTCCACTATGTCTTCTTCATCAATTTCTACTCCCGAATACGAAAATACAGGCTCGTCGATGATAAACATTTTATTTACAAGACTTATAATTTCTTGTGTGGTAATTTCACCACGAATTTTAATCCGCCTTTTAATCCCCTCATATTCCATTAAAAAGAAATAAACTTCTGCAGACATTTTCCTTTTTAGTTTATTAAAAATTATCAACAAAAAATAAATAAAAAAATTTCACTTTCAATATGGTAGGTATATCCTTTAATAATGTAATCACTTCTTACTTACCAGCTGAATTCTTGTCTTGTAACTAAACGATTTTCTGTATCTCACTTTTCACTTAGGTACATATGTCAACGATCTGACTCCACTGAACACACTAACTGAAATGATTATCCTATCCTAAATAAACTTCATTAAGGCAGCAACAGTTATGATTGTCAGCAACGATATAATAGCTACAAGCAACCATAAATATAGTTGCTTACACCTATATACATAGTTGCTTACAGCTAATATATATTTGCTTACATTTATAATATACAGTTCCTTACAGCTAATATAGTTGCTTACAGCTATGTATATTTGGTTACATCTATAATATATAGTTGCTTACAGCTATATATATATACATATATTGTTACAAATTTTCCTCCTGTCTTCGTTATCCTGGAAAGGCTACAAGATTTCCCTTCTAAACAGGTCCATTTATCACTGGACTGACGAATAGCAATTCTGGAAGGTAAAGGCAACAAATCTCGATTAGCTGAAACGAGAGCAATCCGTTAGATTTAGTGTAACAGCGTGGCTGGTCACAAGTTCCTCTGTGCATACGATCTACGCAAGCTGGCCGAGCGATTTCCAGCAGCAGTGTCGTGTTTATGTACGATTGTCCAATTGGACGTATGGAGCTATGCCGTAAGAGCCCCGTTCGGGGAGTCGTCAATTGAGGCGCTTCGGTCCTTGGAATAATAGCGTGGGCGCGACTCTCGACAATTACTGACAAGTGGTAAAACAGATTAAACACGCCTTCTTTCAGTTCCGTAATTTACTTTCATTGTAGGTTAGCATAACAAAACAAAATTCACAAGCAAGACTCTTTTCTTGAGTCGAAAAAAAACTTGGCGTCTGTCTCAAAGAGTTGACCAGAACAGGGCAGATAAAAATGGCAGTCTCCTCTTAGCGGAGCTAACTAAACCACCAAAAACTTCGAGAGACTTTTTTTCCACATTTTTCACACATTTACTTTTCTGACAACTCTTTTTAGCCGACCCAGTGACATCTATCTTTGAATAGCCCTTGCGATGGGGTCACATTTACTCATTGGTGTTTTTTATTACCTTTCTCTAATTTTCACCACTTAAGTTTCCTTATCTAATTACATTTAATTTTTTCTTTGACGTTTCTATTATTAAATTACATTTCATTTCTTTATAGGTTAGGTTTCGGTTACTAATTACATTTAATTTTTGAAGTTTCCATTATTAAATTACATTTCATTTCTTTTACAGGCTAAGTTTCTTTTACTAATTACATTTAATTTTTTGAAGTTTCTATTATTAGTTATCTAATTGCATTTCGTTTCTCTGTCCTTTTACTTTAATATCAAAATGTTTAGCCTTATTTCAGTAAATATCAAAATGTGGTTCTCATACATGTCTCAGTATTTCGCTGTTCTTTACTACAAGTTAAATGATATCTCTTTCACTTTTACCCCTATTTTAAATCAGGTCAAAGCACAGGTTCAATTTTTATTGTTTCTTGGCTAATTACGTTTCGATTCTTGGTCTTCTTCTTTAATATCCGCCAAAGTGTTTATTTTTTTTTTCTTACGCAAATTGGTTGACTTTACCGCTATTAATTTAAGCCCCAAAGCGGACTTGACATTTCGAAGTTTGTACGATGTGTGACTTGACTTTAGTGCTATTAAATTTTGCTCCTCTCATCAACCAGATTTGACAGTTACTCGCTGTAAAATTTGCTAAATAACCCGAGTGAGAAATATTTGACCTTACTGTTCTTAATTTTGATCCTTTTGTCGAATGGAATTGACAGTTGCCTTGTTGTAAAATGCTTTTAGTGGGCTATATTTGTCAGCTCGGTATAAGTCATTGAATGTCGCTTTGAGTTGTTGGTTTTGATTTTCTTTCTTTCTTTTGCTATATTTGTCAAATTGCTTCTGTGGAAAGTTCTAGAGGTGTCGAACTGGTCTTATTTCTAAGCGAAATCAGTAATGAAATTAGCTACTATTTCTTTTGAACTGTCGTCGCATTCATTTCAACACCCGGCGTGTTTATTTTTGTATTTCTTGTGACGGAGTTCATTTCAAACTTTAAGCTATCTCGCTCCTACTGTTGCTTGCGAGGTGAGGGATATTCATTCTGCTTCCGCGGCGCGTCGCGATCGCAAGGCTTGGAGGAGCCGATGCGCACGTCGGAGCGTGCTACTTCTTCTCAGTGATTAGGAATCTAACGTGAAGGGACTGCAGCGTGTACGCCCCGGCTGTAGTTGACTTGAGAAATTTATTTGGGATGAAGTAGGTGTCGCGCGGAACTGCAAGGACGAGGTTTCTGATTTCGCTATGGTTCAGTGCCTTTCTTTAGACAGAGAAGCTGTCACATCGTATGTCGTTTTCGTTGTCTCGTCTGTTTTATTTTCTTTACGTGTGTAAATAAACGAAAATTTACTCGAAAGTGATGACAGCTTTTCTTTCTTTTTGTTTTTATTTGAGTGGAGACAAATCTAGCTTTTGCGAAATACTTCCTGCATAATTTAAGTGTCAACATTTTTCAAGTTCTCTTCTAATTAAGATGTTGGTAAGTACTCTTGTTACAATATATATATATAAATATACATATATATAGATATTTAAGGTGATGACATGACGGGGGCTATAATAATGGTGTCGTGGACTTAGTTTTATCTCAAAACAGTGGGCATAGAAAGGCAGAAAGGTATAGTTTAAAATTATTTTCCACTTACAGTGACTTACAGTAACTGAATTACGGATTTGTCTGGCAGTTATATTTTGTCATGGTGGCTTACAAAAATTTAAATATTTTGTGCTAAAATATGTTTAAATATTGAACCATATTGGTTTTATTACGAACTTTCTAAGTTTTTTGATGGGGCTCGGCCCCAGTATCCCCATTAGACGCACTGCCCCTGCATCGATTTGTTCACCCAATTTTTGTCGGACTTATATTTTTCTAAAATTTAATAAAGCATATATTATATACACAGAAAGTTCCATTGCCGAACTCTTTTTTGAAAGCGCAACAATATTGTTAAACATTTTTATTGTTGCGTCAAACTTCATATAAGTTGTAAGTACTAGTAACTATAAAATGTAGTCACAAGAATTTTATTTACCCCTGTTACAAGATAAGATTACAGAAAAATAAATAAAACTATGAAATAGATGCAGCAGCTGAATAATAAGATTTTTGTCTATTTTTTAGGAATTCATAGCTATATGTAGGTCTGATAACTATAATATAGTTACTACATCTATGGAAATCTATACATCTTTTCTTTGAGTGTAGTAAGATATATGTATGTTATATGCAGAAGTTAAGTTGAACTCCTCTGTTTAATTTCGGCTCCAAGAAATGAATCTTGATGGATGATTTGATTATTGCGTTGGATAGTTTGATTTTTAGTAAATCAAATTCGATGCTTTTGCTGTACTATATACGCACAAATGTAATCTATACGTTTATCGAAGTCTTATGTATTGAAGAGGTCTTTTCCCAGCAAAATATATATTTTATTGATAATGTAATACCAAATTGAGTTAAATGATCTTTGTAAGTATTTAAAATTTTCTGAAAAATAATAAATGTAGTGAACATTTTCAGAATTTTAATATTATGATATTATTTCAATATAAGTCCAAATTCAATTTAGATTGCAAAATAGTTTACATGAAATAAAAATTAAAAAAAAGATATAATCGTATAAAGGCAACAGCAGGTACTCAAAAGTAGGTACCACAGTTTTATACCTGTAATGAAAATAGTGTTAGTGTTAAAATGTACTCGTTTTACACTAAAAATTAAATTATAAAAATTTTTAAATAATAAAACAGAACTAAGTAGTATATGCACACTTTGGATACCAAATAACGTTCCGCATGTAAGGGACAGGTAATCCATGTCCCACTATAGAGTAAATCATATGGGATTTGGGCGTATGCACGGGAAAAGTGCTTTTTGTACCACTTGTATGTAAAGTAAATGGCGGAATTGGAAACAACTTCGAGAAAACGGAGGCGTGCTTATACCGCGTGCCACTGTTGATCTGAAAAAATGAGAGTAGAGTTCCTATGTTCGGACACATGTGAATTCATGCAGTGTACCTGCTCAAGAGGAGGATTTATATTATTTGCGTTTGGATCGCAAATCGAACTTGTTTCTCATGTTATGTTCGGGCACATGTGAATTCATGCAGTGTACCTGTTCATGAGGATGGTCTATTTTTCGCGTTTGAATCGCGAATCGAACTTGTTGTTCGCCCGTGACCGCGGTTTTGTGTACATTCTGTCTTCGTGGGGGCCAATTTTTTGTTTAAAATCCGTCATGGGGGGGGGGGGGGGGGGGGGCTCGTGGGCGTGGGGGACCAGGGGTGGCGGCTTATGGGGGGTGTTGGCACATGGGCGGTGGTGGCCCATGGAGACAAATTTGTTGTTTACACTCTGTCTTCGAGGGGGTGGGAGAAAAGATTGTTGTTAAATTTTTGTGTTGAAATCGAAAGTGCCTGGCTATAGAGAAGCGATATATGTATATATATGTTGGGTAAGGTAAGTTTTGCGTCGTTTTGAATTAATGCGGTGGCGATTGAAGAAAGGTCATGCGAAGAATAAAAAACGTGGTTAATAGCAGTAAAATATTTTTATTGCAGTCGATGAACATTTTTTATAGTTTCTGTTTGAAGAATTCGTAAAAATAATAAATTTCACAGGAAAATTTCGGTTCATTTTTTAATGATTATTTCACTTTACTTTCGTTTCGTTTATTTGTTGTTTTCCTCTAGAGATAATACTTATGTAAATTAATTGAGAATGAGAAACATGTGGGTGAATATATTTCCGCAATTTTTTTTTTATGGTAAATGTAATATGTTTACTGGGTTAACTTATGTTTCATCTCATTGTTTATTTTTTAATGAATGTTTGTCTCAAGAGAACGTTTTTGTAACAAATCTTTCCAGTTTTTCAAATTTTTTACGATTATTGCATTTTGATTTCAGATCCTTTAGGTTTATGTCAACTGGGTTTGCTTCTGTTTCATGCCATGCTTTATTTTGTAATGAACATCTGTCTCAAGGAACTTTGTTGTGTAAGAAAATTTCCAGTTTTTCAAATTTGTTACGATTACTTCATTTTACTTTCATTTCGTTTAGGTTTGTTTGTTATTTTCCTCTAGAGATAATACTTATCTACCTGAATTGTGAATGAGAAACAGGTGGATGTCTTTATGTTCAGAATATTTTTTTGATGCTTACTAACTACTTTTCTTAACTAGAAGCATTATGCGGATTTCGAAATATTTCGCAATACTGAATTCAAATGACATCATCTGCGAGCTAAGTAGCACACATATATTTACTTTGTAGCAAATTGGGAATGCTCGACCCAAGATACAAGATTTGAGATATATCAAGGTAGCAAAATTATTAGAATTTTTCTTCGGTTGAAAATATTTCCCAAGCAATTGTAAATTGGAAATATATAAATGTTATTCGAGATTGATAAAATTTTCATTCATAAAATTGCTATCCACTTATAAAAATTCTCAACACCGATAGCAGATTAATATAATAATCTGGAACATTTAACGAAATATGCAGACAGATATTATAAATAATTTACCAGCTAGTAGTCACACATTTCACAAATACCTATAATAATTGGAAACCGCTTCGAAATTAAACAATTTTTCTGAAATAAATAGGAGTTTCAAGCAGTAGTAACGAAGTGATCCTAAAAGTGAAGTACCAGCATGTACATATGTATATAACAGCAGTATTCATTATTTATGTTAGGTTTTTTACAATTAAAATATTTCAAATTAATAGTGTTTTTTCAGATGTAGTTCACCAAATCGTTAACATGTTTTTAACAGCACGAGCCCCTTGTTTACATACCGACAAACTGATTCAGTTTTTTCTTCGTTTTTATTTTTTTATCCTTGATTTGAGTTTTTGTCTAAATGAGGATGAGAGGTTTGAGTTGAAAGCTCTTAGTGAGGCAGACGGATTAAAATTCATTGCTTCCGAATTCCAGCTTCTTAGGTTACATCCCTAGATTTAAGAAGAGTCGAAATTTCCGCCATAAAATCCCAATATTCTTCTATTATTAAATTCTCCCAGGTTGGGTCGTGGATTTTTTTATCGGTCCCCAGTTCATCGGTCTATTTGTCGGGGTAATTGATATCTGTCCTTTAAAAAATGTAAACAACTTGGCATATTTATCTTACTTTACTCCCTGCGATACAAAAAGTCTTTGGGTAACTTCAAGGCCTCATAATGTTGCCAATATGCTTGGTCGCAAGCTTTACTTGCTGAAGGTAGTCTTGGTTTTTTTTGTATTTGCTTTGGAACATACCGGAGAGCATCGCCATCTTGCTTTTATTTGCAAAAGGTAAGTAAATAGTTCATTTTAAACTTAATATTTTGGTCTTACCCGGCTGATTAATTTTTCCACCTATTTCTTTTTCTTACAAATTCTGTTTTCATATATACCATCCGCTTTATCATATAAATACTGATAGTCACGCATAATATTTATTAATTTCTCTTTGATTATTTGTAACAAACTCCCCCAATCAAATAAACACAACCAGAACTGGCGTCAAGTAAAAAATGCCAGATCGAATATATTTCGTTTTTCTATTTTTCCCGCAATGCACTTTTTTTTTTAAGTTTGTCAGTACTTACTGTAAAAATTGCAGCAACATTGAAATTTCTCAAAGTCGAAGATGAAGTGACATTCACTGCTGCTGCAGCTGGATTTATTGTGGCAGCTTCAAGTTCAACCAGAAACTCCGACCGAAGCTATAGTCCCGTACCCTTCCTTCAATTTCTGTGCCATTTTCTGGTAAACATGCCAATTTTTCCAGAACTTCCTGAGCTCTTTTATATATCTGGCCCACACATCAATCAACTGCACAACTTCCGCATTTCTCCAATTGCACCCTTTTTCAAGCTTTATTTTTATTAGTTCCGTTTTGTTTTCCATTTTTGAGAGCTATTTAAAATTGGAAATTCCAATAGTTTGTGACAATTTCCAATCAGAACAATTTGCGAAATTGATATGTAGTTTGCCGGGTTACCTCATTGAAATTTAATTAAGTATGGAATACGCAATTACGTAATGAGGTAAATCTTCCTCATTAAAGACATATAATGAGGAAAGTGGCTTTAATGAGGTAGTTAAAAGTAAACTGTGTTACTGGTATTAAATAGTTTTGTCTATCTTTTGTTTTTCGTTAATGTCATCCTAATTTTGTATACATTGCATTGAGTTTGCATTCTTTTCTGATTGCGCTCATAGTAAAGTTTATAACGTAGGCGTGGGTTTTTTAAATTCTTCAAAGCCCTTAGATCCTTAATCCTTACATCCTTATTAAGTTAACACTTACCTTGTTAATTGAATCTTGTATTTTTATCACTTTTGTGTTATTGTAGTAAATTATTTCTATTGTTTATATTTATGTGAGTAATATTTACTCAAGCTTACCAATAAGTGAAAATTAAAACGGGTTACAGTTCCAATTTAAAAGTCTTTGCTGAAATGTGTCTATTTTTCCAAAAACTTTAAAAATTCTATTAAATTAGCTTTTATGGCTCAATAATATGTTTCTAAGTTTTAACATTGAATTTCACATTTTCATGTAAATGTAACTTACCTTGTTCTTTCCCAGTACTTTCAATCATTTATTGTGTTCTAATATTTTTTTAGTTTTATGTAGTTTTGCATTATAAGATTTTGTTCTTTTATATTATCTACACAGTACACTACTTCCAACCATAACCCAAAAATATATAAAAGCTCTACCGCTTAAATAATGAATAATGCGAATTATTTAAGTGGCTCAATGTTTGACTACTTCAGCAATTCCAGGAACAGCAGATCTTCAAGCCAGAATCACCCAAACAGCCTTTTATCATTTGACACTATTTCTACGTCCCATCGAAACTAACCGCCCCATCGACCGTCGAAGTTTCTCATTCAACAGCATTAAATGGACCACAAATTGAACTGCGGCACAGAGGCACAGGACACTATAGGTAAAGTTTAGCTGTGGGAATTGCATTATCAGACTTAATTGCATCAATTTTCAATGGCACAACATTAGTAAATATCCTATTTAAGCCAGGTGTGTTGGAATTTCAGTTGCAAGCCGGAAGTAACTAGTTGCCCCCTTCTGCTGAATTCTCTGGAGATGGCTCGTGTTGCCATTAATCATTGCTGTGTACGGCGATACTCTGCTATAGGTCACATTTCATTAATCGACTCGGGTAGTTAATGTGCTTGAAATTTCGATATTTCAAATGAAAGTGATTTATGACATCTGTTCTATATTTTTATTATAGGTATGTAAGGAAGTGTTGTATATACGATTCGTATTATTTTTATTATACCGTACGGTTTTTTCAGCATCGAGTTCCTTGAAAGAGAAAGATTAATTAAATGCTATCTGCGGATTCAAATGGCGCTAGCCTTCATTTCGCTCCATGATCTTGTTGTACTTGTAATGCTTTTCTTCAAATTATTCTTGATTAACCGATGTGCCAGTTTCCTCGAGGAAGTAAATTTATGTGACATTACTTTGCAATATTGTTGTAAAATTTAATAAGGAGGATACTAAATGAAAGTCGGTCGGGTGGATTTACAACTACAAATTTTATTGCTGGAATATTAACAACCGTTCGTTAGAGAGTTTTGATAGTGACTGACTTGCTTACTTACACTTCGACTAAAACAATTCACAAATATTGTAAGCTTGGCTATTTCTACATTATACATATGCATGTACACAACTAATACAATTCAATTATCAATTATTAATGATACGACTAATAGAATTAAATTATCAACTTTTAATGTAAATTAAATAAAACGTGATTCTAAATGCAAGTAATTTTAGTTTTTTATCATCCTCCCCCCGGCAAAAATGCAACTCCAGTGGGTATAATAACTGTACTGGTCTTCTCAGCAGAGTCCCATCAGCAAATCTCAGCTCGCAGGCTCTGACGAGACCATCTCGTCCAGGGAATGTGGTCTCAACTCGAGCTAGCTTCCAATGTAAACGCGGTCGTGATTGATCGTAGACCAAAACTATTTCACCATCCTTTAGGTACGTTGGCGACCGTCTTCGAGCTTCATGAAAAGATCTTAGTGCTTGCGTGTATTCAACTCTCCAGCGCTTCCACAAAGTCGTAGTTAACCGCAAACGCATATTCCAGGCAGATTGTAATTGGTCAGCACCGATATTGTCATCTATATATTTCTGGTGTGCAGATTGTACTGAAGGACGTAGTAAAACAAGAGATGGTGTCAGTGGTGAAAGGTCTATAAGATCTTCGCTAACGTGAGTTAAAGGGAGGCCATTAATTACTGCTTCCGCTTCTGCCAAGGCGGTTTCAAGTTGTCCGAAGTTGAGTCGAGCTTTTCCAATTACTACCTTCAGGACTTGTTTGACACTTCGTATCAACCCCCCCCCCCCACCAAGGGGCTCGCTCTACAATAAAACGCCAGGAGATCTGTCGTTAACTCAGGAATCCATGAAATACCTCGCTGCTGAAGATATTGCCAAGCTCTGCTAAATCTCTCGATGCCCTTCTAAATGACTTTGCATTGTCAGAATATATAATATAGTCCGCGGAATTCCTCGGCGTGCTATAAATCGTCGTATGGCCAATAGACAGCACTCTGTTGTCATGCTAGTAGTCAATTCTAGGTGTACGGCTCGCACCACTGCGCAGGTGATAATTATAAAATAGACTTTTATGCATTTACCTTCATTTTTTTCAATCTTCGACGTATAAAGGACCCGCAAAGTCCACTCCTACTGTTTCAAAAGGCCGGGAGGCCAGTAACCTCTCGTGGGGGCAGTGGAGCAAACGGCTGTGATGCTGCATTGCCGATTATCTTTTTACATGCAACACATCTCCTTAACACCGATTTTGTGAGCTGCCGTGCTCTCAAAATCCAATCGCGTAAGCACAACTCCAGTTCCGGAATGTAACGTTCGCTGGTGCGCATCGTGGACGATGAGCTCACTTATTAGCGATGACTTAGGCAAAATAATTGGATGCATAAAGTTGACGCCTTCGTTTAAAGATTGCAACCTGCCCTTAACTCTCAGAAGCCCACCTTCATCCAGCCGCTTAAAGCTGAAACTTTGAACTCCCGCCCCTCGCAGAGCTTGCCGAAAACTACGTAAATATCACGTTTGGTAATAAATGTTTTTTTCGAAATTACCCCCTCCATTTTCGAAATTCGAAATCGAAAAGTATCCTATCTAATAGCCAGTTCAGATTCCCGTACAATGACATATAAATGGTTGTCGTAGGTTAAAAACTGTAGGAGGAGATAGAATCCTACGAAAAAACTGAAGATTACGTCGATGGGCACAACTTCCAAGTGTTTGCTTATAACTTTTGATTGTTATAATTGATAGCACTTAGGGAGGTCATTTTGGAAAGGGGACATAATGCGCAAATTTTTTCATAGTTATGCCAAGTTCATGCAATGGTGGTATTTCGAATAAATGTACATTGAAGCGCGACAAAATTTTTTTTCATAGTTTTACCAAGTTCGTGGAATGGTGATATTTCGAATAAATGTGGACTGAAGCGTGACAAACATTTTTGGTGAAATAAAAAATTCTAGAGAAAACTGTTTTTTTTTAAATGATTGAAGGCATAATTATAACTTATTACACAATATGTGTTCTTTTAAATAAGGTTTGAGCGTCACAATCCATTACCTACAATAGAACTTATAATGAAATTACTCTGAAAAGGTATGCAAAATCTCGAAAATCGATATTATCGATTTACTCGAAAACCAAGCGGAGTTCGATATAAAAGTGTCTAGACTTTTTTGACCCAAATGAGCTCTACTTTCATCCCCTTAAAGGATTAAAGACATTTACGGAACCCCCTGTATATACGTTTTTCCTGCAATTCTGTGCAAATATTGTCTCTATATATTCTCGTTTAACCTGTCACGTTTTAAGAATCGCGCATTCGGGTTTTGATAAGTATCGCGAGTTTTTGGTATGGAAGTGTTGTGTTGTGGTTCCAGAGTTGGAGGAAGTGCTAATTTCAAATCATGAGTTTGACCAACGATTCGTCGATCATCTCCAACGATTCACAGCTCGTCGCCTCTCCACCGGCGAATCTCGGGGCGGTTGCTGTGAGGCCTACTCCGCTCTGGAAGCAAGCACCGGAACTATGGTTTTGTCAGATGGAAGCTCAGTTTGAGCTTGCAGCTATTACACAAGACAGGACCAAGTTCAACATAGCAGTCAGTGCGTTGGATATAGATGTGGTACGCGTGGTGAGTGACGTGGTCTTCAACCCGCTCAAGGAGATGTTGATTTCTCGCCTGTCCGGTAGCAAGCAACAGAAGATCCAACAATTGCTCACAGAGATGTCTCTTGGTGATCTCAAGCCCTCGTAATTGCTTCGTGAGGTGCAGTCTCAAAATCAAGGACGATTAAGTGACCCAGTGCTTAAAACGCTGTGGCTTCAACGATTGTCATCACAGATGCAAGCTATCCTCGCCTGTAATCCTGGATCTCACTCTGAACTTGCAACATATGCCGTCAAAATTGCAGAAGTCCGGCCATCTCCAGAACTGTGTTCCGTGCGTAACCCGTTAGCGAATTCTGGCGATGCATCGCTCGGCTTGTTGGTCAACGGGATTAACGCCTTGATGCAAGTCATCGAAGATAAAGTCACTACTCATCATGGGCCTTCTACCAGCAAACCCCGTAGTAGGTATACAAGTCGTCTGCGGGACCATCATGGTTTTGCAAGTTCTGCCAATCGGTAGGGCTTATGCTGGTATCATCAGCGTTTCGCTAGCAAGGCCAGCAAATGCATTCCTCCGTGCAAATTCAACAAAATTAATGCAGGTAAGCAAAATTCTAATCTGTCTTCAAACTAATCGGCCCCCCTCCTTTGGCGAGTGGAAGGCAGGCCGCTTACAACAATTGCCTATACATTTTCGACCCATCTTCTAGGCAATATTACCTGGTTGATACAGGAGCCGATGTTTCAGTCATTCCGGTCACAAAATTTAACAAGAACTTTCGCAGTGATTTTTACCTTTCGGCAGCAAACTCGACCCCCATTTTTACGTATGGTAAAAAACTTTTAACTTTAGATTTGGGCTTACGTCGAAATTTCCAGTGGCAATTCGTTATAGCTGATATTCCTAAGCCTATCTTGGGAGCTGGTTTTCTTGGCCACTCCAGACTTCTAGTGGATGTTAAAAAGCGTCATCTCGTTAACCCTCTAACGTCACTAAAAACTCCTGCTAGTCTTGTAAAAGCCGGAAATTTTTCGTTGTCAATCTTAATCACACCCACAGTTGATCCGCAGGTTCAAAAGTTGCTGCAAGAATTCAGATCGATTACCATCGACAATGGATTCACTAGACACGTGGCGCACAAGGTAACCCACCACATTGTTACTACTGGACCTCCAGTGGTCTCGAAAGCACGTCGTTTACCTTCAGACAAACTCCTCGCTGCCAAGAAGGAGTTCGACTTCCTGCTCAAACAAGGCATTTGTCGGTCCTCCGACAGCTGCTGGTTCTCACCGTTGCATATGGTGGCAAAAATAATGGGGAATGGACGCCTTGTGGAGATTATAGGCGTTTGAATTCCTGTACTGTCCCAGACCGCTATCCTATACATCATATACAGGATTTCGCACATCAGCTCGAAGGATGCTTATTTTTTTGAACTTTGGATCTAGCGAAGGCGTATCACCAAATTCCAGTTGAACCTAAAGACATCCCTAAGACTGCAATTTGCACACCTTTTGGTTTATACGAATTCGTTCGAATAACTTTCGGACTTTGTAATGCAGCACAAACGTTCCAGAGATTTATTCACACTGTACTCCGCAATTTACTTTTCTGTTTTGTCTATCTTGATGATGTTTTAGTTGCATCAAAATCAGTAGAATATCATTTTGATCATCTTAGGCAAATTTTTAATCGTTTCAAGGAACATGGCTTATTAATAAATATGGATAAATGCAAATTTTTACAGAAACTAATTCTTTTTCTTGGCCATATTATTAATCAGCACGGTATCAGACCATCTCCTGAACGCTTGGAAGCTATATCCAAGTTTAAACGTCCCGAAACTGTTAGGGAACTACGACGTTTCCTTGGTATGGTGAACTTCTACCGTCGTTTCCTTCCTTTCGCCGCACATCACCAAGCTAAACTTAACGCCTATCTTACTGGTTCCAAGAAGGACGGCGCTCGAAAAGTTGATTGGTCGGAGGATTCTATGAAATCATTAGAGTTGGTGAAACAGCAGCTGAGCCAGGCCACTCTGCTGGCACATCCTTCAACTTCTGCACCTCTAGCTGTTGTGGTAGACGCCTCTGACGTCGCACTGGGAGCAGAAAGTAGATGCTGGTTGGCAGCCCTTGGCTTTCTTCTCAGTCAAGCTCTCTCTAGCTCAGGCCAAATACGCGCCTACGATCGAGAACTTCTCGCAGCATACAGTGCCATTAAATATTTTCGATTTTTCCTTGAAGGAAGAAGTTTCGTGTTATTCACTGATCACAAACCTTTAACTTTCGCTTTTCAACAAAATTCAGAAAAAGCATCACCACGCCAATTGCGACACCTGGACTTTATCGGCCAATTTACCACCGATATTCGGCATTTTTCCGGTAAGGATAATGTAGTCGCCGATGCTTAGTATCGTGTTGATGAAATTCAGGTATCCAGCGCCATCAATTTCAAAGGCATTGCTGAGAAACAAACTACAGATCAGGAACTTAGCCAACTGATTCAAAATTCCTCCCTCAAATTCAAAAAGGTCCTCATTTCTGGTTCAGACATTTTCTGCGAGGATTTCTCCAAAGGTTTGCGGCCTTTCATTCCTGAAATTTTTTGGAAACAGATTTTTAATTTGGTACATTCTCTTTCTCACCCTAGTATTCGATCGACAACCAAGATGACCACTGCTCAATATTTCTGGCCCTCCATTAAGAAGGACGTCCGCAACTGGACTCAAAATTGCCTCGCTTGTCAGAAGAGCAAAGTGTCTAGACACGTTAGGAGTTCTTTTAGTGTGTTCAAACCGTTTCGACGTAATCCACATTGATCTTATTGGCCCTTTACCACCTTCACAAAATTTTAGAAACTGCCTAACCATCATCGATCGGTATTCACGTTGGCCTGAAGCTATTCCTATTTCGGATATTGGCGCCGTTACTGTTGCTGAAGCTCTCTGTCAAAATTGGATAGCACGTTTTAGCATCCCTAAAATTATTATTACTGATCAAGGTTCGCAGTTCGAATCGCAACTTTTTACTGAATTAGCTAAATTTTACGGTTTCAAGCGTTCTAGGACCACTGCATACCATCCGCAGGCAAACGGATGCGTTGAGCGTTGGCGCAGGACCTTAAAAGCAGCAATTATGTGTCACCAGAATAAATCTTGGTCAAGGATTTTACACCTCGTCTTGTTTGGGCTACGTTCCGTTTTCAAGGAAGAATTCGGTACTACGGCAGCGGAGATGGTTTACGGAGAGAATATTCGATTTCCTTACAATTTCTTTCAAAATTCTAAAGTTTTCAAACCCCAAAACGATTTTGTAGCAACTCTGCGTGATTCTATGGCCCAAATCAAACCTATTCCTGCTTCCTGCCATTCCGTTTTCGTACGCACGGACGCAGTTCGTATCTCACTACAACCTCCTTATGGGGATCCTTACAAGGTTCTAAAGCGAACCGAAAAATTTTTCACGCTGCGGATTAAGAATAGAGAAGTCAACATCTCCGTCGATCGTTTGAAACCTTCCTACGAAGAGGTCTTCGATGAGGTTAGCTCAACTGAGCAAACCCCTTCCTCGTCTCGTAGTAAAACTCCAGAAGAACACGTTGCTCAGCAGGACGCCACGAAGCAGCCACGCACAGTTACTTTTGCCGAAACTGGAGTTGATGATGGTGCACTTGCAGAACGAACTTCTCGAAGTGGACGACTCATCATAGTTCCCGCTCGATTTCGCTAGTGGGGGAGTACTGTGGGGACTCGTGGTCGTATTAAATATGTTTTATGTACTCCTCCGATTCCTCTGGCACTACCTCGCAATCAAAATTATTTTTGTAAAAAAATTCTTCGTTAAGCACTGCGTTACGTATTCGAAGTTTTGTGAGTAGGCCAGATTTTTTAAATTGTTTTTAAATTTTCCTCCATTGTCATTCTCGTTGTGATTTTGAATAAAGTTAGATAAAAATTTTGTGAAAGATTAAAAAAATAGAGAGTATACTTATATTACCTTAAAATAAAACCGAGAATTAGTTTTGTTAATTAACAATAAAAATAAATCAAAAAAATATATCAAACCGCATTTAAAGGCGTTGTTATTTTTGGGGATACATTTAAAACCCCATATTATTTAAAAGTGTTGTTATTTTTGGGAATTAAAATAAATAATCCAATATGCATACTAAAAAATAGTCATTAAGAATAAGTACAATTCTTTGTTTTGAAAATTGATTAGGAAAATAATTCAATATAATTTCACCTAAATCATTCGAGTCCTCTTCATCACAATCTTCCAGGTTTTGTTCCTTTTCTGTGGTAGAAAGTAATTCAAAACTGCAAAAGTGTGCTTGCCGTGAATTACTAGTTAAAATAACCGGCATTTAAGTATAAATTTTGCTTACGTTTGGAAACCTAAATTTTACCTTTGCTTCTCCCCCATTGTTTTCCATTATAATCCAAGTTGACATAAATGTTGGATTATACCCATCATTGACTTGAGTTGGGCTCCTTAAAATTTGTCTAATTAACTATTCCTTTAAAGGATATGCGGTCGAAACGCATTTTGAAATTTTGAAAAGCGCTTTTATTCGCAATACTTGCATCATACATACTTACTGGGTAATTCACAGAATTATGCATTGTAGAAAAATAATCGGGACCGGACACAAGCATACAATTAATATAGTGTTTCCCAAGACTATCGATATTGTGTAGATTTAAACTCGCTGGGATAAGTTATGTTTCTTAAATTCCCGCCTTTGTTAGGCTGTGAGAAACTGCTAGTAACCCGTTAATGAACAAATTTTTCTAGTTCGGTCATCAATTTGCAGTCCAATATTTAAAATTGTTTTCTCTGCTTTACGCCAATAAAAACTTTCGTTGATTTCCAAAATATCGAATAAATTATAATTAGCCCGAGGACAACATACTTTTCTTCGAAGTATCAAAACAATATGGCCACTTCCGCTATTATCACTTCTCCTATGTCCTCGACGTATTGAGGACATTTTCCTAATTGAATGATCACTTTAAGTAGGAAAGAAATTTCTAGAAAATTGCACAGCACCCTTCACTTGTGAAATATTTTCGAGTACTGCCCAAATTTTGTAACCCTAACATTTGAATTACAACTACAAATAACTTTTGGTGAAACAAAAAATACAAAATTCCTAAAAATATATCCTTCTAGATACATCTACAATTTTGTAGCACAGATATTATGTGAAACTAAAAATTTATAATAATAATGGATTATGAAAAAGTGCTTCCCTCAATTGTTTGTTTTAAAATTCTTCGATTTTCAAATTTTATTTAACTGTTAAAGCGTGCACAAATTTCTTGTATCAACAAATTTTTGTTATAGCACTAATTCCACAGTAATATCCGAACATTTTCGAAATATTTGTAATACTTAATTTAAAGCCAGCAGGAACTTTCCACGTGAATATTCTCATCCATGGCGTGTATTCTACTTATAAATATAACGGCTATTCTGTTCGGGCAAACAAAATTCGCATTCACAGCTATGAGTGGTAAATATATACACAAATAAAGGTTGTAGAAAAGTCCTCAGTTCTCCCACCACGTGACTAGTTACATATAAAGCGAACAGATCTGGTCCAACAAAGTATAAGTTCACAACTTATACGTTGGAGGATTCCTGTTGGAGTGTACAGGATATTAGTAATACGATGAGGCTCTCGATATAGGTCGGTATATACCTTGCAGGAGTTTTCAGGTTTATTTGAGTATGGGGTTCAATGAAATGGAAGATTTGAATATCCGGAAAGACGATAGCTACGTAAGACTTTTGTCTGCCATTGGTGTAATAATTTCCATTATGTTTGTGTACATAGTCGTATTCTGGAGACGTCGTCGAGACTAGCTGTGGTCCAAGGATACAAGTAAATAGAAGCTATATACCTACTAAATTACACAGGAATGAGATGGACCAGCACGATATGTTCATACTTACTTTAATGGAATAAGAGGAAACATTTCGGTGGGTTGCCTGGTTATATGTAGAACCAAAAATTCATTGTTATTGCCATTTTAGCTATAACCACACGTGTACTTTAGAGCAATAGCCCAAGCCAAGAGCGAAGGAGGAGGAATTATTATTGGTATTTACGTATTTTAAGTTAAAAAAGAAAAGTAAAGAAAAGTATCGCAGGAATGGAAGTGGTTACACATATCACCGGAAAATTTCCTCTACACTTTTGTGCTACATTACAAATGTAGTGTGTAATGCTACTTTCTTCGTCCATTTGCATAATACAGTTTTTTCCGAAGCTTGTAACTACCCAGTTGGGTCCCATGCTCGCACTTCACTTAGGCTGTTGCTCAACAGATGGTGCTGGAAATTCCGTCGGGCACAGCATAGTCTTGTTCTCCGCCGGCTCGAGCTCAGGGTAGGGGAAGGATCTTTCCCAGTGTATCAGTACCTCTTTCTTTTGTGCTATGCCGTGTATAGGAGTAGGAACTTTGAATAGGGATCTCGGTGGATGCTCCTCATGTCTCACTTAAGCCACAGATGGTTATGGCTCGCTCCTGCCCCAGCCACACTTGGCCAGACTGGAGGTGCACGATGGATTGACCCCTAGTTGCCTAATCTATGTTAGGACGTCCCTAAAAATGGATACATATGGGATTGATAAACAACAGACAGGGAAATTCTCTTAATTAGAATCCATTTATTCTAAAACTAGTACAACGGAACATAACTGTGACTTACTTCTAATTGCAGTCAAAAAAAGAAATGGGAACCGAATCGATGATATTGGAGGCGTAAGGCAAAAGGTATATGTATACTAAAATAATAATTCGCGAATCGTACTATGTACTAACACCAGCACCAGATAACGTATAATAATTTTTTTTTATATAAAAGCTTATATCGATGGAGCGTAATTCAATGACACAAATAAAGTATCGATATAATTAAGGAATTCATTCCAATGCTACGAACTAATTAATGTAATTTGACGACACATCACATTATTGGTCGGAGCTAGCACCTGCGCTCTCAGCTTACCTCTACTTCACGATTTATCTCAGAATGTCTATTATTGTATTTTTTTTTCCTTCAAAAATTTCATACAACCAATTATTTACCATCAGTATCAAGACAAAAGACAGGCCAATTTGAAAATAGATTCAATTAAACAAGTTATCACCGGATTATTAATAATACAGAAAATTTAAATATGTTCACCCAAAATGATAGAATGCCTGATAATCAAAGGATGTACTATATGTATACCGAATACATACAATAAGTGATAGCCACTGGGTTATACCTCCGGGATAGATACCGCACATACATGTGTATGTGCGTAATTAGAAAAAAGAGATGTAAGTATACATAGTTTTTTTCCCTTTTCTGGCTGGTTGGGAGCGCACGTCCTTAAACTCCTGATCTGTAAGGACCCAATAGTATCTTATTATATAACTACCATCTGTTAATCTATAATTCTATAACACCATGGATATGCTACTCCGTTGGTACTCGTGCTAACAAGTTATACTCTCGCATCTCTGCACCTAAGCTCGAATCTTATGAGTCAGTTAGGATGGGGTATAGAAATTTGAACGCCCATCCATTGACTGCTGTTTCCCTTCAGAAGTAGGATATGTAAAGGGATTGAATATTGGGGATCGCCAGGTACTTTGATTTATCCGATTCTCTGGGAATTTCCCTGATGTTACTTTTGATTATAGTTTCACTTTAAGTGTACATATATAAATATGTAATGGAAACATCCAATTCTATATGTGCTATTTCCTTTGCCACCAGTGTATTTGCAGAAGCTTATGAAGTAGTAGTAGCTAGCTAAATTACACTCGAAACTTTATACATACATATTTATGCACAAAATATATAATGTTCCACTAATCACTGACTCTTGGTAAGTACTACGAGTTACGCTGTGCTGTTTAGCATTTGATTTCGACGGGTAGCAAGCAAAACCTGATTACAAACCAAATAATGTCGTGAGAACAGGCGACTGACCAAACGATAGTGCAGCTGTTCATCGATTTTTTTTTACAGCAGCCTAGGCCTATGCGTAGCAGATCGTTCTCTAGTGATAAACCAAAACAATAAGAACAAATTCAGATTGTTACTGAATTTTCCAATTTTTTTGGAAATTAGCTTACAGAATTAGCATTGCCTAGCGATTGCAGCAAGGTTAGCACGTAGCCTGCACCGTCTGTTAGGGGCACTTTACTTAACAACAACATATCTCGTTTGTTTGATGATAGCAATTTTGAGTCACTGCCTTGGCTGCTTGTTAGTATATGTGAAAATTTTCTTGCCCTCCCGTCGGTCTTGTCCCTTTCTATGGTTTTTATCATGTAGATTGCCAAAGCTCAAGTCAGAAATTAGCCCAGAGGGTTTAAGAGGTGTTTATTTGGATTTCTTCTCTTATCACCTTATTTAAGCATCCCCATATGTAAGAATCCCTTTCATGGCAGTTACAAGCTTAAAGGTTAACTTGTTTCAAAATCTGCTTAAGAATACCAACTTACCACTTTGTTTCAATGGATTTTACTAATGAATGGAATTATAATAAAACCAAATTTATTAATTTTATTTAAACTGACACTAAAATCTGGAAAAACGCAATAAATATACCACACACTAAAAACTTTACACAATTGTTTCCACAAAGCTTAGGTATTTTTCCCTAAAATGTAGGGAATAGTCCCCTAAATAAAATGTAGGGAATAGTCCCGTAAATTACAAGGAATATTTACTAAATTTTAGGGAATATTATCTACATTTTAGGGAATAATACTTAAGGTTTGTGGCAACAATTTGTGCATTTTTTACAGTGTACTTATAAAGCTGCCATTAATTCATTGCATGATATTTTTTATTTAAATGTTTTGTTCATTGCTTCCTAATCTCAAAGTTAATTGCACGAAAACTAATAGGTAAGATAATGGTTGGGGACAAGAAGGAACCATCATTCAATCTATAAGTTTTGAGGCAGCATACTGACCTGTCTAAACTGGGTATTAGGAGTTATTTAAATATTCCTACCACGACCCGTCAAATGACCGTTTTTAACCCTTATTAGACCATATAGAGTACGCGGTACCCCGGGTTTAAAATAATATATTTCTTTTCACGTTGGTCCAGTGTAACCCTGAGAACTCTTAAAAAACACTTCTAAAGAATATCCGATTATTTTCGATTCGATACAAATACAGTTTTCGAAATATGTTTTTTTCCAGTTCTGAATACTATACTTCTATCACCCAAGTGAGATACCCGATAACTTACAAATAGCTCCGTACTTTTCGTATGAAATGAAACGCAATAAATTATTAATAGTGGTTAGCGTGGTTGCTTATAGTTTTTCTTTTTACATTTAGTGCAACACTTAATAATACCACTAATAATAATTTATTTGTGGGCTACGTACACAAGATTTACAATCTTTTATTAGTACTATAACATCAATCGAAGCTAGAAAATATAATTAATGCTCAAAGTAATATGTGAAGAAATCAATAACTATTATAATAATCAATAAAAATAATATGAAA
>OZ005744.1:152309774-152399756 GCA_963930735.1 Dioctria linearis | reverse complement strand
GTTAACATTGTCTTTTTGTCTTTATTATACTTAAGAAGTTACTCTGTGTTAAACATTGAAAGACTTATTTTCTTTTCATATAACTCAATAGGCAACTACAAAGCTCTGATTGTTTTCTAGTGTGATTTGTGGTATTAAGGCAACAGAATTCAACGCATTTTCTCATTTTTATGTCTAGTGTCATGTTTGAGTAATAAAATATAAACAAGTTTCTTAAAGAAAGTAGGTACTTAGATTTTTATACTGGTAAATGCACAAGGAATTAAATAACAAAATTCCTGAATAAAACCTGTAGTACGGAGGCTTATTTACATTGTGCAGAAGGTTGAAGTTGAAAGTAATACGTTTTTCCATTAGAACAAATGCTAAGAGAAGTACGAAATCGTACCACTCTAATACATTCAAAGAATTCGATGTCACGGCCTGGAACATAAAGACGGCAATGGCCTGCATCACTGGCATGGCACCTCTGCTCGATCACTCGAGAATTATATTTCCATACAAGTAGAAGGAAAAGATTACTGATGCGATGTAGTGCTATATTTTTTCAGTAAATGTTAAAAATGAACGAAAATTTAGAAAGTATTGTACACTTTTTTGTCTTCAAAGTGAAAATTTGGAAATTGGCGAGTTTCCTCCAGTATTTATTATTTCAAAAGTGAAGTAAAATCGAATGAGATTTTTGAACCGTGGAGATTTGGGCAAACTCTCCAGATTTTTCTCTGTTCGGCATCGCTTAGGAATTACTAGAAGGGATATTAGAAATATAAGTCATATTTTAATCTTGCTTGTTTAATAGTTTCTCAGTTGAAAATAATTCTTAGAATTTTCGAACCATGCTCAAAGCAAAAGAAAAAGTAATTTTTGATATTTGTGAAGAAAAAGCAGTAAAATTATGAATAGGTACAAAACATAAATTTTGCTTAATTTTAAATTATTTGTGAAGAACATACACGAACAAAGAAGTGTTGATATTTTAGTTGATAAAAAAAATACTTGTTTCGTTTCACAATGAAAGTGATTTATTCCATTAATGTTACAATAACATAATGCGCTTCGACCACTTAGGCCATCTTTAGAGGACTACCTTAAATACCACATTATAAACGAGCAGCTAACAAACAAACTACCACTACCATTTTACGTATACATACATATATACTACCAACTGAGAAATATTATCTTATGAGAGATGGACTTAAAAACCAGTGTCAAATATTATTGGTATGGAGGAAGATTTAACTGCTCCCTCAGATATTTTATTGACACAAGTAGAGTAGCTATGTTGGTTCTGGCACAAAATCCTATGTTATTTCTTATGGAGGTCCCAAAACATGTATGCGACTATCTCGCTCGCACACATCATCCGTCTCTGTCTCGCTCCCACACTGATGGGGAGTAGGACGTCATTGGGGGACTCCTCCCTCGCGGCGCATTACACACACACACACACACACCTACACACACACAATGCACACATACATGGATCTTAAGTCCATAGAAATAGCGGACGTACCATTTATCATTCTTTTTAATGATGAGCAAGCTAAAAGCAAAAACAAAATTACCAGTTTACCAGATAGTAGATACCATCATAGGCAGTGAAATGGCAATCTTCACAGACCCGACCAAACAACGCTTACAGGCATAATTTGCGTGAGACAAAACTTGTTTTACGGCTTTAATTATTGTCAATGCTACAAAACAAAACAAGAATAAAAGAAAATGCACCGCAATGCATTACTCCACTTTTAGAATCACTACGTTGCCAAGGCGGCTTCACGCAATTAAATTTGCATAATGTAGCAAAATTACAACCACTTGATGTCGCGAACGTGTGTAGGAATAGGAGATCGATGATCTTTAATTATATGCATAGAATGGCAGGAAGGTGTGAATGTAAATAAAAACAGTTTGCAAGAAAAGTAAAAACAGGTTGACGATTTGGCGAACTTTTAATAAATAAAAAAAGTGAAACATTGTTCTGATTATATTAATTTAAAATGCAATATTTTCACATCTTGCTCATTAAATGGTATTAATTGTATGCGCGTTAAAATGGCTACAAAGCCTACAAAATTTTTGTTATATAAACGATTTAGCTGCTTAAGCGATCTGCGTTCGGCGATTAACGCCCACAGCACCAACCAGCTATTCATAATTCCAGCCAAATGTGTGATGATATATAAATAAATATAAATGTAAAGGGTGAAGCCTACAATTAAATTTTAATCTGAATTCTACAGATACTGTTCTGTTCCCCGCAAATGTTTCCACCACGAGAGTATAATTAATTTTTACTTTATAAATCTTCTAGCGCCATCGACTGGAATGAAAAAAATTTGCTGTTATGGGTCAGGTTAACATTTTGCTAGGTACATGAACGCTTTTCTCACGGATAAAATTGCACAGATAGCATACGGAATACTTCGTAATGAAACCTTGAAATTCATGTGTTGGCTCGAAACTGGTGAAAACATGGCAAGTAAGTAATGCAATCTTCTGAAGAAGGTACCAACGGAGTTTTACATCGATCTAATTAGAAAAAACCATGAAAATCAACAAAAAAGAACCCCAAGACTGAAAAATTTAATTAACATAAAGAATTCTTGCCCTGCATATTTTGACAATTCTCTTTGTTATGTAGGTAAATGATCTTGAAGGCATCGCGTGATAAAAGTATCAATCGATTATTGTTCTAATAAACAAATACACCATCATTCGAATAACAAAGATATACTATAAGCTCAACTATATTCACCTAGCGATATAGTTTCTAAATACAATGCATACAATAGTATCAACACAATATATCAATGTTGAGTAAGGCGAGTTTTACGACATTTTAAATTAATATGGGGGCGATGATCTGAAAAGTTAGATCAAGAAATAGAAGGCGAGGGTAACAGCACGCAAATATTTTTTATTGTAGCCGACGAACATTTAATGTTTTGCGATTGAAAATAATAAATTTTACAAAGTCTAAGAACATGAATAGTACACCCAGAAAATCAATTTGGAGTACTGTGAACAAGAATAGAAAACAAAATATCATTTCAACCGATTTATATACAAAATAGCAGATACTGCACCACCACGCAGATTAAAAATCGCATACTTAACACTAAAAATTTTAATCTTGGTGTGGAATACATATTGCAATGCCAATGTTAACACCTAAAGCATTAATTGCTTCCTGCAACAATGAATATTTGTCACAAGAGAACTTTTTTGTTAGAACCATTTCCAATTTTTCAAAATTGTTATGATTATTTCAGTTTGATTTCATTCCGTTTAGGTTTATGTCAACCGGGTTTGCTTCAGTTTCATGTCATTGTATATTTTTTAAAGAATATCTGTCTCAAGGAACTTTTTTTGCGACAAACTTTTCCTGTTTTCCTCTAGAGATAAGACTTATCTAAATTAATTGATAATGAGAAACAAATGGGTGACTTCATTTCCGCAATATTTTTTATGATAAATATAATATGTCTACTGGGTTAGCTTGTGTTTCATGTCATTGTTTACTTTTCAATGAATATTTGTCGCAAGAGAACTTTTTTGTTCTGGGAAAAAATAAACTGATTTAAAACGTTATAAAATTTTAATTAATATACAATATTTTTTCATGTTAACACTAATCTATTTCAATTATTTTATAATGACCCCACGGCAGCGTTTCGTGGCTTTCTCTAATTAGATGTCTTTTATCATCGAGTGGACTTAGAGCAATTTTTGTTTGAGATATTGAGCTAACTTCATGTTTTTGAGATTGTATTAAATTTTGGGTTATTATTTTCACACTGTTAGCATTCAAACATTCGACATAATCATCAAAAGTAATTCTATTCTTCACAATCTGCCGTTTCACACCCTTGGATTTTTTAGCTTTATCCTTGCCCCCTACCCTGAGCGCATACATTTTCGATCTCAATCCCACAAATTCTGTCATAATGCAACCGTTGTTCTCATCTTTCATGAGGCCCAACACCTTTTTATTGACTAGAGGTATTTCCCAGATGTTGTTGGATGGATAGTCGCTAGTGTCAAAATGCAAATGGCCGTCGCGTTTAATAACATCATATAAGTCGGGGCAGCTAATTTCATAAATTAGGCTATATATATCCGTATAACAAACAGCACAATTTGGGCCAAACTGGGGAATCATATAATCATAATGGAATTTATAAATGGTTGTTTTTGCCAAATCTAAAATGCACATGCCTACATATATTGGTTTATTGAAATATATTTCTGTTTTGTTTAGTTCAATGGCCACCAAGTTCTCATTAAAAATCACTGAGGATTTAAACTCCGGCTTAGAGATTAGAGCTTCAGCTCCATATCGACCCAACCATTTCGTCACCAATTTAACGTTACTATGCTTCCGAACGTTTTCCATAGTCTTGCCGAACACGGCGTTATTCATCAGCTTGAAAAGATTTTTCTCGAAATCGTTCTTGGACGACGCTCGCAATTGCGTATTTAAATCTATGTAGGATTTTAACCACTGGGCTTGGTTAAACTGGAGTGCTCTACGAATTTTAGTTATCTTTAAGCCATGTTTGAGAGCTTGTTTTAAATTTTGGTAATGAATTACATACCTCGTTTTATTGTAAAGGGTGGCCATTAGTTTTTTCTGTTTTGATTTGGGAGCGCAGCAATGCTCTGGACAGAAAGGTAGATCTGTATGAAGATCGTGAAGCTCTTGGGGATATTCCAAATCTACTTCTAAAATGTAGCCTGTGGGTGAATCATTCGACACATCTTCTACCTTAACGTTGTTTTCATTATCTACCCACTTGAAGCCACCGTAAGGTAGAGCTTGTGACATTGCCCAACCATATTGGTTATTAACGTCATAGTATTGCAAGAATTTTGCTGATGTATTTGGATCATAATCACACATATAATATTTGTTGTTTGCTTTGGAGTAGCGTTTAGATCACTGACTGAGGCCACCTCGGATACCACGCTCAACAAACATTAACATATCTATGTCTGTGAGTAATTCCAAAGATATATTAATATCCTTCAGCATAGCATCCCAAGTATAACCCGGAAGTGTGAAATAGTGAGCGGGATCTAGCCCATATGTTTGGCGACAACTTGCGCGGAATTGTTCAAAAACATCTGCCAATAGAAGTACATCATTCTTTAAATACTAATCGGAGTACTCACCCAAATTTTGCATTGAAAACTCATTCCAGACTTTGTGAGCATGTGCATATTCTTCTTTGCTAACATTAGAGTCATTAAGTTTATTGTAAAATTGCTCGATGGTTGGTAAAGCGCTTTCAGAGAACTTTGATGAATCATTAAAATAGTTGTATGGGTAAATACCCTTGCGTGTTAAGAGTTGAAACTTCCCATCTGATAAATGATGAAATTGCGACTTTAAAATAGGTAGAATGGTTAAATATGCGGAGAGTGTGTCTAAGCTACTTGCAAGAAACCTAAATGAATCAATGAATCGAAATTTAATTGGATGGTTATCTAAATGTCTTGTAAACGATATGTATCGCTCTTTATTTATGGGAAGAAGATTAACCCACCCTTCTAAATCTGAAGCCAAATTTTTTATAATAAAATGCGATTCATAACCGCTAAGTTTATGGAAAATTATGGGGACAGTATGGATATCTTTAAAATTTATATAACACCCACCATGTGCTGGTCCTCGGTATTTACCTGTTAAGTGACAGCGATCGCGTACCTTTTTGGCATCCTCTGAGAACGGCTTTTCGCAAATATGACAGAGCACGGTGGTCTCAAACAACACCATTTCCTCGGCAGTTATCTGATTCATGGGTAGAGGGCGAAGGAAAACTGTTTCCACATCCTCAGCAAAATGCTTTAATTCGCACACGAACCACTCAATACAATCCACGCCACGATGAGACTTAAAAAATGATAGTGTGGAGTTTTTACTTTTCTTGCAAACTGTTTTTGTTTACATTCACACCTTCCTGCCACTCTATGCATATAATTAAAGATCATCGATCTCCTATTCCTACACACGTTCGCGACATCAAGTGGTTGTAATTTTGCTACATTATGCAAATTTAATTGCGTGAAGCGGCCTTGGCAACGTAGTGATTCTAAAAGTGGAGTAATGCATTGCGGTGCATTTTCTTTTATTCTTGTTTTGTTTTGTAGCATTGAAAATTTTTAAGCCGTAAAACAAGTTTGGTCTCACGCAAATTATGCCTGTAAGCGTTGTTTGGTCGGGTCTGTGAAGATTGCGATTCCACTGCCTATGATGGTATCTACTATCTGGTAAACTGGTAATTTTGTTTTTGCTTTTAGCTTGCTCATCATTAAAAAGAATGATAAATGGGGTTTTTATGTTCAAACGAGCTCATTATTTCGAATAAATACGTCCGCTATTTCTATGGACTTAAGATCCATGTATGTGTGGTGTGTGTGTGTGTGTGTGTGTGTGTGTGTGTGTGTGTGTGTGTGTGTGTGTGTGTGTGTGTGTGTGTGTGTGTGTGTGTGTGTGATGCGCCGCGAGGTAGGAGTCCCCCAATGACGTCATACTCGCCCATCAGTGTGGGAGCGAGACAGAGACGGATGATGTGTGCGAGCGAGATAGTCGCAAAAATGTTTTGGGACCTCCATAAGAAATAACATGGGATTTTGTGCCAGAACCAACATAGCTACTCTACTGACACATAACTGCGGCAATTACGGATCAGTTCAGTTTTAGTGCAAGTGGAAGAAAGTCTAGTTCGCATAGAAACGCTACGGTGAGTAGTTAAAAGCTTTCGGTGGAATAGTTCTCAACCCTTTAACCTAGCTAGTAAATAGTTCTAGTGATTAGTGATAAGTGTTTGAGATAAAAGTAATATAGTGTGAACGATCTGTACCAGAGCCTGTGTTATTAGTACGTCAAGGCTGGTAAGTTACTGTGTTGTGTTTGAGTTGGTCATGACAGGCAGATACCTCGAGGAAGCTAGAGGTCGATTGTGGAGGGTCACGGTAGTGTCAGTGTCCCACATCAAAAAAACCCTCGAGAAATACTTCCCAAGCCATGAAACAGAATTGGGCCCATTCGGTCGTGGAAGGTGGGTTGGGGGAGGGGGGGGGGGGGGGTCCGCACCCCTCTCCATATTGGGTCCATTGAACATAGATCTTTAAGAGATATTATTTTCGTCTAATAAAGGCTGAAGTAAGTAAAAAATTCCAGGATTGATTTCTTGGTTTTTAATAAACTTTTTTCAAATGTTCGCCCCTTTTACACCTTCTGTCCAGTATGGCTGATATCTCTTGGTGTAATTATTTGTTTTATGCGTTCCTCCAATTCTTGTGGCATTACTCCAAAATCCAATTTATTTCGTTGAACTTCGAAATAGTTTTCAGAGTAGCCCAGATTTTTGATATTGTTTTTGTAAATATTTAGTATGTCAGTTCAGATTTATTTATTGTGAGCAAAAGGCGTAAAAAGATTCTTTTGTTAATTTAAAAAAGTTTGTATTTTTCCAAAACATTAAAAAGTTCTACAAAAATAAAGAAATTGAAAGTTAGTTAAATCACTGAAAATTTCAAGTTGTGTGTTATCAAGGTACAGTTTATAAAGCGGTGACTTTGGAAAACCATATCGGCGTTATTTACACCTACTGAATTGAGTGTAAGTAGTAGTTGTTGATACGTTGACAGTCAGTTGTTATTTATAAACATGGATATTCGGCAAATTCTGACTAAAAGACCACGCGCTGAAAACGAAAATATAAGTAGGTTCTCAATGCAGTGAGCCAAATTTGTGTAACTTCACTTATTCCGTGAATCATCTAATATATTGTAATTATATCTGTATGCTACGACATGAATGAATATGTCTCCACTACCAGCATTGAGTTTGGAACTAACTGCGAAATTTCTCTAACTCCGCATTGTTGTATTCAGCAGTCTGCTTTTTAAGTATTTTGGGCAAAGTATAAATAAATATAAATAGAGACAGAGGCGAACAAAATTGCAAATTTTCCGTGTTTCTTAGAGGTAATCTCATATACTCTTGTGTTTTGCAGGAATGGGGAAAAGAACTTGGCTATACATTTTTGTAGTGCGACTTAGACAACGAGTTCAAAACAAAAATTGGGAAAACGTAGGATTACCCGAATGATAAAATCTTCTTGAATACCTTCACAATTATTTCGAACTATTAATAATAATGTACATTGGGTAACCCTACCTCCATTTGGCAAGAAAAAAATAAATTTCGCACTAAAAGGAGATGTAAAATTTCTGTTAAATAAAATTCCCCGAATCCAGCATGAGATTCCCTCACTTAATCTCTTTCGCTCAAAACAAATGTAAACAGAAAAACGTACTGTTCACATATCACAGGATTACACTAACAAACATTAGAATTCCTGCGAAAAACATTGGGACAATTTCTGAAAATCGGGTTTTCATAAAAACGAGGGAACATTTTATGAGCGTAAAATCATAAAACTCCGCCCATTCTCTCTTATTTACGAAAATAAATCATTTGCCATTCCATTTCGTTGCATGTAATCTTTGCTTTCACATTTTTTGTCTTATTCGTAAAATGTTCAAAGAGGGTTTGATTTTTTTTTTTATTTTCTTCTCCTTTTCTCGCCGTGTACATTTAAATGGAAAACAATCGGACCACTTTTCTGTGCCGTTCTTTTATTTAGTTATTCTTTGATTTTGGGCTGAGAATTTACAGCAAACAGGAATGGTTGAATCGTGTAAAATTCGTTTACATGAGCGTAATTTGTCAAGAGCAGGAGACTATACATAGGAGTAAGTGAGATGCTGAAATGAGAATTTGTCAAAGCTGCGTGCATGATTGTCAAATGTGCTTTCATTTTGTGAGCAGATTTAGTCAATTTAAAATTCTTTTGTGAAATTTAACAAAAGTACCGAATCAATTCTTTTCAAAACTATTTATCTTTTAACTTTATTTAGTGCAAAGTTTTATAGTGCCACTAGAACCTATTAAAAACTTCATATCAATTAAAAAAACAGAAATAAAGTGCTCGGTCAGTGCTTGCAATATAAATTGGATTATAAACTAGGAAAATCATGATTCAGGCAACTGCACTATCTAAATGACCTTTTTTGTTAATAGTAGCAAAGATTTATATAAATTAATTATGTGAATTATTTCAAAATAAAGTAGAAAAAGAACATTTTTTTCCGTACAAAACCTTTGTTTACTTTTTGCAAATTGACACGTTGTTTAGAATAGGGATGACGTGTAAATGCATGTAAAACATGGGCTACCAACACAACCAGAAATTCATTACGCAAAATCTGGCTTATCACCATTCCTGTATGCTATATATTCTAAGATTTTGGGGGATAGTGACATTTTCGGAGCATTTAATGGTTGTAGAGTAAAAGAGTTATTATTTAAAGATATCTTAAAACTATTACCATTTAAAAATGGCGACAGGAAAACAGCTAAGTATTGAAGAGAAAGCAAAAATAACTGCGTACAGGTTAATGAATCCGAAAGGGGGATCGTCACACCGTGTAGTACACAATTTCATTATAATCGGAGAAACTCATTGAAGAAATCAGTGGGGAGGGAAATACAAAAATGTAGAGGAATTAATTAGACAAAATCGTGAAAATACTAAATATTAAAATATATTAAAATTAGCAAAGTTAAATTTAGTTATAAGCTGAAACTTAACCACGAAACCACGTTTTTTTTAGAGGTAAGATTTACTCAAATATTCTGTTATGAAATTCTGAATGTGTTTGTTTCACTTTTACAACTTTATACCAATGAAAACCAATAAATAAATAAATGAAATAAAAACTTTGCTATAAAAATATGTGTGCAGTTATAGAAGTTTCGTACACTGTAGCTATTTTTGTAATGAGTACATTTGAGCTCTTTTGACAAAAAGTGAGATTACAAAGTAAGACAAAGTCGAGATCTGCAGCACGTTTCGTCGGAGAAGGCTATCTGTACGAGTTGCTAGTAGAATCTTTTATCACAATTTGACAATTTACGTTGTTCCTATATTGAAAGGACGTCGGTGAATATAGTCAGGAGAAACCCAACACTCAGCCCTATATTTCTGTAGATAATCCATGTGAACCTAATATCAGTTAATACGATATGGGATTCTTTTTACAAAAATTTTCAGCTGATCGTATCGGCTCGATCGCTGGGATTCTACAATTTCCCCGCATCGGGCATTAGAAATTTGAATTTCCAACTATCTTGGCTACAAGAACTGAAAAAAAGCACCATTTATTAGAATACCACAAGACATCACTCTTGCAATGGACTTTGAGAGCTAGAATGGAAGAAAATAAAGCATTTGCTGTGCATTTGCTGTGCATTTGCAAGTCTCGAAAAAAAAGCTGGACTTTTTGAATGAAATTAAACTTACTATAATTCCAGCCAGTGCAACAATAACTTCCTGTGGGCGCCAAGCACTCGCTGTTATAGGTTCCAAGGACACATGAAGAATATCTGAAGATTATCCTTCATTGAATGGCGGGAATTTCCGAGCGCTTTTGAGGTGACGAGGGTAAAGTGATGCGCACCTGAAAGAGCAATTGAAGAATTCACCAAAGAATGCTGTGTACATAAGTACACAATCCAAAATGAACTTATCGCCATTTGCCACAATTTGATCGTTAATTATAATATTGATCGAATCAACAAATCGATGGGCTTCTCTTCTCTTGGAGCTGAGACGCCCGATATTGGGAGAAAATAACAAGCTTCAATTTGCATTCGATATTTAGATGAACGCGATGACAATTTCATCATTCGCGAAGATTTTTTGTGCTTTCTTCCTATCTTAGATTTTACTGGAAAAGGCATAGTGACTGGTTTTCTCGATTTTCTAAAATCATCGAGACTTGACTGCACTTATACTTTTGCACAAGGATATGATAGCGCCAAAATGGTCAGTGGAGAGTTTCATGGAACCCAAGCTCATATCAGAGAGATTTATCCACTCGCGCTCTACTCGCATTGCGCTGCTCACAGCTTCAATTTGGCGGTTAGCTCTGCGCGCAAAATAACTGCAATCAAGAATTGCCTGGGAACTCTTCAGAGTATTCACAGTTTTTTTTATATATCCGAAACGCAATCTTACTCTCGAGGATGCTATTAATGACGACGAGTAGCTGAAAGCAGATATGTTGAAAAAATTGTTCAACCAGATCAGTAGAGCAACATGAGCCTGTCGGAACTTATCTGCATTTGCTACCAGCAGCAGTCCGTGCCCTTGAATTGATTTCGACAACCTGAAAGGATTCGACGACTTCATCCGGAGCTTTACAACTGCCTTCGGCTATAAAGATTTGAAATTTTCAGGTAAAAATTGTAAACATATTTATATATGATTAATATACTATCATTTATAAATCATATTAGAGACATTTTTTTACATGATTTGACTAACGGAAAATTTAACTTTCAAATATGCATGTTTATTCTAAGTTGAGTGAATTCTTTGACTTTGTATCTGAGTCGTATGATTCAAGCAAAAAACCAGGACCTTGGTGCGGCTATTGAGTTGGCTGACGCTGTAGAGAAGGTATTTATGGAAAGAAGGGAAAATGTCGTGGAGAACTTTAAGAAAATTCTCGAAACTGTGAGCACAATAAACAAGAGTACGACATTGAATTGCGAAAGCCGAAGGTTGCTTTGAGGCTGACGCAACATTTCAATGTACGGACTGATTCTGTTGAATATCATTATCGTATATCTATCTATATACCATATCTTGATACGTTTATCGCTCATTTACAAAATCGTTTCCTGAAACATCGCAATATCTTGTGGAATTGCGCCTGCCTTTTCCCCAATAAAATAGAAAATAATAGAAAAAACGCGAACTTAAAGAAGCATGCCGCATATACCTTAACAAAAACAAAGTTATAAACTTAAGGCAGGACACAAAACTAATAAATAAAGACTACAAATACATACTGAACAAACTAAAACCGCAGTATTAGTCATACAATTTTAAACATTTCCCCAACGACCACTTAGCTACGTATTGTCCTCGTAGCCAGTAATTGTCTTTTCTATTCTAAGTCTGTTTTAATTTATTAATAATGTATTTTTCTTTGTATTATATCTTTAAGAACTTTAAGAACTATTTATATGCGCCGTAGACAGAAATAAGGTATTTAAAATATTTATATTTAGAATTTTTTAAAAAAACTTGAACTCATATGTGAATAATATATATAGAGCTCCTGAAGAAGGGCCGTACTTGGGCCCGAAACTTCCAGCAATGTTTTAGAAAATTAAATACTTTTCAACAAAACGATGGGTGTATTCCTGACAATAACCTTTACAAAAAATCCCCCATTTAAATTCATATAGGTTTTAGTATTATTTGACTATGCGCATGATAACTTTTTTCGAGTTGTAGTTCCATTATGTTAATTTATAAAACAAGAATGGCGCTACAGCAACAACAGAAAATAATGTAAAATCTACAACATTCCTCTATAATTTTATAAAAAAAAAACCAACAAGAAAATGTAGAAATAACAAGATTCAAATATGAAACAACATGCTAGATTTGAAAATTATAAATATTCTCCTTTATTTTAACAATGGTAGTAGTAAAATTGTAAGAACGGGGTTGTAAATAATACATCATATTTTTATGAATATGTAATGAAAAAGTGTAAATTTCACAATACGGTTTGCTGTTGTATTATAAAAACTATTTGTATTACAATTTAGTTTATGGATTAATTAGTGACATAAGCAATTTGTTTTTTGTCATACACATCCCTCATTGCAAATTAAATCTTTCTTTAAAAGCTGAAATACAGCTATAAGTATTATTTATTCTGTAGAATATATTCTATGAAACAAGCTGAAATACAAAGCAAACATATTATGTTTATTGCCAATAGAATGGCGCATACGCCAATATCCAAGATTCTGTTCATGATGAAATTTAATTTAATTTGATTAATTGATGAATATATGGCGTGTGGCCGCAATATATTTATAAAAGGCTAAAAAACCTCATTCATCTGTGTATCTGGCCAAATGCCTCAATCCGCACTAGATATATGGCTGGAATGCCTCAATATCTATCGAGCCAAAATACTTGGCTAATTGCCTCGGTATTTTATAGAAACGATGTTTGGCTGAGAAGCCTCTTCATCCAAAAGGTTAGAGCCGCTGGCCAACTTGCCTCTGCGATCTAAAGAATAAGAACTACCTGTCTTCGCTATAGTCAATTCTTTATTCCTCGCTATTTTCTTAATGCTACCTTATTTATAATCAATAGTTATTGCTAAGTAAGTAATCTACATTAATTTCTAAATGTTACCTACAATCAATATCATTTACCTATCTTATTATATGTATCGTAACAAAAGAGCGGTGACCTCACGTGAGTAATATTTTCTTTACAACTTGGTGCACTGTACATGCATATTATCCTTTTTTTGCTTGCGCTGGAATTTGATGCGCTTGACTTTTACCTCATTCATAACGAGGTGTAAATGAATCACAAAATGATTACATACGAATCTGTATGTATGTAAATTATGTTTGCTCGATGAGTTAATTGAACTCGGAGTTTTACCTTTTGAGAAGGTATGCGAACTTTAGCTGCAATCTTTTTTCTTATTTTCTTTTAGGGAGATGCGCATATGATTTACATCTATATTGTATGTAGTTTACAATTTTACTTAATCCGATGTACACAAAAAATTTATTAATGTAGCAATAGAAAGAAGATTATCGTCAAAATCTGTATGTATCGCATAGACAATTTTTTTGAATAACTTTCCAAGGCGCTTGATATGCTTTCGGATATTCCAGAGCCAGTGTTACGAAAACTTTAAAAAAAGTATCCATACATTCAAGAAAGGAGCTAAGTTGATATAGTTCATTATCGAAATGTACAAAAAAACTTTCGATTTGAAAGCAGGTAGATCCGACTATTATAATAAATGGTTGAATAGTGAAAACGGCGTTGGAATATTATGATATTAGCTCACCTATTTTAGTCTTATTACTATTAATAGATATCATATGTAGTGTGAAGCTTTCCTCAGCATCTTTAATAGTTGCTTTGCGTTTCTGTGTACCCGAAACGTCCTTAAATCTTGCCGTTGGCAGTATTATCGCATTCAAACGTATAGCGTAGATGTAATCAACAGAATCTGAAATGCACAATTACTAAGCTAATATCATAATTTACTTTTCAATATATGTAATATTACCTATCGAATTTATCTGTTTTGAAGATGCAAATATTTCTCAGCTTGATTTATCATGGATATGACTATCATAATAAAGTCAAATTAAAGTCTTAAATTCACTCATTCACTCTACTTACTTTTTTAATTTTGGCTCTTAAATTAATATACTTGTCTTAGAGCTTGACTTTTGGGTTTTTTTACCTTGAAGAGGAACAAAATAGTATTCCTAAAAATATAAATAATGTTTTACGAATTATTTCCTAGTAAATGAATACCTTACATTCAGTAGGAAAAAGTTGTACAATTTGTTGGGCAAAATCATTCACATTCAATGCTCTGCCATTATAGTTGTAATCTTCTGAATGTTATTAGCACCTGTTGAACTATACGGTCATTCAACACTTGGTCTTCACTCATTTTTAATAATTATTTTTGACAATATTCAAAATTTTAAGAGTAATTACAAGGGAAATATTCAACTTAGTTATTTTTTCTAAAGATTTGTTTTTATTAAACACCGTTTAATATTTATTGTAATCACACTCACTGAGTTGATTAAAACACGCTCACTTAGTAAACTGAGCTAACCACTTAAAAATAACAGGATTGGTATTGCCGCAACTATTCACTACGTTTGTGGACAATGACGACAATGCAATAATCGGGCAGGTTCATCGTAAGATTGTACAGCATTCACACATGATTTATACACGAAACTACATGAACCAACAATTGGTTTAAAGAGTGTGTTTAAACATGCAGAATTAAAAAGTCTTCCCGAGAAATAACAACTTTGCTAGTTGATTTTACAATGCGAGTTATAATTTCGTAGACAAAAACAGCAAATGTTACTCGCAGCGTAAAATTAACAGTGCAAATGATTGTTTTTGTATTGGTATTTCTTTTTATGTGTTAGCTTTGTTATTTTAAAGTAGAATTCTTTCAGTTTGACAATTTATGTTGTAAATATTACTAAATTTATTTTTACATTTACTTCATATGATTTTACAATGCCATTTTTCTCTGAGTGCATATACTGGAGAGAATACATTGTTCTGTCGATTGAAGCGGCGAACTATTTGTACTGTTCGCTTCATTTAAATCTTTCTATGCAAATATATGAGGCGTGAATATTTTGTTCTGCTCTGTTCTGCGGACGCAAAAGAACACAGATAATAAGCTCACCCCCCCCCCCCCCTCAGTCATTGTTAATCTGAAAACATATTAAAATAAAATTATTTTATTTTTGTACGTTATTAATAAATTGAAGTACTAAATATTTTGATCCTGGACTTATTCATCTCATGGATCCTGAAAGAGCAAAATATTAGAGTTCATTCTGGAAGACAATATCAAATTGTACGTTATTCTTAGCCATCATCCAAAACCTCAAAGTTCATATAATATGTTACAAGAAAAAGAAGACACACGGAAGGGGACTGATCTAATGGCAAATACACATATCAAATCATTTAGAGATAATTAAAAAGTTTTCGAAGTCTCTCAGTCCATTTCAATTAAATACTCTCTAACTCCTCTCACTGATAAAAATTTTGCATTATAACATACAAAGCTTCACAGCGAACAAAAATTTGTTGGAACTGTTTTGTATCTCGAACCGAACTGCAGCCAGGCCGTGGGTTAAATTCCCGGCCACTTACATGGCTCACTGCCTCTAACATGTATGACAAAAAAAAAAGCAACCTTTACAAATTCATGTTTAAGAACGTGTCTGGGAGTCCGTCCAATAACCCCTGTGTAGCGGAAGCTACAATATTTTTTTCTTGTTGTTGACTTGAATTTTTGAAACTACCTGTTGTTTGTTACTGCAAATAAAATATTGTTATTTGTCAGAGTAATATTTGTGCTGACTGTAAAGAAAGGAAAATATTTGATCTGACGCTTTTAAGGGAAAAACACTTTGAACACAAATACACACTACTGTATACATTTTGAAAAAATACACATCCAGACTTTTTGGAATGTAATTTAAAAAATATATATATATGTATTGTGTCAAGGATAGAGCTAGTCTGAGAGTAGACGCCAGAGGACAAACATCCAAATAAATAAAAAAGAAAAGTTTTTATTATAAAAAATTATATAAATATATTAAAATAAAATATAAATGAAATAAAAATATAAAATACAATTTTTTTCAAATAAATAAAAATATTCATATTATTTCTTTTTTTATCCTTTTTAAAAGTTAGGATTCAATAAAAAGTAAAGAGCTACAACATAATAATTGTTGCTAATTCACTCTGCTTATATCCAGGGCAGACTGGCAAAATAATTAACTCCAATATTCAGAGCAAAACTCATGCTAGCAAAAGAATTGGGCAGAATTACCAGCCACGGTCAAGGCTCACTCGAAGATTTCAGTGTGGTTAAATATAAAATTTCAAGTCATACCTACATTGCCAATGAGTTCCAACATCATTTGCAAAAATTGGGCAATGAACTTGACCCTCTTATCCAGAAAATCTCACATCAGACCCAACCATAGTTCTGATAGCCGGCAACAATAATTCCTCTATCTCAGATGAAGAGCTCATACAAATATACTGGAGCAGTCTTAGCCATTTCATCTCAAAGATGTGGTCCATAAATGTCACAAATATCTCTGCTATGTTAGCTACCCCCTTTTGAATGTGTGACTCGAAAATATGATTTTATTAGATCATCAACTGCTGGTGAACCAATCGCCATTCAATTGGCAATTCAAAAAACTATTGTAAAATAAATAGAAGATAAAAACCTAATACTAATGGTTTCCAAAACGGCTTCCTCGGCACTGAGATCTAACAATAACTATTTTTACGTGAAATGCATTTTCGAATTAACGTCCCAAAAATCAAATCTTAAATACCATATCATACTAGGCTTAAGGAACAAAGCGAAAGGCCCTGAGGGTTAAGTTGGGGAGAATCAAAATCAGTAGTCTGTCTCTACAAAAGCTACATTTATATTAGCTAAAAATTCCTTATCTGTTGCTTGGATTTGACTATTATACGTTTTCAGAATTGAAGATATATATATTAGCGGTATATGTGAATACACAGTTACTTTATGAAATAGTTAATTTATATTTTATTTGAATTTCTTCTTCTATAAAAGATATCCACACTATAATTTGTAAAAGTCATTCTATTCCAGCTCATATAACTGCATCTAAATCAAATAGCGAAATAATCCTGTCTCATCAATCATAGCTTATTCGCCCGACTTTTACATTTTATTTAGCGTTCAAATTCTAAAATTTATATAGCTGCAACTTTCCCTTTAAATCATTCTTCTTAACTGTCAATAACACACTTCGTCTATCCATGAATCAAAACTCGACGTGAACTTCGAGAACGTCATGCTCTCATCGCAAACTTTCCGAATGTGCTTTGTTCCTATCAGTTCACACACAACCTTCCTCCTTTCATTTTTCTTTAGTTTTTCCGACAAGAATTTATCCATCAGTTTTGCATTTATGCAGTTGAGCATCACTATTCCTTCCTTTATGCATCATCGCTATGTTCGCTGTTTGTATTTTTTTTTATGAATGATTGTTTTGAGCATTTGCGTACATGCAAAAACTTTCCAAATCTTGTATTTTGAAATCTTTGGTCATATTAAGAGACTGAAAGTAGTGTAAGTAACTAGTAGAAAATTGGTTATTTAATTATAACAGTTTGGAGTTTCGCGAGTCATATGGAATGCGTATAAAAATTTGTGTAGATTTTTTTCCGTAAACAAACGGCTAAAATTAATAATATGCATTTTCCTAAAAGCCACACATGTAAAAAATTATAAAATAAGTTTTCTAATGTGGATATTATGCAGATAATAGTAGTTGTTTGGCATTTTAGCTCCGCAGCCCCGAATCATCCAAGTTATTGTAACATGCTAATTTGACTGTAAGTCTAGTTTAGCATTACCTTTCCTGCCTTAAGGGAAAATATTTTAATACCTGGAATCCATAAGGATCCAATATGTACTCACACGCACATTTCTATCCGGCGCGATATGAAGAAAACCTTATCTTTTTATATTACCTTCCATTTAAGTTCAAAATGTCGTAAATTTTAGGATTTGTGCGGTGCAGAAAATTTAAGAAAAAGGATTTTGAAATATTTCTAAATTTTTGATCGAGATATGAGTCATTTAAAACTACAAGTTTTTCAAAAAAATAGAAGTGTAGTGAACAAAACTGAAAGCGTTGAATTGTTTACTACATTGTATGCACCACGCAACTGTATGCACAAGCAATTCGCCGATATTGTTGGATTCGATGACTGGAGGCAGCCACAAGGCAGATCTCTAATGTTGGATGCCGCAGCTATTCCTAGCAGTCACCAGTTCTAGTAAAAGACTTGAATCCGATCGTTCTCTACAACGCAGTGTAAATTTAAAAAAAAATGCTACCTTATTTATATACATTGGTTCCATAAGCATTAATATAATTAGTTTTTAATAGCAAATGCAAGATTGCATTTGTTTACAATTATTATGCGATGTGCATTAACTTTTGCTTTGACCCACTTTTTATGCTTGTCGCGAAGCATGTAAATAAATGCTTGCTTTGTTTACGATACATAATTGCAAAATAAATCTTAATAATTGTGATTGATTAATTGGGAAATATTTTTTCTGTGTCGATTGAAATAATTGAACTTGCATTTGTGCAAATTGTTTACGCTTTTCTTTAGGTCGTTGCACTACAATAGAAAGTGTAGTGATTTGATTGAGGTTGCGGGTTCTTGGTTTATTATCGAAAATAGGTGGTTGTTATTTCCAAATAGAGTCGATGTCATATTTTCATATCCTTTATATTGACTTCACCGACGGGTCCGCAAACTTCGAAAGTCAAAATTGACCCACTATCCGGTATCCAATCGAGCTGAAATTTTTCAAATCGATTTGGCGTCAATGACAATGCAGTTTGGTATCAAACACGCATAGACACACACACACGTACCGCACACACACCTTACACGACATACACGCACTCCGCACACAACTTACATACACGCACAAACCTCACACACAAACAAACTCGACACACGCGCGCTCTCGCGAGTGACATATTGTTACGCGCCATAAAGTGATACAAGCGACATCTATTGGAAATGGAAACTACTTTAGGTTAGTGACATCCTAGTAAACTATTGGTTCGGAGAACGGAATATTCAGGAAGGTTCTAGGATAATTTGTAGAGTATAAATACTCCGCTACTCACATCCAGGAGGCGGAGTCATATTTCAGACAGTGAAGTGAACGAAGTAAACTATTTGTATTGTGATAATTAGAAGTACAGTTAGCTAAATAGTTGATTTGATAATTGTTTGTGAATTGTGAGAGTTAACAGTAAAGTTAAATAAAGAAAGAACTTTTGAACTATGTATCTGAAATATTGTGTTTTAAATAACGAACTAGGGCCACGCTCGCAACAATATATTAATTTCCGAGACATCTCAAATAAATCTTAAGCGACAACGGATCTACCCGATCCATATAAAATAAAACTAAAAGAAAAACCTATGGCTTGGTAAAGTTTATGAAGATTAAACATAAAAGCTTTCTCATAAAATTGTCGTTATCTTTCCCATGAAAATAAGTGCTTACCTGCACAAATGTTAAGTCACGTTGTCATGCCAAGTCCAAGTTAAGTTGAATTTAGGAATAGGATGACAATTTATAAGTCAGTCATAATCGGTTTGTCAGAGATTTCTCACCTGAAATAGGGACAAGTAATTTTCGTTAGTTGTACTGCTATTTTGAATCCGGTTAAAAAAATAAAGTGATTATATTAAATTGTGTTAAATTGTAAATAAAGGTCAGCAATAATAAAGTGTAATTATTATCAAGTGACATCTTTAAATAAAACCCGGATCTTGGTGCTTCTAATTCGGATCCCTCTCAGAAGTGAAGTTCCATTTTTTTCGAGAGGATAATATAAAATATATATCTCGCGCGCGGTTATAGCGGCTATATAAAACCGACGAAATTCAATAGATGGCACCATTATTTTCACAGATTTGATCTGGATCAGAGCTAACCTGAGTTTAAAGAATTGTGTGTTTTACCTTTTTACAGAAGATAATTCTGATCCGAGATAATATGAGTTTCTCATCCTTTTATAGAGGAGATAATTCTGGTCAGAGGTAATCTGAGTATTTCTATATCCTTTCATACAGAAGATAATCTGACTTTCTGATATCCGTTCATACAGAAGATAATTCTAGTCTGAGATAAACTGAAAATACTTATCGGCTGCTACTAGCGTACACACTGCGTTTGTTCTGTACGACACGCTGCTACACATTTATTTACCCAGCCCTTTTGGCTACACCGTTTAAATAAATTCAAAGAAATTTATTCTGTGCCTAGAAGACTAATTTTTTTCTTCTTCCTATATTCAGAAGTAAAGATATAAGTTTTGCAGTCTACGTGACGTCATCTAAACCATCAGATTTCTCATTGAATTTTAATTTGTTTTGAAGTATATATTTAATTTTTATTGTTGTGTTTTTAGAAATTAAGGTCGTTGTTTTAAGAACTGAATTCTTTATTTTTGTGATATTAGTTTAAGCATTGAAATATTAATAAAAAATTTATATTTGAATTATTAAAAAAACGGAGTTGTCCTTTGCACCAGTTCATTTTTCTCATGTTCGAGACTAGTTCTCACATACTCAGTTATCATTATTAAATCGGCATACTCTGCCAAAAAACAGCGGCATGCTCTGCCATTAACAGTAAATTGCATACTCTGTTCTTATCCGTAATACAATAGTGACCTACTAAGCCATATGCATGTTATAAAGGTATTTATAATTTTGCCTAAAAACCTGTTATAAAACTGCGGCTTATCAGCCATAGTAATATGTACGGCATTTTTCTGCCCAATACATTAATTGAGCAGACTTTCTCTGATTGAATATAAAAATGTCCAGCTATTGAGCCCAATTTCTACAACTAGGAAAGAAATTCATTAGAATTTCTTTACTATGTACTTAAACAATTGTGCATGTTATTTTATTAAAATATTCTTCCTACAGATAAACTTTATTTACAATGACTATGAGATAATGATTCTGGTATATTATAGTGTAAAGTAAAAGGAGTAACGGAACTGACTTAGATTCTGTATTTTGAGAGTTATAGACAAATAAGTAAGAATTCTTCCTTTTGGAGGTTATGCCATATAAGCCGCTATACCTATGTAGAGTGGGGTAGCTTACCCTTTCTTTGTAAAAACTTTCTGCCTGGATTGATATACGCTACAAACATGTGAAAAATTATAATATATTGATGGAAGAGCCTGTATAAATCCATTACTTCCTCATAGTAAATGTATAATTATAAAATAATCGTACTTGTATTAGATTGTCGGAGGTATATTGATATAAAAAATATTTATTTTGAAATACCTGCAACTTTCAGTGCCTACCTAGATAGAAAATTTTATTATACATTTATGTCGTTTTCATTTGAACATCAGTTTCGCTCTGGAGGGAACCTAAGTGCTGTCAAAGCGTTCGTTTGAAGCAAAAATGACGTCATGGGTTGCCTCTGGTGGCAACCCAAAAAGCCTCAGTTTCGCTCTGAAAATTTACTCTGGTACACTATGAGTTCACTCACACAAACAAAGTCTAGTTGTGATTTGATATTATTAATTTTAAAGTCAACAATTATTATTAAGACCACTCTACTATTATTATATTATCCTCAAAATTATTCCGCAAGCAAATTACCAACCAGTTTTCGCAAAAAGTTCATAGCTACTTTGACGGTAGTATACACACACAAGCGAACTTTTTCAGGTGCACTCAAAAACCGTTCGATTGAAAGGGGTTGCCTCCAGAGCGAACCTGGATGTTCAAATGAAAACGACATTAATGATTCATGTGAATCTAAAATGCTGTTAATTTTATATACTTATGCATTTCACATAAATAAAATCCTTTTTATAAATCCCTACTTTGCAGTACCAAAAGGAATTCCAATAATTAGCAAAATTTCTAAAAATGTATTAAAATATTTGAATATTTTTTTAACCCTCCGCTCGGTAAGAAGGTCCGTATAAACATTTTACAACTTGTGTGAGTTGATAATTTTGTGTACCTTGTGCTAGAAACGTTCTGCTTACTGTATTTCTTAAAAATGGCATGCTGAATCGATTCAGTTAAATTTCAGAACTATTCGAACACTCGCCCGCATTGTTTTCTTCGTTTTAAGTTATTTTCAACAAAAACGCAGGTACAAGCTCCCTACACTGAGAGAAAAAATATGATAGCGGTTAGTTAGCACTTAGCAACAAACATATAATGGTTATTTTGGTCATATTCGCGCATGAATTCTTCCAGCTATTATACAAATATTTAGAATTATCATACAGGAATGACTGACATGCTTCTAAAATTCATATTATGAAAGCCTAGACTATAATACATGATAGTTTGAACCACATAGATATCCTGTTTGCAGGAATTATAATATTTACAACATGTAATGTTGAAATTGTTCAACACATCATAAAACTATGGCTATACTAAGCATTTTGTGGCAACTATATTCCAGTCATCGAAATGATATTGAAATCATTATAATTGTATTCATAATAATATTGTTACAAGACCAATACTTATATGATACCGACAAGCAAACCGAAGTCGTAGTCTCAAACATATCTTCGGTAACTAGATAGTTCTAGCCACTCAATGTTTCCTAAAATATGCCTCCAAATAGTTAAATGAAAGTTTCATTGAAGTCAAGTTAAAACTAAGAAAAAGCTATAATTTGGTCTAATTGTAAGACCAGTTTTGTCTTAACTTAGAGCTCAGATGAATGCTCCTAAGTATTGCCACCCTCTGTTTTTTTTTTTCTAGAGCGGTTCATCGGATTATGAAAACATTTCGTTACATCAAAAACATCTAGAATAGACGGTTTCCCACAATAACAAGATAATCAGAAAACATATTCTGAGAATGGTCACTTATATAGCATTCAACCGTGATAATTTCCTGAAAAATATTATGATTGTTCGAAAAAACAAAGCGTAGTTGTTACAATCATAATTTGGTTAAAAATAATCATGTAATAAATTATTACCGTAACTATAATTTAGTGCTATTAAGCATGGGTATAGTTGGTTTAACTATATTATGGTTATTATAGGGATAAGGTATGGCGGGTTCAACGATATTAGGGTTGTATGATGAATGCGAGCTGTTTAATTCGATATTTCAGTCATTGGTGTTGTAGTGTTCGAACGTCTTGTGGTGTCAATGGAGTTCTATCTTTAATTTATTAGAACATTAGTTCCGTTATTTGTCGCGAAAATAAAACAAAATGTTTTAATTGAGTGCAGCTTGATACTGGTCAAATCGAAATAGTTTCAAACATTTAAAACTAAATTAAAATAAATCGTGTGAACTGGTTTAAAGTGAATATTTTATGTGACGTGAGTGCGTATAATAAACATTCCTCTGTGTTGAAAAATATTGTTAATTGAAAATTGTTACTTTACGGGTGAGTATATTTTATTTATTACACTTAAAAGTTTTTTAGTAAATTCATGACAGCTGAGTTCGAATGTCACCGGTGTCCACCAATGTTTGAGTATTAAATAATACGAATAAAATAACACTTACAGCTTGTACATTTTAAAGACAAAATGGGCAAACTGCTTTTGAAAGCTTCATTCAATGGGAACCAGAAACTTCCTGAAGTTTTATATGAAAATTATGTAACTCTTGATGCCTTAACGGAAGCCGTGACTAAGACCTTTGGAATAACAGAAAACCGTATATTTACTACAAATACAGGGATTACCATCAATGAGGAGGATGTGATTGATTTTATAAATCAATTCAAAATAAATTTGGATTTTATCCTTTATATAAAAGGTATAAATGTATTTCAGCATAAATATTTCAGTAAAATTGATTTATGTACAGGGTGTCTCGGAATACTATGTTCCAGCATTTACCAACCGCTTCCTTGAACAACAAATTATTCCAGCCCCTCCTTTCCCCCATAAAATCACTCCAACCTTCTAATTGCGGTTTGAAAATTTGAAGGGCAGTGCGCGCATTTAAATGCTAATAAGTCCTTTAAGGTCATCGGAGGACGTTAAGGACATTTCCAACGGTACCAAACATGTTATAATCCATTCATAAATGTTCGAGTTATGAGGCCTCAAACTTGTTTTTTTTTTAATTCTCACAAAAATTCAATCGCAAAATAGGAAGGAGTTTGCGTTTGAATTTTAGTTTTTGCTCTTGAAAGGACGCGTGAGCATTCAATTGCGCGCACCACCTTTCAAACGCAAATATGGGGGGGGGGGGGAAGAAGTGACTTTAGGAGGGATTGAGCGTACACATTTGTTGTTCAGGACACTCCAAGGAAACGATTGACATATACTGGAGAACACAATCCCGAGACACCCTGTACATCTAATTCAACCAAATGTTTGCTGAATAACTAGAAAACAAATTTTGCTAATATCGTTTAGGAAACACGCCGCCTGATAACTTACAGGCACAGACCTTTTCTGACGTTCCACCAGGACTTTCATCTCCTGAATTTTCTCAGACACCAACAGTATTCAATTTGAGCGATGGAAGCCTGCTGCTTAATTTATTTAATCAGCTTAACACTAAAGACGCTAATTTCTCTTAAAATTTTAATGGAATAGGAGATATGTATATTGCTTTTATTTTATAGGACTTACAGCAGTTTCTAGAATGCCACGGAAAACTTATACTTTCCATCTATAACACACAAAAGTCATTTTCGAATTCGGAGCGTGTTGCGCTTAGCAAATGAATTATTAGATATTTGATCGATCTTGACCCACAGAAGCAGTAAGCATCTTCTATCCTAAACTTGTTTCGAATGTCAATTCTTTGATAATTTGAGGCGTACTTCTGAGACAAACTCTAAAGTCATTTCAAAGTGTGTTTTTAAATGTCCTTTACAGATTACAACGGCAAGAGTTTGAAAAATTATATGCACTTATTGTGAAAGTTTTCCCTACTGAACTCGCAACTACGTATTACTCAAAATATTGTAATAATAAGTTAGCCACTGGAAAGTTATGGGATGCTAATAACAATTATAGGGCTCTCCTGTCTAAGGCTGGAATAATTCGCAGACGTTCGAAATCTAAACCATCAACGCCAAACAGAAACTCTCCTTCAACATCTACAGAGCCAAATACGTCCACGGGATCCCCATCCACAAGTATTCTAGACCTAGATATTGAAGGTTAGAATTTATGACTTGTTATACCTTTATCTTATTCACCATCTTTATTTTTTAATGACTTTTGTCGAATTATTCAAAATATTAAATTTTTTCATATTTAGCTAATATTGAATCTGAAAGCAACGATCCAGATGACTTGAAAACTCAAGTCTGTTCGCAAGGTTTGCTAGAAAAGTGGAAAAACACTTTCAAACTTCGGCAAGATTTGTTACGAACTAATATCCCTACTGCAGATTATTTAAAAAGATTTCCTGCACTGGTTCAAGCAGATGGGTAATAATTGGTATGAAATATCTTGTAGCATTATTTAGTTATTCATATAATACAGGTTTTTCCAATAAGAGGTGTTATTTTAATTAGCCCGCTATTTCGGTAGATGTCACTTTTGGAGCTGTCATTTTTTGACATTTGACAAGTAGAGACTACGCCATTAATAAAAATGGAACGATACACGATTCAACAACGCACTGAAATTGTTAAAATTCACTATAAAAATGATCCGGAATTCCATCGAAAACTCATCTTGAGTGATGAGGCCCATTTCCACCTCGCTGGGTTCGTCAACAAGCAAAATTGTCGCATCTGGGGCTCGGAAAACCCAAGAGTTATTGTTGAAAAGCCTGTCTATCCTCAACGTGCGACTGTTTTGTGCGGTTTATGGTCCCGCGGGGTCATTGGACCTTACTTTTTTGAAAATGAGGCTGGAGCAACAGTTACGGTGAATGGATTGCGCTATCGACAGATGATTAATGATTTTTTATCGCCGGAATTGGATGGTATTGATCTACGTGCATACAAGCAACGAAACCATTGATCTTTTACGGGAAAAGTTTCCGGACCGTGTTATCTCTCGAAGAGGTGATCACAATTGGCCACCGAGATCTTGTGACTTAACACCTTGCGACTTCTTCCTTTGGGGCCACGTGAAAGAGAAGGTCTACGCCAGCAGCCCAGCGTCGAGTCAAGACCTCAAAGATGGAATTCGTGAGGCTATCGAGGACATAGGGCAGCCACTTTGCGATTTGGTTATGGAAAATTTCATGATAAGGATATGGTCCTGTAGGCGTGGTCGTGGTGGTCATTTGGATGTTATTTTCTATTATTAACGACATACCTTCCTCTTTATAATGAAATAAAGATCCGATCATTTATCTCAAAAAACGGCATTTTTCTTTGAATATGAAAATAACACCTCTTATTGGAAATCCCGCCCGATATTCTAAAATCGAAATACAGAAATCTTTTATAAGTCACTATAAGGTAAGAAATTAAACTAAGCTGAATACATAAAAGTTTGTTAAATTTTCTTTTTCCAGAATATTACGGAATCAGATAGCCTTGTGTAATGGAGAAAATAAAGTAGTTCAACCGAAAATTATTCTTATTGGATCACATATTACTATAGCTTATGTGCTTATAACTGATGTGAAATTCACACTTAAAGACATAGAGACATATATAGAAGCATGTATGGCAGCATTTTTGGCTTCAAACATTGAATATCCATCCGAAAGCCGAAAAATTTGGTGTTTTGAACAAAGCTACATTTTTGGAATTCACACGCCTTACGATAATCCGGACTAAGCAATGCTACCCTTTGGAATGATTTAAATTCTATATAAATATTAGTAATGCTTTACTTGTATTAAAACCATTACAATGAACTGTAAAACCTTAAATATTTACTTTTATTTTGTAATTAATACGGAACAATATATTTTTATTTAAGAACTTTATAATATTTTGAAAAACTCGTGAGAATTTGGGATAAGTTGTGTCAAAAATGGATTTAAAATGCTTTGTCTGCACGTATTCTTCATCCGAAATTTTGAATTTGTTTGCCCATATAAAAGGAAAGCTTAACAAATATACCAGGTTTCCATGTGTTTTATGTGATAGGGTATATGACAATATATACTACTATAAAGTGCATTTAAAGCATCATATTATAAAATGTTCTGCATTCCCTCCTTCAATTAATATTATATATGCAAGAAAAAGTTATTAGTGACAATACTAGTGCATTAAAAAGTGATGATCATATATTAAACTTTATAAAATTTATTATAAAATACTATGCAAAAAGTCGGATACCTCGGAAATATACCATAGATTCCATTCGAGAATTTTCTAACTTCATAAAACAATTTTTTCAAAGTCAATTCGAGAAAATAGAGAATGTTGAGCAGAAAGCAGGTGTATGCCATATTTTAAAGACCTTATTTGAAACAGAAATTCCCAAGACAGACTATGAAAACATTGACGAACATAACGCACCAAATTCAAAAACTTTAGTCAATTCGTCTAAAATAGTTGCGTTGACAGACCTTTTTGCAAAACTTTTTAACAAAACTAATTTTCTGGTAGACATATTGAGCTATATAGATTATCTAAATGTGGAAAGTAAAGATTTCTTCTTTGATTTTATACAGTCACCATGTTTTAAGGAAAAAGTAGATAAAATTGATTTGTCTGATGATACATTATATTTGCCAATTTTTATTTATTTCGATGATTTCGAGGTGAACAACCCATTAGGTTCTCACACAAATAGTAGAAAAATAGGATGAGTCTATATAAAAATACCATGTTTACCTACAAGATTGCAAGATTGCAAGATTGAATTATATTCAATATTCCTGTTCTATTCCGAAGATAGAAAAAGTTTAGAAATGATAGAATTTTTGGGCCCTTTATTGATGAAATCAATAAACTGTACATTGTGGGTGTGACCATCAATATTCGGCATTATAAAAGAGCTAATTTTATACCTTCCCTTATTCTGGGTGACAATTTAGGTTTGAATTCAATTCTTGGATTCTCTGAATCCTTTAGCGCACATTATTGTTGCCGATTTTGCAAGAAAAACAGATTTAAAAACTTCAACATCATTAACAGGTGTTAGCAACCCGATTGACGTAAATTTATACAACAACAGTAAAAATAATATTTTTTTAAATACTAGCATCAAGGAGGACTCGATTTGGAATTCAATGGATTTGTTCCATGTAACTAATAATTATTCCGTGGATATAATGCATGATCTTTTGGAAGGAGTATGCCGATATGACATTCTCTTTGCTTGAAATTTTCATTAAAAAAAACATTTCTTTTTATTAGAGCAACTTAATTACAGAATTCTAACTTTTAATTACGGATTTTCAAATATTAATAAGCCACCAGTAGACTCTTTAAAAAAACAATCAAAATGTCAGATGCAGAAATGTTTTGTTTTATGGAAAATTTTGCTTTTTTCATTGGCGATTTGATTCCTGAAGATTCTATTGAGTAGGATCTGTACCTTATTTTACGTAATATACTAAACATTTGCTTTTGTGATGTAATTCACAAAGATCTATACGCATTTGTAGAGAATCTTGTTCGAGAGCATAACTCTTTGTATTTGCAAATTTTCGAATTGAACCTCACTGTGAAATTTCACTTACTGCTTCACTACGCTACTATAATGTTGGGCCTTTGAAACATATATCATCAATTCGTTTCGAGGCATTTCATCAATAATTAAAAAAGACAGCTTATAACAGCAAATGCAAAGTAAATATAATTGAAACGATAAGTATTAAAAATTCTATCAAATTGGCTAATTTTATTCTACATTACGATGAATTAACAACCTTTCCCAAAATTCACGGCAGTTTAAAAAAGATAAATAAGGAAATTTTTGAAAAATATAGCTTTAAATGCAATCGATTAGTGTATTCTAGTAATTTCGTTAAGTTTGATGAATTTCACATCAAACCTGTTACTGTGCTGACTTTTAAGAACAGCTTTGCTTAAATTGATTTCATATTAAAATATAAAAATAATTTTTATGTTTGTCCCTCTCTTTTAAGAACTGTTTGCTTTTATTCCCATTATTGCGCTTATTTAGGTAAAAAAGAATATACTTACTTCACTGTTACAATAGAATCGGTAAATTTAAGATTAATTTCATGCATTACAATTTCCACTAATAATATGTATTTTACAAGATTAATTATGTACTAATATATTATGATAGATAATAGTAAATTTTTATATGTACACGTATTAAGTATAGTCCACCAAATTTCTGCAATAAAAATCTTAAATGTGAACTGATGTTTTATACGCTCGAATTCCTTTTGAAAAAATAATCAACATTATATTAGGTATATCACTTAATATATAAACTTTCTTTTCTACTTTTGCAACACTGTATCTGATTACTTGATTTGAGCAGCTGCACATTGTACTTACGCATTTATTTGATTTGGAAGGAAAAAATAAATGCTCTTAATATATAGTTTAGTTAACGCAAATATTTGATAAATCATACCAACCATATGAATATATTCCCCTCAACCATTACTAAGGTTACCTTTATAATGGGTTAAATTTATGAGAAACATGAGCCATGTTCACTACAAATAACAATGATGGAGAAGCAAATTGTGTTTATTTAACCCAACAATTGCAATTCTTACCTCGACAATTATAAGTGTTGTGAGATTAAGTCCAATGTTTCCTAGGACATAACAATATTATCCTGATAAATATATTTATTTTATTCGACTATATTTTATCGTTGTGCCAATCATAATTACTCTTTTCTGAATCAAATTAGTGTCTCTCTAACAATATTACAAATGTAACATTTTTAATGTAAATATAGTTTACATCTGACAATGGCTGCTTCGACCATTATATGGGTTATAAGACTAAACCCCATGCTTCCTACGGCATAACAATTACCCTGATAAATATATAATTCAATCAAATTAGATTCGCTCTAACAATATTATATATATAACATATTTACTGTAAATATAGTTTACAACTATATTATAGTTCTTTAAAAATATAATTGCAAATACCATATTTTTCTCTGAGTGTACGCACCTTAACCTTCTGGAAGTGGCACCCCTGGCAGGACACGAACGGGGGCATGCGTTCCACGGCACCGCATTTATATTTAACAGGTTTCAAAAGATAAAATAATTGCAGAAAAAATATATCGAACTCTTCGATCCAGCGATCAGAGAGATCTCATCAGTGTGGTTATCTCTGATCGCCTACCACAGAAGTTCGAAAATAGAGGTCGCTGGGTCGAAAAGTTCGATATATTTTTTCTGCATCTCAATGACTTTTGTAAATTAAATAAAATAAAATAAAATAATTATTTTATTTTATTACTTTTCATCATCAAAGAACGACATCTTAACTTTTTATACAAATGCGATGAGAGTTGGCGACCGACTGACGTGTATGTTCTGCTGTGTAGCTGACAAAAATTAAGGGTTAATAATATTTAATAGAGGCGAGATAGAGAAAAATAATTGTATGTGCTTTTAATTGAGCTAACAGCCACTTTGGCAGTTGTCATTTTACTTATAAATACATATTTTTGTGGCCCTTTGAGTTCTATTATTTATTTGATTTTTCGAATGTATAATTTTATGTTTTTATTTTTTCCAGTCTGATTTGATTGATTTAGTATTTTTTTTGGTGTATGTATAATTTTTTGTGGTAGTTTTTTGCTACAGAACAATGGTAGGCGATGATTAGGATATTGTAAATTTAGTTCTAAGTAATACATCGCGCTACCAATGTTTGACGGTGGAGGAAAAATGTAATGCCGACGGAAAATTTCGGGCTAATATGGAGGCTAAAATGAGCGATAATGATGACCCTTTTGATGACGGTGGTGATGACATCAACCTTATATACCGGCTAGAATATAACAATGATCTGTCCGATGTCGAAGGCGAAGCATATGTTGAAATATATGAGGAACAATTCGACGAAAACGACAATATATGTTTCGTCAAGAAGCTTCTGCTACCATGGCTGCTTTTCCACAGGCAGAGCCTGATGCTGTTTACTTTGATTCCAAAAATAGCACGAAATGGTACCAGGATCAACGACCGGCTAATCAGGCCATCAAACAAAATGATTTTTGATCCGCTATTAATCTTTCGTTCTCTGATCACTGAAGACAGTGCAAGGCAGCTACATGAAATTAAGGAAATTAAGCAGAAACAATGGAAATCATTCACTCTTAAATAGTCTGATGAATTTGTGGCGATCATTTTGTATGCTGTGCTAATACAATCCAACATCGAGTCTGTATAGGAACTATGGGACTCGACTCATGCTCCAATATTCAAAGTTGACTTATCGCATGATCGGTTTGTGTCCATTACAAAATTCTTTCGGTTTGATAGCGTAAATTCACGGCCCCTGAGATTACTCACTAGCAAGACTGGCGCCATTGATGATATTTGGTTAATGTTATAGCCAAATTTGGAAGCAGCTTACACTCCGGTCAGATTGGTGATGGCGGACTTATGGTTGAAAAGTGCTAGAAAGGGGGGGGGGGGTATTGGGGGAAGGTGGTACTTGAAAAATATTTTTAAATTTTTGAATTGCAAACGGGTATTGAATGAGGTGGTTATATTTTTGCAATTTTAAATTGCAAAGGAGTGGGAGGGTATTGTCAGAAGGCGGTTCTCGAAAATATTTTTAAAATTTTGAATTGCTAAGGGGGGGGGGGGCTATTGGGAGAAGGCGGTTATATTTTTATAATTTTAATTTTAATTTAATTATTTTCCGATAACTTTTCTCAACGTTGGAAAGGGCAACGGTATTTCTGGGATAAAGATCTACTTTTGTTGGAACCATTCGTTCCACCTAACTTTTTGGAAACTGCTGCGCATCTTGTGTTCAGCTCAATTTTTTGTCTCTGCAATGGTAACGTTTCATTATGATTGTATATGCCTAAAGGGAATAAATCGGTACTACTGCTATCTACATACAATACATAACACTTGCCCGGAATATATAAATAAGAAAACGCAATGGCTAATTCAATAAATCGGGGGTGGATACAATATATCAAATGCTTGGCACTTATTTCTACAAAAGCTTAAAAATTCTTTGGCCACTTGCAATGTTGTACAATGTGATTGATCTTACTGCTTTGGCTGCATTCTTAATTTACAAAATCATGCAGAAATATCGCAAACACACCGGGATACTTGTAATCCATGTCACCTAACTATTTTTCTTTCAAGTTCCCTAGGGACCTTGTACTCTATTTTACAGCTCGAAGGACTGTCACCTATCGGATTGTTATTAAAGGATTTTGTTGCTGAATCAACAAGTCCTTAAAAGGTTCAAGTACTTGACAGTTATTATCATAAAAAACAACTTCTTTTAAGTTCAACTAGCAAAACGATTAATAATTTCTTCTATCATAATAATTCTGGGCAGTACGTTAAGTTGTAACAAATATTTATTTATTTATATATTATATCATTTAATGATACTGCAATTATTAAAATTTATATAAATTTTACTTGTAAAGATACTGACCATGTAAATTAAAAGTCATTATAATTAAAAGTGGTGATGAAAGGCATTTTTTATAATATGCTTTTAGGCTTCGAACTGGAATTTTATATTTTACAAACTCAACTGCCTGTCCTTATGACCAAAATTCAAGCCTGACACTAACTTTTTGTTGTTTGCATATACGGAAAGAACTTTTTACTAATATTAAATCTTCTATTTATTAAACACAGTAAATAATTTTTTTTAATATCAATTCAAAAAATGATCAATTTAATTCAAACTTTCTAAATATTAAAAAATGTTGTCTAATATCGAGAAAAATGAAGTTTTCAAAATATAATCTAATTTACTAAAAACTATCAAATTCTTCTCGAATAGCTTAAGAAAAAGTTTTCTGAATTTAATCTATGATTTATTAAATATCGCTTTCTGTATGAAAATGTGATAAAAATTTAATCTTAAATGTTAGAATCAATAATTATTTGCTAGAACTCAATAATAATCAAACAAATAATTAGAATTTCGCAAACGGTTATTAGAATTGAGGAATCATTTCCTTAATTTCAATAAATACATGATATAAGTTTTTTGCTGTTGGGATAAAATCAAACGGTTAATTTACATGTATACGAACACTTTAAAAAATATACGAGTGTCAGCGGAAATAGTCAGCAGCATTTTATAAAATATTTAAGGATATTCAGACGAATTCTTGTGGATTTGAAAAGCAATTGCAGCAAGTGGGTTCCTCAAAACGAACTTAATTATGTGTTGTTCTTGTAGACTATTTAAACAACAAAACCAAATCATAAGTAAGTTTGTTTGGCAACAATTTACTTCCATGTGGACGCCGGCTTTATGCAAGTAAAGAAGTTATTGAATTGAACCAAATTCATAAGTTATGCTGTTCTTCTTCGCACGGGGGAAAATATTTAAGTTTTTTTTTTAAATATATTGTGTGTGTTTTGTGTGTTGAGTGCAATCTATGCGTGTAATTATATTTTTTAATATAATGCATAATATGATTGATTTATGTGGAACCGACTGGTTTTTGTTTTTAGATTTTCCCACGATTTTTATTTTCAGCAATAAGATTTTCTTCAGTTTCAAATTTACAGTTTGCAGCTGTTGATTTAAAAGATTTAATAATTAATAGCTTTGCTTCAGATTATCAGACCTGCATGAAGTATAAGGTTCTGTCATGAAAAGCTATTCTTGAGAAAAGCTCACCTGCATAAAGCAATACATATGTATATGTAGATCCTAGTACGATAACTCAAATCTATCATTAGTTTCCTTAATCTATAAGTTTCGTGGTACATACATTTTAGCAAAACTAAAATTTAATTTACTGACAAAATAAGATATTTATAAACATTTCGATTACTTATATTAATCTTTCAATGTTTAATTCAAGTAAACATGTCGCTTGAATCTGCCATAACGGTTTTCTGAATATAGGAAAGATAACATCAATATCAATTTTCAACATTTCTAGTTTTATTATTTTAATGCAAAAAGAAAAAAAAAGGTTTTATTATTATCCCATACCAGTTGTAGCAAATACATGCTAATAGTAAGAATATATGACCCCTTGAATTTAGTATTATTTACGTGATAATGATACAATCAACCGTAAGTTGAATCAAGAATATGTTTTCTAGAAAATAATAAAAATTTGCTTGGCGCAAAATTAACAGCTTTTTTATTTGATATTCATCAACATTTTCTTAATATCAGTAAATTTGTGTTCCCGTGTAAAGATGTAGTTCTTGTTATCGAAAAATGCCTGGATTTATAAAATATTCGAGCAGACATCACTAATCACCTCACTTTTCTTATCATAACTAACTTTTAGTTGGCACCGGCAATAATATCCTCTAATTATGAAACCCTAAATCATGTGTATAATCGTTTTAATTCTTCATCTCAATCAAAAGTGATTTCAACTAGTTTAGCCTTTCAGTCACAATGACTACAGGGAAGTTCCTTTACTTTGTTCATACTTAATACTTGTCATTACAGCATGATCTAACTAAAATCACTCGACGCCGTTTACTTTTATTTATCCTGTATTTCAATAATTATTTATGTATGTAACATAATTCCAGCACTCCCAGAAGGACGGTGTCATATAAAAAACGTTGAATGAAACCAACTTCTTATTAGGAATGCTATGTAGGATGTATATGCTTTTAACGGTGTAGGTACTCTTTCTTTTGTTACCAAAACACATCGGGGACATTTAGGGAATGCTATTTGCTTATGGCTTATATTGGAATTACCCAATTAAACAATTTTAAATCCACAATTTTTTACCTATAGGCCTTCCCTCCGATACGGTATACATATACATAAATGGCTTGGCTGTACGAGAAGGGGGAATTGTACCATATATAATTATTTTACATGTTATTTAGGTATGGCCAGGGTACAAGCAAAATGCAAAACCCTTTCAGAATTGAATTTATTTTATATTTTCATTGTATTTCCGTTCTGAAATTTCGTTACATTTGAAAGAAAAAACTTTAATTTTTCCCCGGATGCTTTAAGTCTATAACGGCAAAGTTTTTTTTTCAGAATCCAAAAGGACCTGCCACACATGTCTGTCTAACCTCAACAGGTCAAAGGAAAGAGCAGTCTGCTTAGGATGTTTTGAAACTTTATTTGCCTTCCCCCTAAGCCTCACATAAATATGTATATGTATGTATATATGAGTTTATATAAACATATGTTCATGGGAATGATGAACTGTCGTGGTTTCAGCACTTCAAATCCTGCGCTTTTGTACTAGAGTTTTGTGTATTTTTATCTTCTAAATGTTTTTTTCCGTGCACAATGTTTACTTATTTCCTTGTTGTTTATTTATAATATTCCACCTACAGCACTAAAACAAACAAACTTGTAACCCTTCAAGCGATTCTACATCTGGCCTTGTTAGGTAAATTCAAAATGTCGAGGGCATGTTTTAGGTTTCCAATTTTGTTTTTGATTTGATTTGGGGTTTGTTGATTTTTTTAATTTAAATGTACATTGAAATAACAGCTAAATGTTGCTTGGATGTACCTTTCATTTCGTATAAGCTCCAAGTAAATGTGATTATTATCCATACAATCAGCTTAACATAACTTTATTAAAATAATGTAATACAACTTAGCACAAGTAACTCAATTTCTATCTTGTCACGAGAAAAAATTGCCCCGGCTGAGCGGAAGCGAGTGTACCTCTATACACACTTCTTCTGTGGCCTTAGCAACGCGACCCACCTATATGTCAGCCGCAGACCGCGATCACTTCCAAGTTTGAATCACAGAAAGGAGATGGCTTGGACCGAGGGTACGTCCAGTCTTCACGCAGGATGGTCAGGTCAGGTCCTAACTAAAAGTCTTTATGTATTAAAATATGAACGACAATTCTTGCTGCTTCTGGTGGAACCAACCGATCAGTGCCAACTTTCAGCACATGAATTTTGTTTACCTTTTGCGTTTGTAAGACTGAAATCTCGTCAGCGGATCAAATAGGTGGCAGATTTATATCGCGGGAGTAGGAGCTACTATAAGTGCAGTTTGGGCGACCAATTATTCTGTGGAGAAACCTCCAGTATCGTGCTTACGAGTTCAGTCTCTGACACATGCTCCATATATATCCACGAGAGAGGAATCGTGTTGGCGAAATATGCAGGGTCTCTTCGATTCAATTAAACCGGGTTCCACTGGACTAACTTCCAGGAAGTCGAGTAACGGGGCTTTCTTCGTGGTAACCTGTATGATGTATTCAACCGGGTTCCACTGGACTAACTTCCAGGAAGTCGAGCAACGGGGCTTTCTTCGTGGTAACCTGTATGATGTATTCGGGCTGTCAGTAGGGATTTTCCATGAACGTTTTCTGAAGTCCTCACGGAAAGTGGAGCTCGGTTATGTAAAGACGATCACGATAATTGCAAAGTGTGTTTTTTTATAGTTTTTACGTCTACGACATCAGTTCTTAATATATATTTTTTTTATGGAGAATAGTTCATTCACCCTGCGTCCTGTTTCTGGATGCCACGAGCTTGCACTAAGCTACTATCGGAAGGAAAGCTCCGAGCAGCTGTTCACTGAAACTTGGTTTTCGATTCGGGAGGACTGCTATCGGACATTTGTCGGTGAAGAAATATAGTTTCAGACGCTGGTGGGAATCACCTACGATAGTCCTACAAACCTATAGTTTCATCCTGAGAACCTTTCTCATAGGGGGATACGGAATACCATTGAGGAGGACGTTTTTCTAATTCCTCCATTACTATGTAGTCCGGCTAGTGGGCGATGGTCAAAGAGAATCGCAGCCAATAAAATTATAAAAACTGTAGAACGCGCTGCGTAATTGATAGGAAACTTTTCCGTGGCATGGCGCCGTTTACGGATATCTTCGCTGTAGCTGTGCCCAGGTATGGTGAGGTGGCGACTCTATGTATATGCGTAATTGGCGGAAGTCTTTCTCGTGTCTGCGTAAAAGGCTGAAATGCGATGATTCGCAGGTACTACGGGGAATGGACTGATACCAAATCTGGAATTCAAGGTGTTATTGTTAGGAGTCCTTCTTGTAGCCGGGTAATAGTCCGAAAATGGTATGGCTAAACAGTACTACGGTAATTAAGCTTATATAGATCGCAAAACATAAGATGTGGTTGATAGAAATCGTTCTTTTACTGCTGATTTTCGATTATTAATTCAGCGCAAGGACAAATGACGTCATAGAAATAGCAAATTAAAAACAAAATTAGAAATCCTGATGAAATCTTATAAAAAAAAAGCTTAAAAATATTTCTTGAGCAAATTCTTCACCTTCTTCGTTTCTACCGGGTAGGGTGAATTAAACTATTCATTTTAATCGCTTCAAAATACTTCTAATAAATTTCAGATTATTAACTAAAAGACAACAAAGAAAAGCTTCATCGGTTGACTATATCTAATAGTTGGCACCTGACTGCTGTGTCGAACCAGTCTTTTTTCTTTTCTTCTGTTTTGTCGTCGGGGCTTCTCGTTGTGGGTCCGTGTTGCCATGTTGGTTGGGGACGGAATTCGCCGCATATGGAGGCAGTCGCGCCATCCTTTAAATTCTTTTTGTCACTACTCAGACGCGTTGCTACACTTTCCTCATTGGCGTCATTGTATACGTCTGAAGCTCCAGCAGGTTTTGTTTTTCTTCAACTGTTCTAATCAATAGGACGCTGATACGGCATTCCCTTAGCACTTCCTGGAGTAAAGTTTCCCAAAAAGCGAGCGGTAATACCGATTATATTCAAAGAAAACTTCAGACAAAAACTGTAAAGCATACATTTATATAAAACTTAACATTGACAATTCTGTAGAAGAGCATTCCATTTTCAGTGGACTAATTAAAAAGAAAAGTGCGGCGTTTGGGGATGTCTTGTATGAATTAATACTACGCTATCAGAAAAACTTTGTACGAAAGGCGTATGGAAAAAAACATAAGGCAAAAAGAAAAAGAAAATTCAAAATTCGAAATTGAAATGGTCCTATCGAATGATAACAGCATTTACGCAACGACAATATCATTATGGAATGATGCATGCAAAGTCTTTTTGACTTTTGTTATATAATCGCTGGGATGCCATAGTGCTTTTTTGCTTCACTAACTTGCAACTCTCCTCTTCCACATACAGAGTAATGCAAAAATGCTACGGATATTAAAAAAAGCGAAATTAATAAATGATATTAAGCGGCCGCATAGGAGTCACAAATTACAAAGACATACGCGAATCTGAGCTTACCGATATATAAAATTTTTTATACCTTACTATCGCAGCCAAACAAAGGGAGAAGATACATATTTCAAGTTCTAGCAGACTCACATAAATTTGTCACCTATTACTTGCAGTTTGAACCCAAACTGATAGCAAAGCCAACCCATATTTTGTGTAGCCTTCATTTTTCCGTCATTTTAGTAATGCTCTATATTTATCGTAAGATTTTAAAAAAAACTGTTTTTTGTACTTTTCGGCCGCCAATCAATGGTGACTTTTACTAAGTTTTTCCTTATGTTAATATGAGTATAGCAAATGGAAATAACAGCAATATATTGTCAAAATTGACTGAGATAATAGTGGAACTGGAAATGAAGGCCAGTGGGCGAATACACATTCAGTCTTCTTAAGGAAATACTTACTATGTCGTGACTGTTTATTTTAATTTCATGAATGAATTCACTTTAATCATAGGTCCCAGTTGGGAATCTTTCAAGGTTCTTGTAGAACAAAAAGGTAAAGCAATCACCACGTGCCCAGGAATCCACTGAATGGATACCTTATTGTGAATACACAGCTTGTGGACAGATGCCCTGAAGCTCTCTAACTTGTATGTTATCTGAAGGATACTGATAGATATTAAGGCTGCCGGACTATCCGAGAGGAGAGCAATGTCCTTACCCTTGATTTTCATATCAAGGGGGATTTTAGCTGCCATTGGCATGGCGCTGAATTCAGCATTAAATACAGCGGTGTAGCTCCCATTTGTGCTCTCTGACCCAATGTAAGATTCAAGAAAGCAAATACTTACACCAGCTCCCTCATTAGTAACAGAGCCGTTGGCGCAAATTTCTAGAGCGGACCGAAATAGGCACGATAAAACGCTTCCCTCAGGCCCAATTCCCTTTCAGGAAAACTTTCAGAGAAGCGAAGTGCAAATCGAAGCTCTGATACCATCGCATCAAGTGGCATACGGGCCAAAGGGTTTTTCTGTTCCAACTCACACGCCAATGAGCCAATTAGGTCAGCTATGCTCCCAAAATCCCCATGATAGCAATATACAGGCATCTGCCTGAATTACAAGATTCAGGGTGGCAGATGAAGTAAGACCGCAAGAGCAGTAGTAGCCGTGACTCCATGGAGCTTGTAACTCCCAGGCAAGCAATCCTTTGGTGCGCCACCAGCTACCGCTTGGCAGTCCCCTCTTGTGATCTTGGCCATCATACATAAGAGGCATATTTGATCGTGGGTCTTGCAATCGAGGTGTACGTACAATGTACAACGCATGGTTTCATACTCCATGTGCCACCGGAGTTTCTCCTGTATTGAGAGCTGTCATTGCCTCATTAACTTTATCCTCTACGGGTATGCCCACATCATCTTCGAGGGACAGTTTCAGAGTCTGTTCAAATGAGAGAAGAGCACTAAGTTGGTCTTTGTATGGTTCACTGTCATATTATGACGGGTGCACCAGTCCCCAACAGTATTGAGGCCTCGCTCGATGCGAGCACAGGCAGCAGCCTTTCTGTGCCTGGTAATGAGCAGAAGGGAGTCATCCGCTTATGCCTCACATGAAAATCCCGCATTTTTCAGTGCCGTTTTGGGTGAGTCTACCAATATGAGCCAGAGAGCCGGGGACAGCACGCCACCCTCCGTGTTTCGAAATTCCACGGTTAGGTTTCATCATCTCAATTATTATGTTGCTTCATAGATAATAAATTTACCAGTAAAAGCCAGGCATGCATAAATTTCTTATCAAAGACGCACATACATTAATACGTATATGCTGTTTGGTAAAATAAATATTATTATTTAGAACTTAATAAACGGTAATTAGTTTTTGTGGCCAACTTAAATGCAGCTCCATACATCTGCATACTATCATCTATCACAGAAACGTACGCTACCATGCAATTAAAATTTTGAATTAATCTGCAATGGACTAAATTTATTTTATGTATTATTTTAATTATTTCCTATGGATATTCTATTACCGAAATTTTGGTTTAAATAGTAAGAAAAAGAATAATTTTAACTGTAAACCAATATCACACCTCATTCTCTTACTTTGAAAGTAACAGGAATTGTTGGTCATTAAAAAAAACGATGTTAAGCAAAGTTGAATTCTTAACACCCTGTCTCACTCTAAAGTAATTAATTGCAAAAACTCTGAGAGGATTCATTACATTGAGAAACCACCTTCAAGAACCAAAAGCTGAAGGCATTTGCATAGAGCAGCATTCTTTTCACCATTCAGCTCCATAAGTAAATGCTCTCAACAATTTATTTCTTAGAACCTAAGTTTTCGATGGAAGGAAATTAACGCTCGTTACAATGATCCCAATTTATACTCAGAAAAAACAATTACCGCTATCATCCGAATTGGCACTGTGGGTTTTCATTCTTGTTATATCCTAGTTGAAATCTCATATGTTATGCCGTATGCTTAGTTGGTCAATCTGTAAATCTGCCTGTCCTAACGGTAACTCAAGAACGCGTGCACTTAGATCGCTAAAAGTTTGCACACGACCATTTTACAAAAATTGCAGATATAATTTCGAAAATGGGCCAAATCAGGTAACCCATTCCTAGGGTTGCCATACAAAAATTAATTTCGCTTATCGGTATAAACTTCGACGTAGAGACCTGAAATTTGGACAGGCCGTTTCCATAAAAATGGTAACTACAATTTCATAAATGGAAAAAATCGGGCAATCGCTTCTTATTGTTGCAATACAAAACTTAGGGTTTTCACTTTATTTCACTATTATTTTCATTTTTTCTATTGTTAAAACTTAGAACCATCCTAAAACGAGCTGTTATTTATCTTTTTACGAACCACAATCTTGGCATTTTTAAACGCGTTGTAGAATGACATTTTTTACGGTTAGTTTTCACAGTACGCATTATCTTTGTTAAAATTCAGTAATTGTCTGTGTAATTAGAAAAGATTGTGGATACTCCACATAAATCAAAATATACCTAAATATTTAAATAATGCATTCTTAGTTATGTAACCGCAGATTTCCTAGAGATAATTTAATTCAAAATTTGTTTTCATTTTCATCCTTATATCCGTGGTTCCACCAACCCGACAGCTGTACACAATTACCCATATTTCCATTTCGACTTCATATTATTTTTTGTTATAAGAAGTTCCCGATTAAAGTTTTGATCACTTTCCGAATTGATTTAGAACAGAATCTCCAGAAGTTTGTCTTTTGACTCTCTGATAGGAATGGAAAAACTTGGGTGAATTGGAAAATAACATCCACAGTCGCAAAGAGAAAAGGGATAAAGTGGGATAAACAAATTTATAGAAAACCTTAAAAAATATAAGGAGGGCGTTGGAGAGCAAGTTTTTCCCAGGAAGCAATTCCAAACGGATGCCAAACATAGTTTATGAGAGTTATCTGCTACTTTTGTAAAAGGGTAATTTCTTCCGGAATTATTGAGCCACTGACTGCGAAACTGTTGACAGCCGGATTTAACTTTTATGGCAAATTTTATGAAATATTTATATCAATGCAAAATTTTCCAATCCATCTGATTCATTATTAGTATTATTAAAAATAGGGGAGTTAGGCCGAAGAGACGGCCTCTAAGTACTGATGCCCAACAGAAATGTTGTGCTATGTCCATGCCGGATTAAGTCCACTCCACGCTAGTCCGTTTAAAAAAAGATATTTGCTTCATTCTCACCCGCAAAGTCATCTTTATCAGGCGTGGCCCCAGCACATCGTGCACAAATTCATTAATAATTATCTTTGTGTCATTTGGGAAAAATTCTCCGACACGTGCAGCATCTCATCTCTAGGAATGCACATTTTAGTGGCGTAAACAGAATCTGTCAGGATTATGTGTTTGGGCAAGATTTTTATATAAAACATTACAATTGAATAATTGAACATTTTTTTTAATGATATTCTTTTGAACTTTTTAGCTACATAATACTGTTTGGCTATGTTACATACATATACTTAAAGCACATGCATATACATACCTACATCATGTAGGAAGAAAGAATACTTAAAGCACATGCATATACATACCTACATCATGTAGGAAGAAAGCATACTTAATGCACATGCGTATACAAACCTACATCATGTAGGAAGAAAACATATTTATGGCAACGCATTACTAAACACATTGTGCCTACATACCTATCTAGTACATCATTTTCGCTGCATGAAGAATTTCAATCACTGACCTACGTCAAATATTCTTCATGTAAAACAGCGAAGATGTCGCAATACCCCTGCGCGCAAGAAGTCTAAGTTGCAATACGACGACCTTGCGCCGGTGGTGAAACATATGTATGTAGGTAGCAACTAGCAAGATGTTAATTCGGTTAATACAGTAAGCCACAAATGCTTACTGTAACCCGAGAATTACATCATAAATAAACAACAATCAGCAAGTGATTCTGGTTCTTGCAAAATATTTGTATGTATACAAACGCGACGAGTGCCGCGATTTAATTGAAGAATGTAATATGCGTGACTTAACACTTTGTACAAGGTGAACATTATATACACAAATTGTTAATTCGGAAGTAAATTGGACATCTTCCGTACTGGGAAGTAAGTACAACATCTTTCCATGTATAGAATAAGAACAATTTATATATATAGAGTAGCAAAATGTAAAAGAGATGAGCAGTAAAAAAGTAAATTCAGTGGTATCCAGTCGTAAATTATTTTCATTTAGGAGCTGAGCTTCAACAAGCTACTCCATATCTACAATAGGAGCTGAGCTTTATCAAGCTACTCCATATCTACAATAGGAGCTGAGCTTTATCAAGCTACTCCATATCTACAATAGGAGCTGAGCTTCAACAAGCTACTCCATATCTACAACGGGAGCTGAGCTTCAAAAAGCTACTCCATATCTTCGCTAGGAACCGAGCATATACTGCTACTCCAAGCAACTCAACGTACACAAAGATAAGCCTGGGAGGAATTAGACGCAACAAAGAAAGAAGGAAGAAAAGTCTTTCAACAGCTATTTAGTATATTGCAAATTCAATATTTAACAAACAGGCACAAATAGAAACATAGGTACACGTAGAATATATGCTTTTTTAAAGGCAAGAGTACGCTAGTATGTGAGAAGAATCACGAAATTTCATTTCAGCTATTTTACACGTAAGAACATATATTGAACATTTGTTTTTGTTTGAAGTATGCTTAAATTTCTTTCTAACCAATGTAGAAGTGAATTTAGTAGATTATTAAGACAAAGTTTCCTTTAGGCACATAAGAACATATTTACATAGTTTTGATCCGCAGAATAATTAATGATTTTTATAACTCATTTTAAAAAACCATCATAGTGTCATAAAAGAAGTGATTTGGGGGATTGAAATTAACGTTACATAAAGAAGAAATTAATTAATCGTCTGTTTCGAAAAATTAGAGAAAACGTGATTATTATACGTCGGTATCACGCTCTGCCATTATATGTACACCCGTACGGTGTTTAATTGCTTTAAATTACTTTAAAAATAAAAAAATCTGTTATTGAAAGTATAATAATCAGCAAATATATTAAAATGCCAGAAATCGAAACAAGTACTCCTTCTGTAGAAGATAAAGTGAACATACGCAAGAACAGCAAATAGTGCAAAGTACAGAAGCTATATCGCGAGTTAAAATGCCCAACTTTTGTCATAGCAGCCCGACGACATGGTTTGCATTAGTTGAATCTACTTTTATAATAAATACTATTAAAAGTGATGATTTGAGATATCATCACGTATTAACTGCTTTGCCTGAAGATATATTAATGTCGATCACCGATGTAATTAACACGCCTCCTAAAAATAATAAATACAAAACTATTAAAATCACAGTAATTACCAGACATACTGAAAGTGAAAATAAAAGGATTAGGAAATTGTTAGATGGTGTTGCGATAGGTGATAATACACTTTCCCAATACTATAGAAGACTACAGACATTAGCGGAAGGCTCCCAAGCCTTGAATGTGGGCCTTTTAAAACAAATTTGGTTGAACGGCCTACCTAATCACATTAATTCAATCTTAGCAGCCACCACCGAATCAGACATTGCAAATTTATTAAATACTGCTGACAAGATACATGAAGTAGGACAATCCTAAATAATAGCATCTTGCCAAAGTCAACCTGAAAACTCATTAGTTAGCAAATTAGAGGCGATCGAAAAGAAATTAAATTCGCTATCAGTAATTTCTGAAAATACAAATGGTTACAGACATCGATCGAAAAAGAGATCATTTAATAATAATTGTCAGCAGGCACGTAGTAATTCGTGCAATCGTCCCCAATACAGTGGTTATCGTAATGCAAAACAAGTGTCAAGATATCCAGTGTGCTATTTTCATCATCGCTACGGAGAGCAATCAAGAAAATACCGAAAGCTTGTAGTTTTCAAAATTCAAAAGAAAACTCCCAAATTAATTCCACAAAAAAATAAAGGTTGCTACTGACGAAGCGGCCATCAGCCAGCAGCCTGCTCCCGCCGCTTATTCATCAAATGTAGAAACACTAATCTCACGTTCCTCATAGATACAGGAGCAGACGTATGCATTATATTAAGACTAAAGGCGAGCTCCCATTTTCAAGACCGCATCATCTAAATAAAATGAAATTCGATTTAGCGAAGCATGAATTCGAGCATATGCTATCGTTAGGTATATTCCGACCATCTTCATCTCCAGTGGCTTCCCCTTTACACTTAGTAAAAAAGAAAGACGATAATGATTGGAGACCTTGCAGAGATTTTCGTCGACTAAACTCATGTACAGTACCCGACCTGAGCGGATGTACTATATTTACAAAAATTGATCTCGTCAAAGCCTTCCACCACATTCAAGTGGCAGAACAAGATATTCACAAGGTAGCCTTAACAGCCCCGTTCGGTTTATTGAAGTTTTGTAGGATGCCATTTGGCTTAAGGATTGCCGCCCATACCTTTCAAAGGTTTATTAACGAAAGATTAAAAGGCTTAAATTTCGCATACGCATATATCGATGACATATTAGTGTCAAGTCGCTCCGAGAAGGAACATAAAGAACACTTAAAACAATTATTTCAGCGACTAACGGACTACGACGTTAAAGTGAAATTATCAAAATGCGTTTTCGGTTCAGAAAACCTGACTAGGACATTCAATATCGAAAGATGGTATCTTACCCTGTAAAGACCGTGTCGAAACAATTATTTCATTACAGCATCCTAAATCGATCAAAGAAACGCAACAATTCCTCGAAATGATCAATTTTTACAACAGATTTATTTCACGACTAGCGAAAATTTTAGCTCCGATCTATTCTCACATAGCTCAATTACATAAAATCAAGAATGCGAAGAATTTAATATGGCCAACAGAATGCAATATCGGTTTCGTTGTTAGCCCACCCAATTGACGATGCAAAATACAGCATTCCAACTGACAGCTTCAACATAGCAGTAGGTGGAGTCTTACAGCACTACGAAAGAAATAGACTGTGCTGGATACCGCTAGATTTCTTTTGAAGAAAGTTGCAACCCGCCGAAACACGCTACTCTGCTTTTGACAGAGAATTGCTAGCTATATACCTAGCATTTGGTTGAGGGACGAGACATCACAATATACACCGATCATTAACCCCTAACTATGGCAATTACATCCAAAACAGATCGTAGTCCGCGGCAAACAAGACATTTAGAACACATTGCCCAATACACAAATGATATTCGGCACATTGCTGGGAAAGATAACGTTGTAGCTGATTTTTTGTCCCGAGCAAGCTTCAACGAATCATCCAGTGTAGAATTTACAGGAATCGACATCGAACGATTATCCGAATTGCAACAGAATGATGATGAACTGAATTCATTACTTCATAGTACTAGTAACGCGAAATGTAAACTCAGTCTCATAGATATAGCTAATTCTAACAAAAAAAAAATTGGTGCGAAACTTCTGAAAGGAAACATCGTCCATACTTACCTAGAGAACTGAGGTATTCGGTTTTTCAAACGCTTCACGCAATTTCTTATCCAGGTATTCCAGCAAGTAGAAAACTCTTGGCTGCAAGTTATTTCTGGCCAGGCATGAACGCCGATGCAGGATATTGGGCAAAAACATGTATAAACTGCCAGAGAGCTAAAGTTATTTGGCACACGAAGACCCCGGTGGAACAATTTCAAATACCATCAGGTAGATTCGATCACATCCATATGGATTTGGTTGGTCCTTTACCGCCATCAAATAACTATGCATACATCCTTACAATAATAGATCGCTTTACCCGCTGGCCTGAAGCATATCCGTTGAAAGACAGCACAGCGTTAGAAGTTGCAAAAAAAAATTGTGCAGGAATACATTCCGAGATTCGGCTGCCCCTTAGAGATCACTACAGATCAGGGAGTGCAGCTTGAATCAAAATTGTTTTTGGAGCTTACGAAAATCCTTGGATCACATAGAATCAGAACCACTACATACCACCCACAAAGTTATGGTATGATAGAGAGAATTCATCGCCTGTTAAAAGATTCACTGAAAGTCCGAGCAAACTGTACCAACTGGAGCGATGAAATTCCTTTCGTTCTGTTAGGCATGCGAACCGCAATCAAAGAAGACCTAAAAACATCAGCAGCAGAATTAGTTTATGGTCAACCATTAAAAATACCAAGAGAAGTATTCGTGCAAGCACCAAATAACGAATCAACAGATCCAGCAAGCCTTCTACCTTCTCTAAAAAATCGGATGAGAAACCTACAGTTCACTACGCCGAGACCAAGTTCAGACGCTCACTGTTCTATACCACCAGATCTGGGTGAATGTGAATACGTTTTTATTAGAGTCGACAAAACTAGAGTAGGATTAAATCCACCGTATGAAGGTCCCTTCAAAAGAATACGCCGATTTCGAAAATCATTCATTATCGGCATCAAAGGCAAGAATCAGTCTATATCGGTACATCGATTAAAACCGGCACATATCTCGTCAATATAACTAATTAATAGCAAAACCAAGTCGTTGACCACTATGTTTAAAGTTTTATTCAAATAAAATATACCAAGGATCACTCACCTTTTCTCGTTGGGGGGGGGGGGGGGGGGGGGGGGTGTAGTGGCACTTCAGTTTCATATTTTAATTTTAAAATTCGCGCCAAGATTAGAATTGAACAACACCACGACGCCACCTTCATTGATGGATTGAATGATTATACCAACAAAAAAAAAGATCCGGTTGTCATGATAATCTCGCTCTTGTGTTTTTTCGATCCTAGAGCCTAGCAGTCACGCGTACTACAACTAAAATATACCCTATCACTTCTTTTAAAATGTAAGGTTCAAGTTTATATACAGAACAATTTGTTTATTTGATTTAATCAGAATTAAATAGTGTTTAGTGATAAAAAGAGATCTACGCGTTTGCTTTTATTTCTTTAATCACACTGATTTTTAAGGGTAATGGCAAAATATCAAAAGAGCCTATTTCTTTTGCATAAAAGCATTAACCCAACAACGGTTTGGCTCTCGGAGTTTATATATATATGGACATGCCGATAGCCTCTTTGTAAATAACTTCTAATGCATATTTCTGCTTGAATGAAAAGCAGTTGTGTCACTCTCTCGCGGTCCATGGACTCCTACACGCGCTATACCATCTTTCCTAGATCAGCCTCCATACCAGACGATGATTTGCGCTGGAAGTTATCCACAGTTTTGGTAGTCTTTGACATATGAAAAGTTGCTGTGACTTTCTATATGAGGTTCGCCAAATTTGGTTCCTTGTAATTCTCTGATCGAGGATAAAACCTATCCTCTGAGAGAGTTCTATGATCGCTCCGTACAAGGAAGGTGATTTAAGAGTAAGCTTCCTTCTGCTTGTGAAAGGCACGATAGTGTTTTCGCTAGGATTTATGATTTGGCCTTCGTTTCCTGACCAGCTAAAAATACAATTTTGTGTTCACTGCATTGGGTCTTGCACTAAAAGATCGTCTATCACCATCGAGACACAAGACGGCCGATAGAACCCCAACCTATAGGCAGCCCTTCTGTGCACTAATTATGATAGATTAACTCCCTACGGAAGCCGTAATCTTCCGATTTTTGGCAGCGCGGTTGTCCTTGCTACTGGGGATGATTTGCAGCCTTTCCTCAATGACGTCCCTTCTATTCAGGCAAACATTTTATTGTCAAAGATAGAATACTACTTCTCTCTGCGATTTGCCTTTTCAATATTGTTAACGAGATTATATAAGGCATGATGATTGATTTCCGTGATTGGAAAGCGTACCGAAGACTATGAAGTAACTTTTGACTACAGATAATGTGTTCATTTAGCACCTTTTCAATAGTTTCCAGAAAAAATATGTCAGTGTGATCGGGTGGTATAATTAGGATTTGGGCTGTTGCGCTTACCGCCCTTTAGAATGGAGATAACCTTGGCATCTCTCCATGTTTGAGGATATGCCAGCTCTCATAACTCTCTCTAAAGAATAAAACAAAAGGTGCTACTATTATAGATTCCCTATTCTTATTTTTTTAAATGGGAAAGATGCCATCTCCTCCTGGGGCCTTATAAGGTTTGGAACTGCTTATGGCCCATATTACCTTTTCAGCAGTAAACATATGCCCTGAAATAACTTTATTAATTCTTTCAGGCACCGTTATGTTCATGTTGAGGTAACTATGTATCTTGGTTATCTTTGGTGTCTCCGTGATTGTGGAACGTGTGTCCGCATAAGTAGTAGAATTATTCGTATAGGACACATCTTGCTTCTTTACAAGTACTATCTTATTTGATTGTCCATCTCATCCATAACTCTATACCTTAGACAAGTTGTCTCCATAATATCTTAGCGTTTTATAATTTAATAAAATGATATTAAGCGATTTGAGAATATTGGCTGTAAACTTCAAAACATTTAAACGGATTTTTTTTTTTTAAATGGTTACAAAGTGAAGAAGAGCTGCAAAGAGATTACATTAGCTCTGATTTTATTAAAAAATTATCCACTCTCCAATAAATTCAGTTGATTTTAATGACGCTTTGAATTCAAATTGAACAAGTGAAAAAGATAGAATTGGTCTAAGACCAATTCTTATGATACCCTATGTGAATGCCTGTATGAAATTTCGTATGGTCACCCATTTGAGCAATTGATTTTTTGCATTGGTTTCTAGCATATATTTCTAGAACGGCTCGTTGGACAGAAAAAATGATTGTAACCAATTTTATAGAATTTTTTATTCTGATTTTAGTACAATAAAAATGTCTAGGACTGATCGTTTTCAAAGTATATGTAAAAAACCAAAAATGTTATATGGCAACACCAAGAAGGGGTTTCCCGATTTAGTCCATTTCTAAAATTTTATTTGCTACTACTATGAAAACACAATGTACCAAAGTTCAGCTTTCTATGTCGACGTGTTCTCAGGTAGTGCCCAAATATATAGAGGAAAACGAAATTTTTGTATGGCAGCCCCACGAAAGAGTTGCCCGATTTGTCTCATTTTCGAACTTAATTTTACTTTTTTTTTTTAATGTCCGCGTACAAAATTTCAGCTTTCTAAGTGAACGCGTTCTCGAGTTATCGTGCGCACGGACGGACGTACGGACGGGCGGACGGACGGACGGACAGACGGACATGCAAAAATCAAAATAACTTTTAATTTTATGCGGGGGTGTCCAATCCATTTTGCTCTACCATCATTATTTCTGTGCGTTACAAACGGAATGACAAACTTAGTATACCCTATAGATTTCATCTAGGGTATAATAATGTGGAGTAAATTTTTCTCCATTTAAAATTGAACCGAAATGTTCCAAAAGGGTACTTGATGCACTTCATTTTGCTGGGACTCGGGTACCATATGCTCCGATTCACAACCATAAGGCCGATACATTTATTTATTATCTTATACAGCATATTGATGTATCAAAATTTGCCCTGAAAACATAAAAAATTTTAAACCGACATAATTCAATGTATGTATACTTAATTCAAATTCATTCTCTCATATTATAATCAAATGCAATTAAGCATAACTTGTATTTTATTATCAAGACACATATTCAACTCACACGATATACCTACTTACCTACATACGGTATCTTCTGCTTATTCGCACGAATATATTAGACGCAATATAAACTTTCTCTAATTCCTGCAATCGAAATTGCATGTACATACATACAGTTATTCTTCACGCTTTGAAATTAATATTTTAAGACGAAAACAACAGGCATATGAGATTTCAGTATCTTTTCATGAAATCGTTCTCAGTGGCGGGTCCAGGGGGTCATAGCCCCCCCCCCCCCTACCCTTAAGAGAAATTAAAGTAAAAATATTTAATTAATTGCGTTATTTGGAAAAACCTATTTTTTATTTTATATTCTCTTTATTTCTATAATTCAAATTCAAAAAATTATACAAAATATTGTTATTCCAAAACTTAAAAAAATAAAAATGTATTTCAATGAATACTATTGAGTGCATGTGATGTATGTGTATAGGTTTTTTTTCAGAATTTGAGTTTGGGACCTCTACTTTGGGCGATCCAACACCCTCGAGAAACACTTCCCACGAAATAGACTCCTTCACTACCACATCAGAGCACTAACTTAGTCCTAACTTCTAGCATTTTAAAATATTTGCAGCGTTCTTATGAAAATCGACTGACATGTAAAATATGGACTGACTACGTCCATAGAAATTCACTGCAGAAAGTGGGCTCACTTCTATATAGCGTTCTCTTTCTGCCTAAGCACCAATTACCAACTGAGAGAGAACTGTAAACAAACAACAAATAAATAAGTGGGTTCGTCGAAAAAAAAAATTTTAAATTAATTATTTTGGGTTAGTTAGTGACAAAAAGTGTTTAACCATAGGTAATATAGTTACTTGACAGAAATTCGAAAGGTTTTATTAAAATCACGTTAGAACTTCTCACCAATGGTTTTTTCAATATTTTCATCGATGTTAGAACTATTTTTAACACACAAAATTGTACCCGCATGAAATAGCACATCGAGCAGTCCATGCCAGTGTGTAAACCTGAGAAAAGTTTGGTTTGAATGACTCCTGAAGTTTGCACCCTAAACTACTATTCTGTTCGAACCAAATTGCTTCGAATATACATTATAACCGATAACTTCTGAAAAGAAAATATCCTGAAAACAAAGCATCAAAATTCTTAGTAAAATTAAATCTAATTTGAGTTCTCTTAAGCAAATAATATGTACACATCCCAACATAGCCATGTATTTCTCATCTTCATAACATATTGCACAAATACAACCTAAAAGTATAGCCTCATTGAGCAAATTAAATTAAAATTATTCTGAAAAAACAATTCCTGAAAAGGGAACATATTACTACAATACCGTGATGAAATTGATTTCTGAAAAGAAAACAAATTCAATCTAATTACAATTTTCCCAAAAATAGGTACAACATCTATCAAAAGCATGTGTTGTAACGTACAATGCATGGCACAAATACAATCAGATCAACCAGATCAATTTGCAACTCTAGCATTATCATCATTATAAGTACCATCGAACGGGAATTTCTTCGCTCCGTGATACGAAATAAATTTTTGCAAATATAATTTAATTTAACACAACAGCAAATTTCTTGTTGCTATGCATTTTTGTTCGTTGCTAGGCAAATTTTATCCCTAGTATCGTAAGAGCACAGCTGCATTGCCAATTCTTGTAATCATGCGCCGCTGCTACTCTATCAGTGGTGTCATGTGCAAGCAAGGGCTATAAAAACGACAAGCTGACTAATCTCGATCTCTTTTTGTGCTTGGCATCGCTTGGGGTAAGTTGGCTGTGTAGGGACTAACATTTATATCGGGCATCGCCTGATATATCACTTTAACAACTAACAATTATTTCTGGTATCGACGGGAATAAACACATCTTAATTCGGGTCTCGACTGAAGTTAAGATATCTACTAACAATTATTTCTGGTATCGACGGCTTAATTCGGGTCTCGACTGAAGTTAAAATATCTACTAACAATTATTTCTGGTATCGAAGGGAATAAACACATCTTAATTCGGGTCTCGACTGAAGTTAAGATATCTACTAACAATTATTTCTGGTCTCGACGGGAATAAACACATCTTAATTCGGGTCTCGACTGAAGTTAAGATATTTACTAACAACTATTTCTGGTCTCGACGGGAATAAACACATCTTAATTCGGGTCTCGACTGAAGTTAAGATATTTACTAACAACTATTTCTGGTCTCGACGGGAATAAACACATCTTAATTCGGGTCTCGACTGAAGTTAAGATATTTACTAACATTATTTCTGGTCTCGACGGGAATAAACGCATCTTATTTCGGGTCTCGACTGAAGATAAGATATTTACTAACAATTATTTCTGGTCTCGACGGGAATAAACACATCTTAATTCGGGTCTCGACTGAAGTTAAGATATTTACTAACATTATTTCTGGTCTCGACGGGAATAAACGCATCTTATTTCGGGTCTCGACTGAAGATAAGATAACACTTTAAGCCGGGTCTCGACTGACTTAAAGAATATTATATCATGTCTCGACTGAGATAGTATCTTACTAACATTAACACTTTCTGGTCTCGACGGGAACAAAGGGTCTTAACATTAGCTTAAAGCCAAGCCTCCAGCGTCAAGTTGTAGATCGGTGAGTACCAGTCACTTGTAACAAAATAATATTTATTCATACATCTATTTTATTATATATTTACTCATATATATATATTTACATATTATATTCTTCTGATGCATATTTATTAAATATCATAATTTGACTTTATTCTACATCAATTTTACATATATATATTGACGATTTTATATTGCAATTTTCTGCCAATAATTGTTTTCAGTGTGATACAAAAATTCTCTGACCTAAAACTTATATATTGAGTTTTATCCCACATAACTATTCTTGATAATCGTATATTCTAAGTCTGTGGACAAGTGTTTTTCTGGTGTGTATGGATCTGTGGCCTAGCAACTTAAATACAGAATCTGATTTTGGTGTAATTATTGGATAATCTTAAGAACTAAGTGTAATAATTTATTGAAAGTTAAAACGTAGTGAACAGCGTTTGTTTTTGTTAAGATATTCGACCACTGACCTTGACCAAATTTACCAGTGAATTCATTTCAGTTTCACTAACTTCAAATTTGCGTGTACGTTCCACTAGCGGACACTACAATTCTATAAAAAAAAATGAGTTTTTCTTAAAAGAATATGTATATTAAAAAAGTACACATCATCCACACCGCTTAATGCGGAAACCTTCCTAGAACCGCACTACAGTACTACGGTGACTAAACTAAACAACGTACGGCGCTGTACAAGTAGTGCCCCATTTGATGTTTTTTTTTTTGCTAAATTTAATTGCAGGTTGACCCCCCGCTAATTTCAATGCTAGATCCGCACCTGATCGTTCTGCATAGAAACTTTTTCACAGTTTCTCACGTCCGGTTTTTCAACGTCGTGAGCAAATAACAAAAGAAAAAGCTGGGGGAAAGTTCGGATCCTCTAGCTATAGGGTAATTATAAAAACCCGTCGAGTGAAAAACGTGGCTTGTACTTAGTTCTACAAAAGAGAAAAAAAACAAAACTTTAAGTCTGTAGTTAATATTTATCATCGAAACAAATAAGAAATTCAAGTGTAAAGAAAATATAATAAATAAATATAAATAGAGTCTAGAGAAAAATAGTTTTAAGCAAAAAGTGTTTTTTTTTTTATTATTATGTCTTCAAAATCGGTGGCTGCTCTCTGCCTCTCCACGGAATTGTGCCCATCAAAACAATTTGTGTGAGAGACTAAATATTTTACTCCAAAATTAGTTATGGAGACAGTCTGCATACAGCTTATGGGTAATAAAGTCTATTTTGACCACAGTTAGATAGTGTACCGTCACTTCATACATACCTACCATAATCATCTCAGAGCAAAGCTTGTAAGTAAATTATTATTCCGTTTGATATGTAAACTAGTCATTCTTCCGAATGCTAACTGAAACATTTACACGCTTCCAGTTGTGCCTATTAATGCAAGGAATAGACATGAACCAAAACCACAGCAAGAAATCATGTTTATCGCTTGATACGTGACAAATGGAAGGATCTGTATGGCTTCATCATTTTGGTCATCTTTCCCCATTGATTCCTATGTAGCCTTTGTCCAAGGTAGAATAATATATAGGTATCGTTTATAAACAGAACAAGGACTCAAGGAGTTGCTTTCGTCATAATGATTCTCAGTGGTATAACTTGATTGTTGGAATGAGGGGTTAGTTTTTTTTTTTTTTTTATAGAACGTGACTAGATTGCTTGATTCCTATGATTTCTACAAGTTATCTTTGTTATGGTTGTTATGGATACACCATTTTACGTTTTCCTTTTCATATTTTCGTGTCTGTAAATAATGTTTAACATTTTCGTAGCCTTCCTTAACATGATGTATGTATGCTTTTTCGGGGCTTCCATTATTAAAGACAAGCTTCTGTGTTGAAGTTTGAATCATAAAGTAAATGCGAGGAACTTTAAAAAAGGAAGCAATTAATGGAAAATGGAATTATGTACAAAAAATAAATTTCATAATATTAGTTACTTAATCCCTTGGCTTATAGAAGAGAATCTTCTTGGCAGTTTACAGCCAAGAAAAAGGATGCGCCATGAATTGTTATTTTGGTAACTACACATAACATTCAATTTTCTGTATATATACTTGACATAACCACTGGCTATAACCATTCACGTGAGATTTTACTCTCTTTCACTACTTCAATTCTGCATGGATATGTTAGACGGAGAGCTGACGAAAAAAATGTCCATCTTACCGTACTCTGTTAACATCGTTAATAATTGTTTCAAAAGTCTGCCTGGCTTCCAATAATGAAGGGCGTTGTGGCACAGTATATATCATATAGTAGCCTAGCTCTGTCAAAACTGTCAAGCAGGTAGGATGCTTCTATAAAGAGACTATACTTTCTCTTTCAGCAGTTTTAACTAACACAATAGTCAATTTCTAATGCAAAGGTTCCTATGTAAATCTAAAGTGGAAGAAACAGAACTTACAGCATGCACAAACTTGTACTAGAGGAAGAGGGACAAAATGACAATCAAAACTATTTCTGCAAGAAAAAAAAAGCTAAAAACAATTTGATCCACTTCCCATGCCATTCGGCTTGGTAGAAATATCAAACTGTCACAAACATTATTACTTTAGATTATGTAGCAAATAGGAATGGTTGAATCGTGTATAATTCGTGTACATGAGCGTAATTTAGTCAAATTAAAATTTTTTTGTGAAATTTAACAAAAGTACGTAATCAATTCTTTTCAAAACTATTTATCTTTGAAGTTTATTTAGTGCAAAGTTTTATAGTACCACTATTGCCTATTAAAAACTTCATATCTATTAGAAAAACAGAAATGAAGTGCTCGGTCAGTGCTTGCAAATATAAATTGGATTATAAACTAGGGAATCCTGTTTGAGGCAACTGCACTATCTAAATTATCTTTGTTGTTAATAGAAGCAAAGATTTATATAAATTAATTATGTGTATTGTTTCAAAATAAAGTAGAAAAAGAACATTTTTTACCACAGATGCTCCGCTCAAAACCTTTGTTTACTTTTTGCAAATTGACAAGTTGCTTAGAATAGGGATGGCGTGTAAATACATGTAAAAATGGACTATCAACGCAACCAGAAATTCATTACGCAAAATCTGGCTTATCACCATTCCTGTTTGCTATATATTCTAAGTTATTACAGCCATTTTGCCTGTTACACTGTCCATGGCATCTATATGAACGACACCACTTTACGCTCAAACGACTGTTTGGTTTATGGAACAACACATTTGTAAGTAGATTGCTGACGAGATGTGTACTTACATAAAACAAATACTTCTTCCCGTAGATTGTGCAACTAGCTACTCTTCGCCCATTTACTTCCGTGTGATACTTAATAGTTCCCTCTTATGGGAAAAATGTTGAGCTTTTTTTTTTAATTAAAATTCTAAAATTCACTTTTCAGTAGCGTGTACTAAGCTGGTCTACTGTATGATATATACTGTGGTTGTGGTACGCCCGTGAAAGCTAAAAAAAAATCGGTTCAAACACGTGATATCAAAAAGGATCAGTGTTGCCACTGGAAAAATTATTAAAGAAGCTTTATGGCGTATCCCAAATCTGACTTGGGTAGCCACAGGTGGAAAATTTTTAGAAAACTTAAAATCTTACATAAATATAACCCTATAGAATAGTAATCAACTGAAATTGATAAACAAAAACTTGTCTTATTTTTATTTCTTGTTTATTCAATTACTTTCTTAGAATATCCTAACGCGTTTCGACCCCTTAGGTCATCTTCAGAAGACTATCTCAACTGCGAAATTTCAAACAAAAACTACCAAACAGACTACCACTACTACTATTACATATATACCATGAACTGGGAGATTATATTATAAGAGACGGATTTAATAGAGGGCTTTTGTTTGTGAAATCCAACTGATCATTGATCAAGAAAGTTCCTTTACTTTTTGCTGCTCGTATTTCTTTATTTTCATATTTATTAAGGAGTCTCCCTCCCGGCAAGTTATGCAACAGTTTTATATTGTTTCCATCTATATCACGAATATGTTTTCCTACATTTGATTGTTTTGATTTTAGATGTTCTTTAAATCTGATTTTTATTTTTCGTTTAGTCTTTCCTATATAAGTAGCATTACAATCTTGACAAGAGATCTGGTAAGTTCCACTTTATTCTAAATCGTTAATTTTGGGAATAAGTTTGTTATTTACTAATAAATTTTTTAAATTTCTTTTATTCGTAAACGCGGGCATAATATTGTTCTTTTTATATTCGTTTTTTTTTTAAATATATCGGATAGTCCTTGACATAAGTCATCTTTCTCCAACCGTTATTATAAATAGTGTCTTTGAGGCCAATTGGGAAGATTAGTGACAAAACCCGCTTCCTTCATTTCTTTTTTAAAATTTTATTAATCGAATTTAGAATCTTACGTTGAGTCGACATACGCATCTTTGAGAAAGTTTTTCATTCCTTAACCTGCATTTAAAATCTTTACCCAGTATATAAATTTTAGGTTATTCTGATTGGAAACTTAATTTAATTCTAGTATGCGCTCGCTTTAAAGCGTATTGAAAAAAAAAGAAATTAATTTGAATGTTTGTAGAAGTCAGCATATTGATAATTGATTTTGCAGCTTCTAATATGCATACCTAAAACAAATTATACAAACATGGGACTAACTGATACAATCAAAGCCATCTGGTACACAGCAAACATTAATGATACGCGGATGATTCGTGTATCATATTCCGACGAAGATTAATTTTATCGCGGAATATTATCATCTTCTATATTGAGGAATTCACCTCCTTCGGGAATAGTTTTGTCCCGAATGCAATACTTCTAGGGAATACGAAAGCAATACTTCTTGATGAATTGCTTTCGTATCATCTAGGGAACACGAAAGCAATACTTGCAGAAGATAAGAGGAAGATATCGTTGACGAATCACATTAAAGTAGCAATGAGCATTGCCTGGAAGAGAGGAAGAGAGGAAAGTGTCTCGATAATATCGCCATCTAACAGAATATATTGAAAAGTTTTCAATATTTTCTGTCATAACTTTTTAATATGAAAATTTTTTCTTGATTCTTTTTTAAATTTAAGGGGACTTAGTTATGAACTTACTGTGCCACTCGGATATGGTTTTTCTACCACAATGTAATCTACAATCGATTATCTTTCTAACGACTACAACATAAAGGGGTTATGTAGAGTTGAACCTGTTCTCAACATGCGATTTACGAAGGTGAAGCATTTTTAAAAATTACACAGAATATGTGCCGGTCCATGAAAGTATAGGCTTTTTCCCTGTAGCACAATGATTTAAAACAAAAAAACAAGAGAGCAGCCTACAATCGGTCTTAATACCAATAATATTATACCCGAGATGAACGTAAAAGTAAAAAAAAAGTCAAGACGAAAAATGTTGTATGGCAACACCAAGTAAGGGTTGTCCGATTTAGTCCACTATGAAAACACCGTGTGCAAAATTTCATCTCTCCACGTGGACGCGCTCTCAGGCAATGTCCAAATAAATAGTTAAATCCCAAAGTTTTGTATGGCAAGACAAAAAAGGGATTGCCCGATTTAGTACATTTTTGATTTTTTTTTTCTATTATAATATGAAACCACCATGTAGCAAACTTGAGCTCTCTACATCAACGCGTTCTCGGGCATTGCCCAATATACCGTTAAGAACGAAATATTTGTTTTTTTGGATTTTGCGAAAGAGTTGCCCGATTTGTCCTGTTTTCGAAATTAAATTAACCTTTCTTTTCTTCTTTTTGTTTAAAAAAGCCTGTGTGCAAAATTGCAGCACTCTAAGTGAACGCATTCTCGAGCAATTGTGTGGATGGACAGACTGACAGACGGCAGACAGACAGGCAGACAGACAAACAAACGCACATGCGGACATACAAAAACGAAAATAACTTTGTCCAATCCTATAATTGCAAATGGAGATGTCATTAGCACAAAGTCGTTACTTTTTTGGGTTGACACATGTTTGTAATGGGCAAAAATGCTTCACCTTCGAAAGTGACTCCTTTAAGTTATTGTCGCTAGATAGACAATCGATTGTAGATAACGTTATGGTAGATAAAGTATACACGCGTGCCACTATTCCTTACAATCAAAGTCAAAAAATTGGGAGTACAGGGTCCGCGAAATGACTACAGCTCTATAGTGATCAGAACAGAAAACAAATATTAACGAAGATTGGAGAAAAAGAGTAATTTAATTGCATTCAAACTTTGGGCAATACATTATGAATATACTGGGCCTTGGGTGGCCCGCGTAAACACTATAGGTTCAGTCTGTTTTTTTTTTTTATAATTTTAGCTCTGCGTCATTTTCTTGGGCAGATTTAAGGCTGCCGTTGCCGATGGTTCTAATGCTGGCGAGTATTCCTGAACGTGATCGATCAATTAGTGAAGTGGGGTAACGAGGAAATACAGTGCGGAATTCAGTGCCAGTATGACCTATGTTCGGAATTTGGGGTTTGGGTAGTGGTGGGCGGTGGGGGGGGGGGGGTTACGACAAGAAAGCTAACTGCCTATTGTGCGTCACTTCAACATTTCTGACATTCCATATTTTATGAAAAGAAGTTCGGATTTGAATTAGCAATATTGGGATGAATAACTTACTAAACGTGATTTTTACTTATTAGTAGAATGACATAATTGTGAAATAATAATCTTTTGTAAACGAAATTTTATATAATCGAGACTCCGGAGTCTTAAATAATCGAAATGAAGTGCGCTGTGCTGTGCTCCAGGAACAAACGGTGTTATAGTCGTGGGAACGAGTTCTTCAAGTAAATTTAATAGCTTCACTAGTTAATTATAATGCTCTAAGCAAAATAAAAGTGAAATATTTATAAAAATAAAGCGCCATGGAAAAATATTGAACATTTTCCGGTTTGTTTGTTTACAATTAAATTGTAATTGCTGGCTAAATTATGTCAGTCATACAAAGGCAACGCCAAGCAATATTACCTGAAAATAAGGGGGCGCAAAAAATTTGTTTATTTTACATAACAATTTGGATTATAAAATATGTCCCCCTTCAAAATGTCACGATTTCATTAATGCCATGATGAAACGAATACAAACACAGAACACTAATACATCTCGCCGAGTGGCGTAGACTTTCACCCGACATGCCGTTATCTTATTTGTTATTTATTCAATAATTTTGGAGCATAATCTTATAGGTCATTAATGACCTACTAGCCTAATAAAAGCTTCGCTGGTCGCACTTAAGGGCATATATCGTCATCTAGCTGTGGAAATATATGTATATTGATACATGTTTTTTTTTCTTTTTCTTTTTTCAATTGCACTATTTAGTAAAATTCATCCACGTGAGTAAGCCGTAATTAATGGGATATTCGCTCCAGACTACGCGTGAAGATACGAAGACTCTTCCAAAATAATTTCCACACTAGTTATAAATTCCTTTTTATTTACATTCCCAAAAGAGATGTAAAACTCTCAGACTAACTCACTTTACACTTTATCACTGTAATTACAAATGCCGATGCAAGTGTAACTACTCTTGGCGCCCAGACTTTTGCATTCTGGACTAAACTGAATTCCTCGCATAGGTCCAATCCCGGGTGGCCAAGTATTCTCCTCACATAATAATGTCGAAAATTTGTCACAAAAAAGTAGAAATAATTGTGGAAACGCAATGTCACACAATAGTGATTTCACACCATGTTTTATTGACAAAAATTTCACAAGAAACTGTGAAAATAGTGTGACAAAATTTAGTTGTATGATTTCTAATTTTTCTAGAATAACGTGCAATTGATTCTGTATTAAAATTGTCGAAGCGAAAGTATTGAAAACGCCGTCCGTCGTGTTATTAACTGATTGTTTGACATCTGTTTTCAAAAGAAAATGCATTTCTCTGGCAATAATAAAGTTAAATTGATATACTTAATTAATATGTCTTATAATTACAGTTTCAATTGCATTTATTTTTCCTTGTTTTCAGATATCCTAAAATTATGTGCAAAAAACAGTGCTGAGGACACTGCACTAGATTTTATTTTAAAATGTTCATAAATAAATTTTTTTCAAAAATTCGTGTATGTTTTTTACACTTCAGTTATAAACGTACATATTACTATTACAATTCGACAAAATGCGGACATTTAAATGTCACAAATATACGTGAATCTAGTGTCACAGAATTTATTAACATTACTGTGACATTCTTATATATGGTTTATGTGCCATCTTATGTCAAAATTTGCGTCAATCCTGACCACAGTTTTAAATCATATTTATCACATAATTTTTGTCGACGATTGAAAAAAATGTGTGGTTGGTTTGTCGCTTATATATCATATCTGGCGACCCAGGATCCGCCACCATTGTTATCACCGATTTCGATTTTAGATCGGCCAACGGTAACAAAGTTGATTATGTATTTGCTTAAAGTAAAGTAGCTACGATAGTTGTATGATATTCTGTAAGCCCCTTGAAAAACGGAGGGCATTTGAGTTCTGCAAAACCCAAACATGTCGTTTAGGCTTCGCACATTAAGAGGGCTATCCTTCAAGCATGGCGAAACAAAAACGTAACGAAAATGTAAACATGCTTGCATAGAAGTGTACGCAAAAGAAACGCTTTGGTGTTGTGAATGCGTAACAGAAACGAATCATCAGCCCAAAGTGAAGTGAAACTGAAAAGCGTAGACTGTCAGTGTAGTGGTAATTGACATTTATTTTCAAACTGTACTCTAAAGTGTTACGTTTTCGGAATGAAAATTACGTTCAGTTTACGAAATGTTTTGCATGAGGACTCAATGGCCTTTGAAGAAAACAACAGATTTTTCTATTTTAATTTATTTTATAAAAATAGCATCACAAAAATAGAATAAAACAACGTTTATTAAGGAACAGCTTACACTACGGTACAATGTTTTAGGTACATCGAGTATGGTATAGATAGTTGGAATTATCGATAAACTACAAAATAGCTTAGTAAACTGACAAAAGTTGAATAATAATAATATAAGTAATTCAAATTTGTTGACACTCCAAAGTTTTAATAAAATAAAAATAAACGTAAAGTTTTGTTATTCACAAACAAATTAACATGCTCATAACAGCTGTCTGCTATCAGGTTCTAAATCAATAAATCCAAAAGTACGTTTTCAATACGTTTTCGTTTCACTTTTGGTGTACACTCTCAAATGCTTAGAGCGAGGTACGTTTTTGTTACGCTGTGATTATAATGTTCATGTACTATAGAGCCGTCGGTGTATTAGTAAAACGCGGTTCGTAAAGTTCACGTTTTTTAGGAAATTATTTTAAGCATGGTATAATTCCATTGAAAACCTACAAAGGCGCTCGGCTAGGTTAAATAATTTTTTTTTTTAGAAAAAAATTAAGATTCCGAACCTGTCGTTACAAATTCACACCCACTAGATTAACATATGAAGAGAGGCGATATTTATCTTGCAATGCAAGTATCAGTGGAATATCATATGTGAATTGGGTGGATAACAAGCACGTTCATCTTTTGACAAACTTCCTAGCACCTGTACTAACAACCACAGCAATACGTTGAAAAGCCGGATCTGCTGAAAAAATAGACGTAAAGTGCCCTGGCGTGGATCCTATCGATCAGCACAAGGTATGTTATGAATTGAGTCGCAAGTCAAAAAAAAGAACAGTATTCTATCCATCGTTTTTATGATTTTCTGGATATATCTGTTCATAATGAATATATCAATTACACAAAGCTACACGAAAATAAACTCGCTGATGCTCTTTTACTGCCCTGCCCCGAGTATAGGCAGGCTATAGCTTGAACCTTGATTGGAGATTTCTCCTCGGGGCAGAGGGCCATTCCCAAAACACTCACAAGGGCAAAACTTATACATATTTTTGAAACTTGTGCTAAATAACAAAATAATAAAACGCACAAATAAGATTTGCGTAACATGCAACTTCCACCTATGCTATACAATATGTTTTGTTCAGCACCACAGCTAAAATTCTTTCTAAGGTTAACTTGCTACCCTTAACTTCCGTTGGGACATACATATGTGTCCCATTAAGCCTACTATACGTTTTCAAATAACAGTATCAGTATGTTATGTATATGCTTAATAAACTAACTTTAATTTTTAGTATACTTATGGTCCTGAAAGGGTTAACAACCGGTTCGTAGAACTTTGATTTTTTAACAACAGCCTTGCCCGAACCGGTGCGAACGACTGTATGGTGGGTCATATTTGGTCAATGCTCCCTACGTCATTATGATAAGGCGCGCGAGATGCTAAAATTAATCAGACGATCACGGATTACTATATACATACTGCACACTGCCACACTCACAAAAGTTTTAAGACTGGTGGCTTAGACTTTTCGCTAGGAATTACGTCTGCCCAGTATATTTACAAACTCCAGCACTTACACAATAATGCGATAATAAATGTAGCTTTTCAGTATAATGTGAAATCTTGAGCATAGTAGCCGCGTTCTTTAAGTTTAATGTAACTATTTTCAGGAAAACTATACTATGGTTCAATCAGAGAACAAGTTGGATTATCCTGATGTCCAAATATTTTCAGCGCATCATCCCATGTGGTTTCGCTAGGTCCTATGACCATGATGTTGTGTATATATTTTTTTTTATTTCATTCAACCATCCATTGGGGGAGCAGAGCACTGGCGTGACTTTGTCCAAATCTTGTTTTGTATAAAACAACTACATCAACTAAATCCGAAGTTATTTTTTCCGGGTTCTATAGCTTAACGCTTTCCCAATGAGTATCAACATGTTTTTCATAAAATTACTATAAATGCAATTAGAGATTATTGGTGCCAGCAACCTTCTTTACAGAGCTATTTAAACTCAAATGACATAACAATTTGCTAAATAGCTTAGTGAACACAGGCTAATTGTGTCCACTTGTTAAATAAATCAATACTAAACTGCTGCAAAATCAAGAGGTGTTAGTGTCAGCCTTTGGAAGTCATTTCGAGGGTGTCTGCTGAAAAATGGCAAAGACTACTTGCAATAAATTTTGAATTTTAAACACCTCACTTCAAATCCTATAACAAGCTCAAATGCACTCATGTTCCGCACATGCAGAAACTTACAGAATCACACTTAGAATTATTACCAACCTAACGCCAGCAGACAGTTTGCAAGTTTGTAATTTGAACTGTTTCATTTCGGGAGTTCAACTTTTTGAAGAGTGCTCATTTTATTTCGCTTCATTTTCGAAAGTTTTCTTGCACCCCATAGTAGGGGCTTAGTAAAGTTAGAGAGCTGCTCTTAGGCAGAGCACAGGTCGAATATACATTATACACATATGCTGTGTGTGGTTATTCCAACCAAGTATATATATATTATAGTTCGAGAATAATTTCTGGGAAAGTTCATTTCCTATGGAACAGCTTTTCAAATGTTGTTTCCGTCACTGCAATGTTGAATGCTGATTTTGATCCAGGTAAGGCGAACATAATTCTGCATTATGCTGGAATTTAATATCCAATGTGTAGTTACAGTATTAGTTATAGTAACGCTTCGGAGGAAATCTAGGGAAATTTAGTAGTATTAATAACTTTTAGCATGTATCTTAGTTCGATTACAAAGCAATAGTAAAATTGTTACGCTAACTATTTCTCTTAGATGCTATGCTATATTCGCCATTGGTAAGTCTGATGATATAATGACGGCAAGTTGAAAACTCTTCCTTCATTTGCCTTTCATATACTTTCCTTCAGATAAACTGGTACAATCTTATACTAACATTTTGACTTTTATCGCGAAATACAGTCATAAATATCATAGAAGTATGCAGATATTAAAAAAAATTTAATGGATCCAAGGCTAAAGCTATAAAATAAACTAATACAATAAGAAAAAGAAGAGTGAGTAATATTGTACAGAGAGGAGATAGAAGATAGATAAATGAGATATACATAGACTAAAAACGTTTCCCAAATTAAAGAAGAAAACCAATTGGAGGAGATAATAATAATAAATAACAATTACACAAAATAGAAAACTGATTACATTAAAATAAAAATAAAATATATTGTTAATAAAATAAAATATAGTTAAAGCAAAAACAGCTTACGTGCTACTTTGTTTTAAGTCTATTTTAATTTATTAACAATGTATTTAATTTTAATTTTAATGTAATCAGTTTTCTATTCTGTGTAATTATTATTTATTATTATTATTATTTTTAAGAAAATCATTTATACGCGCAGACAAAAAGGTTTATCAACTTTTGGTACCACTTTCAAGAAAGTTGACTTATGTGCAGTTGAGTAAATGAAATAACAAAATTTTCTTCAACACAAAACGATCGGTGTTTTCCTGAAAACAATACCTAAAAATCCTTCATCTAAATTAACCCGATCAAAAAACGTAAAAAAATCAGCGTTACTTTCAAGAAGATATTGATATTCCATATCAAACAATTTCTGCACAAACTTCTTAAAAAATACGACAGCTTCATGTACAAAACTCAACTAATCGATATTCCGAAATATCAGATTGCACTACAGTCACTAAATTCAAGGGAGAAACCTGATACTTTTATTAGTCCCAAAGAGGACCAAGACTCATGGGTATTGTTTGGCACTTACAAAAGCATTAAAAACTTTAACGGTCTAAAGTTAAAAATTAGTGCTATCTCGAAGATAACATTAGAACCAATTTGGTTATTTTGGCATTGAAGAAAACAGTTCATCCGCCGAATGGTGCTTATATGAAATTTTTGTAGAATGGTCCATTCTGGGTATAAACGCATAAGCAATATTATATATATGAAAGTACCATGTGTGACTCTTTAATATGGATATATGTGCAATAGCAAAAAGCAGAGTGAAATAAATAAGCAATAATTATTATTATACTCCTAACAAATATATGGCCGTAGCTAATAACTGGCATATATTTGACGAAGTCTATCTTTTGGATCTCCCTTAGTTCAAATTTAAAAAATAAAAACAATGTTAAAAAATAAACAGAAAAATAAAAAAAAATAAAAAAAATTACAATTAAAAATATAAAAAATAAATCTTAAAACTTTACAGAGAATATAAGAACAGCCGCTAGTCACGTTATAAGAAAATTGACCTTCGATATCTATTTTATACGAAAATCACGTGGCATATAGTTGATTTCGCGTGAATAAAGATAATCCTTATACACATGGTATAAAGAAGAAATAAAAATTTGTATTATAATCAATTAATATAAAGCACAAAACTGATCCAAAATTTGATCTCTAACGAACACCATTTGAAACAGTACAGAAGCATACATAGATTCTTTCCTGCTATAAATTGTGCTGATCTCATTAGTTCTCACGATGATACTTTGCAAAATTTATATTAAGAGGTAATCTTAGCTACACAATATCATTGGATGGTATATATGTCCTTTTTCAAAAAAGATATAAGATGCGCCTTCCTTGTAAAGTGATATCTGTATGTCTGAAAGCATTGCAAATACTTGAAAAATAAAAAGTTTAACTTTGAGATGGAACGAAATACATTGGAGGCATATTTTATCAGGATTTGTTTAATTTATAAATATAATATTGAAGTCGAATTTCGTATGCTGTTGGATGTATTTAAATAAGTCTCTCAGTTTTCAGATGTCGATAAAAACCTGTGCTATTGCTGCGAATTACACTTTCAAGGATCTTAAGTTGATGCACTGTGAGAAATATGACATCCTGTTTTGAAACAATTTTTTTTACTTGCCGAATTCCTCAAAGGCATCCAATGTAAGCAATTAAAATAAATTGCTAGCCACTGCATGAAATGAAATCACGTTCAGCTAGGGTATTTCGCTGGCCAACCACTGACATGTATTATATGGACTGCTTCATTTTCTATTTCATATGGAACTTAATTCGCTGTTAGATATTTGATAACTATCTTAATTTCAAGTTTTCTTTTGGCTTTTATATTGATATTATAAGTTCAACAAATCTCAAATATGTCAAGTCTCAGATATATTTGAACCATTATCAGATATGTTTAGCCAAATGGCAAATATAATTAACCCATTCGCAAAAATATTTAAACCCTCACCAAATCAGTTTAAACTTTAGAAAAATATATTTGTACGTTTAATGAATGATTTTCAACAGTTAACAAAAACTTTTGAAAATAATATGAAGAATTTAGCAAATATATTTAACCATTTAACCAAAACGTTTAAATCTAATAACTTCATAACTTAAGAAATTCTGTTGAAGTCAATAAACTTTATATACAAAAAGTTCGCGATGTGTTATCTCAAACGAATTCAACACAAAATGCTTGCCTCCTTACTCGCCTGTGTCAAACCCTATCGAAAAATCCTTTTCTAAAATGAAGTCACATGCACATCCTGTTTTAGGTGACATGAGTGGAGAGCATATTATTCTCTCAGTAATCGAAGATAGCCAGCAACAAATTACGCCTAATGGCTGTTCCAACTATATATTGGAAATGGTTTTACTTATTCCTAGTCTGGTCAACCGTTTCACAGAAAAGTAAAAAGTATTGCAGATATAATATATGTATACATACCTATACATATATAAAAAGTATTGCAGATTATATATGGGAAAATGGCACAGACATTAGCATGGCGCACAAGATAGAAAAACAAAAAAACAGCAAGCATCGACGGAGCGCTGGCTTGTGTGTGTGCTATTTTTCCTAATTAATAATTAAAAATTTAAAACTAATGGCTAAAAGTGAAAAATTAAAATTTTTAAAAATTATGTCTTTCGTTGTTATTAAAACCCGCTCCTGGTATCGCATATAGGAAGTATCCATAGCTAACGGTGAAGAAAGCACATTAGTAAGATTTGAAAGTGACCTTGTAATACCCACACAGCACAAATGGGTCCGTGGTATGTTACTGGGAAATCCTGTTAAGATATATAAATTGTTCGTGCGAAATCCCATCCGGTTCCAGTTAATAACTTAGGACATCCCTGGGAGTGACGAATGTCCGGGGTCGGGATGTCCCTGGTAGAGGCCATGCCCTTCCCACAGGATTTCGTGTGGTTGTACTTAGGAACATTTCACACATTCAATAATGTACAATTCCCGCTACAAGCGTACCTAGGACGTCTTACGGAAATCCTAATTTGCTAGCAAGATGTACGGGGGGATATCTGATGATATTGTTTAGTATTTTCTGGGATTGTAAAATTTTTTGTTATGAATTTTTACCAAAAATAAAAATAAATACTGCCTGTAAAGTATATGTCAGAGGTGGATACACTTGCACAAAACATAAATCCAATATTGTTAACACAGGCAAAGTGAATTCCTATGACAAAATTACTAAAAAATCAAGTTCTGAAATGTACAACTAAAAAACTGTGCCAAAACAAGGGGACATTTTCAGAAGCGAATAGATTTCTAGTATAGCGCTTCACGCATGTAGCTGGCTTCAACAACTCAGTTCCCAAATGGCTTCTTTCAATACATACTTTTTATTATATTTTTGTACACCAAAAACGACACACCAATCAAGAAATTAGTGCTTTCAGCAGAGAGCCACGGGAACCATCAGAATCAGAGAACAAACCGAAATAAATTCTGGAAGGGGAAATACTTTCCCATGTTTGTCCCAAAATTGTCCTGCACATCCCGTTTGTATTTGTCTGTAAAATACTGAGACTGTTCCCATAGAGAGTACTTGTGGGATATCCCAGGGAATAACTTATGGGAAATTTTTAATAACTCCTAGAAATAAGGTCCTAAGTACATACTGAATACTTCCTATTTATCCCGGGAAAGCTATGGGATCTGTGGGACAAGAATTGGATGTCCGTGGGTAATTTTGTGCTGTATGGGTAGAAACTACAAACATATAATGATGGATAATAGTGCACCATTCTATTGTACACCGCTTCGCCAACCGTCGACATTGCTGTTTGTGTCCTAGAAACAGCTAGAGATGTGGACAGTGAAGGGCATAATACTCAAAGTTAATTTTTAATTTTTAATATAAATTTTTCCGGAAAAGCGGAACCAGTTTGCTGACAAATATATATTTTTCATCAAATTTTATCAGGAGTGCAGCACAAGTTTGGTACTAAAATCGCATTCTCGCTATAAACTCCATTCACATGGTAAGCCGAAATGATGCAGAACTAAACTGAAATAACGGCCTAATCGTAGCTCTTATTTTTCTACCCAAGGACAACATATTTTATGTATTTTGCTGCTATTTAAGTTTATCGACATACGATTTTCCAGCCGTAATTTTCATTTATCTTTTAACATATGTATATTTGAAAATTTTAAATATTTCAAAACTGTTCTAAAAAATGTATGCAATTAGGGTAACTATTATTCTTGGGCACTAGAAAGCGATTTACCTATATGTGGGTCTCAGATTTAGGATATCTCATTTAACCCCACACTGCACACGCAAAATAAAATCACCTCATTGTACATTTGTAGCCTTACATGGCCCATACTCTGAGCCTGAAAATGCGCATGGAGATTTTTTAAATACGACCATTTTTAGCTGGAAATAAATTATTGAGCTCAAATTTTATTCATAAGAATAATAATAAATAACAAAGTGTAACTCATAAAAACTAAATATGTCTTAAAAACTATGTGTCATCGTAATCGCTATTTGCTTCAATATTTCTGGAGCATTCTAGACAAATATATTGAGCAGGCTATGAACAGACTTACCAGTTGCATTTTTCGCTGAAATAACGACTTGTCTTTTTTTGGTGCAGGAAGAACTGGCTCTTCTTGCGCTGACATGTAAGGCCTCTCTTTCGTAATATTCTCTGCAGGAAATCTTTTCAAAATTTTAAAGTCTTCTGAACAATTGCTATTACAATAAGTTGTACGAGGTATGAAAACATTACTGCAAGCTGTTTATTTTTTACACTCAGTTGAATTTTCACCTGAATCACTTAGCCTCACTCAATTTTGATGGATTCGATCAAGCATTGTCGAGTGCGAAGAATTGACGTAGCTAAATCTCAACTTTGAAAACACTCACTAATAATAATAATAATGATAAGCTCTTTATTTAAAACACACATGAGTACAAACTCGTTTTCCTGTGTTTACTCTTAATAATAATAACAATAAGAGGAGAAAAAAATTTGTAAGAAGAGAAAAAAATATAAAACCTTTAAAACTAAAATTTAAAATTAAATTCACATTGATCCTAGAATCCAAGAAATTAAAAAAGATAGAAAAGAAAAATATATATACATATATGAAATAAGAAAAGTTAGGATGAATATATCAAATTGCAAAAATCGCAAAATTACAATGAGTTATAAATTCGAAAAATACTCAAAAACTGATTGTTTGAACCTGCAGAAAGCACCACGACGTTTAATTGAAGTCGGCAAAGAATTCCAAAGTTGGATGCCATAGACGAAGAAGCACTTAGAACTAAAACCAGTTAAATGGCGTGGAACTACAATTTGATTCGAGCGCGGAGATTGAGGAAATTTAATTCTAGCAAGGAGATTTTCAGGTAAAAAGTGATGAATTATTTTAAAAATGTACAGGCATACGCGATATTTAAGGTAATTTTCCCAGGTGCAATTCAAGATACTTTTTGCCAAAGGCATCACAGACACTATGGGATATCTATTTATAATACCATAAACATAACGACCGCAAGAATTGTAAACAACATTCAGTTTTAATCTGCTTCGATAGTCGAGTGGGCAATAGACCACATCTGCATAAGTAATCAGAGGGATTATTAGACTAATAATGAGCTTTTTACGCAATGCAGGCGGTGTACATCTTGCCTGCTGCCAGAGTGAACGTAAGCCACCGTATATCTTAGCTGAGTGTCCATTAACATACTCACTCCACTTTAGTTCCTTATTGAAAATAATACCAAGACTATTAACCGTATCTTGAAAGGGAATGGGAGACCCATTGAGTAGGACCAGAGGCATACAGAATGTATCAATGGAATTCTTATAAATTACAACTTATTTAGACTTGCAAGGATTGAGAACCAACTGATTATTTTTGGTCCAAGCGGCCAAACAAGAAATATCTTCATTAAGTATGGCAACACAGTCTTGGAGCCTATTTAACTGAGATGACAGATATAATTGAACATCATCGGCATAAAGCTGAATTCAAGCTCTAGTTACACTTATCTCAATATCATTAATAATAATTAGCTTGTGCTGTGTTCATTAATGTACATACAGAATAGAATTGCCCACAGAATAGATCCCTGGGGGAAACCTGAAAGAAGCCTTACTAAATGGGATGTACGATTTTTAGATATAACTTTTTGAGAACGATCAGCTAAATAGCTTTCCATTAAACGTAAGGCAGGTGAAGAAAAACCAAAGTAATAGGAGAGTTTTTGAATCAGTCTCTCGCAATTTACGGATCAAACGCCTTAGAGAAATTCAAAAGCACAAGCATTGTGGCTTCACCATTCTCAACATTAATACGAATCTCATCACATAAATGGAGAAGTGCAGATGTAGTACTGTGTCTAGAACGAAACCCCGACTGGGATTGGGAAATGAGATTAGCTTTGGATAAATAAAGTTTCATCTGATCAGCAAGCAGTCTTTCTAAAACCTTCGATAATATCGGCAGAATACTAATCGACCTGTAATCCTGAACATTAGACGGGCGTAGATTTTTAGGAACAGGAAGCACTTTCCGAACTGAAGGAAAGGTATAGGTTGTAATGCAGGTATTAATAATGTGCATTATAAAAGGTAGCAATATTGGGAGTAAAAGTTTCAAGAGCTTAGAGTCAATGTGATTAATAGAGGAAAGTGCCAATATAATTTCGGTTTTAGTAACATTTCGGAAGGAGAAAATTGGCTCAATATGAGAACCTTGAATAACTGAATTGTGGGGATTGCTTGACATGTTTGTATTGGCACTGGAGAAATAATAATTCAAACTATGTGGATCAAGATCACAATTTTGTTGATTGGATTTACTGAGACCTAAAGAAAGAATATTACGCCATAATGTACGGGATGATTGAGAAGGATCAAGCTTTGAAGAGTAGAAATGCGTTCGCGCTGAACGTATAGCTTGAGTAGTTTTGTTGCTCAATAAAGTTTTCTCGAAGAGAGATGTGTTTATAATGCTTCCACAGATTATGTGCGTGATTACGTTGAAGTATTAATGAATATATTTCGGTATTCATCCATTCACATTTAAATTTGCTTTTATATTCCTTGAGCGGTACAAACCTGTTAAACAGGGCGTTAACGTTATTATTAAAAAATTCCACCTGGCCATTAACGTCGGCGATATGATAAATATTTGTCCACCGTACCTTGTTAACCTCACTATTCAGGGCATGAAAATCAATGTGCTTAAAGTCGCGGTATTGAAAGATATTGTTGCAATTATTACAAACTTGAAACGAAAAGGAGGACAAAATTGTGTTAGCAGAAGCTTATGAGATTGATTGGTAGTGACTAATAGAGTAGGTTATGGGGTATTTATGGAATACTTAAACGGTATTTATCTCTGAATAGTATAAAAACTGCGATTAAATTGAATGAGTTACTCATCTTTGGATGACCATAGCCAAAACCCTCGAGAATACTTCACAAGCCATGACACAGACTCACTCACTGCCGCATCAGAGCCCCAACGGAGTCTTAACATTCTAAAATATTTGCAGTGCTCTTACGTAAAACTGACAAAAGTTTGATTTGAATAGCTCCTCCGCTCCAAACTAATATTTACATAGAAAAATGGAGTAGTATAATCTCAAACTTGCTTTCTTATCTTCCGAACCGAAATAAAATTTTTATACCTTCCCTAACAAAAAATTTTTTTTATCTAAACCAAATGATTACGATTCCTCAAACAAAAACTCTCAAGGTGTAAATTACTAGAAGGCTATTTTCCTGTATGGATAGTAGCTTAGGCTCTATAGCATATTATAAAGTCAATAATTGGGACTTTTCCATAACAATCAATACAGAATATCTTAGAGAACTACCAACGCACACAAATAGATTTCTGTTTTATGGCTTGGGAAGTATTCTCGACGGTTTTGGCATAGGAATTTAATTAGTTCTTTCCAAGCGCGAAACTAAAGCATTTCGGATGCATTCCGAAAACATTTTGCGAAAGGTATGGAAGCAATACGCTCTGATACCCAAGGAATATTAGCCGGTTATATATTAACGCGCACACGTTACCTCTGCATGACCTGTAAGGTGAAAGGAAGCCTTCATTTTTAAGTTCTTTGCATTCCTTATTAATTTTTTGGAAGGTGAAAAGAAAGTATTACATTTAAATTCTTCGGAAGGTGAAAAGAGTAATCCTTTTAAATTCAATGGAACCATTCATTCTGTCATTTCAGAATAGTGAACGGAAACATTAAGCATGAATTTTCCGGAAGGTTGGAAAGAACCATTCAATTTATACTGTTGAGGGAAGCACTCTTCCTATTATCACTGAGATGTAAAGGGAAGAACTTTTCCTGCTTTCATAGAAAAGCGCAGAAAATAGACACGTCTTCACTTATACGAATCTGGTACTTAAATGAAAATAATCCACTTCTTCTAAAATAATGCACAAATCAGAATATTTTTCATCACTTCCTTCCTTCATTGTTCTAAGAAAAACAGTGAAACTGTACGACTCATTTTAGACCTGTACGCACTCTCTCGAACTAGCTTCTGCAAATATAACCGTACAAATTTCTATCTCTTATCGACAACAAGACGAACTAATCGTTACCTCTGCCTTCTTTAAGTATTCCTTGAAACGTACATAATAAGCTCAAAAGTATGATTCATCAACACATTACGCCTGCCTTCCTAGAATAGGTAAACGTAAGGAATGTTCATGTAATCATTACTAATGCATTCCAGGTAATGTTAACAGTAAACCTTATCTAAGTCAGGCATTCCAATTTCTCCCGCTGGGTCACTTAAGGAAAACTCACACTGTAAAAAGGCATAAATTGTTGCCAAAAAGTTTAGGACAAACTCCCTATAAATGTAGGGAATATTCCCTAAAATGTAGGGAAAATTGCCTACATTTATACATTTTAAACTTTGTGACAACAATTTGTGCCTTTTTGCAATGCAGGTAGGGATATTTTTTGTGTCAATTAAGGGTAAATATCTTACTTAGCTGGAAATTAATGAATGTCTAATATTAAATCTTATTTTGATTTTTGCATGTCCGTCTGTCAGTGCTCCTCACGATAACTCGAGAACGCGTGTACTTAGAGAGCTGAAATTTTACCCACGGGCATTAGAAAAAAAAGTAATATTAAGTTGGAAAATGAGACAAATCATGTTACTCCTTCTTGTGGTTGTCATACAAATATTTCGTTTTTCGCTATAGGACTCGCTTGATATCCGTACATAGGACCTTTCCTTTCGCTAAAATCATGATATCAACCTAAACGTTGGTAATAATGGGGGATTGAAGTGTGCGAACGATTTGGGAAATATATTCGACTTGGTGAGGGAAACAATCTTTCCACGAAATGTCACATGGAAATTTTAACTTCTTAGCTAATTAAAAAATATGTAAGAGAGGAAATAAGAAAAAAACTAAGAACGAAAATGAGAATCGCATCTAGCGACATTTCTTGGAAAAACCAAGATGGGCGTGGATACCGATCCGGAAATATATAAAAAAAGGCGTAACAAAAATAACTAAATTGACAGCTTTGACAGCTAAGATTTGCACGATGTAGAACATTTAATAGGAATAAAAATTATTGCAGGTCAGTTTTGACAGTTACTGATAACAGTAAACCTTGAATCAGACAAGAGTTTTGATATTACGATGTTTATTTGCTTTTTGTCATCATTATTTCATGAAAAAACGCAAATTACTTGCATTCTATACATAGCTTTGGGCTTCCTAAATTCTATACAAACATTTTCAGGGCCATTAAGTAAAATAAAAAAATGAAGAAAAATCTTTAATCTCCACATCTTTCCCACCTGGGAATGCACCCCATACAACTTCTTAGATTGTATTGCTGCGGGGACACCAGAGTGTAATCGAGAGAAAACTAGTATGTTCGATTTAATAACGAATACACTACGAATGCTTTGACATTTATAATAACGTTATTATTCAGACATAAATTTTATCCCGCTCGTTTCTAAAAGTTCCCAAAAATGTCCAGTACACATGGAATGATGAAAAAAACAAACGTACATACAACTGCTCCGAATATCCCAGTCGACGAGAAGTACTTATTCGTTAATTGGAGTAACTTACATTCGTGTTAAGCATCCATATATCCCCAATTGCCATTGAATTCTCTCAAACATCAGTAACTATGTTTTCATCCTATCATTCATACAGCCTAACACCTGATGGTCACCATAAATTTTATCTTAAATGTTTTTCTCCCTTGCCAAAACCATAGCAATCAGGCATGCTCATAGTATACAAATAATCGAATCGTTTTACCTGAACACGCCAACAGCAACAATTTTCACTTTATCAAACCATTCAAAACAAAATCCTCCCATGAGTTCTAAGATTCCTGGGGATCCTTTATTGCTTGCCAATTTGGCCCATTTGTGCAGTGAAAATTCAGTAGTTGTTGTTGCTGTTGTTTTCTATTTACTTTGTTTCCCCCTTATCGTATCGAATTCAACAAATTTTTCGTTTGAATTTGGTCACTGCGTTATTCTCAAAATATTCAGATCTTTTTATTTGAACTGAGTCACTGACCCCTTACCAAAAGATGGAGTGTGCACGTTTCCGTTGCACTTAGTTTCTATCACTGCAAACGGATAGTGATATGAATTATAAATAATATTAAATGAAAACATGGTTTAAACAGAGTACGTTACCAGAAAATACAGTAAAATCATTGGACGCTACCAATTATTATCAAATTTGTAGGTGACAAATGAAGCAAAAGTTTGTGTTAATCTAGGAAACTGAGGTGGCCGTTTAATAAATTTAATTTTACTTGAGAAGCGTCAGCTTTTGCAACTATGCCGAAAGAAAGTACACCATTTAATAACTTTATGTTTGTTTAAGAAATATTGGAATAATGGAGAAAATATAATATGCTCGAACTACATCCCCGGCAGATACTTTCCAAGTACTAAAACAAAAAATTTCACTAATAAAAAGAGAGCCAAATGTTGTCCTATGTGCGACTTCAATGTGTTTTAATGAAAAAGTGACTAATGATAATGTTAATACAATCGCCCCCATGGTATAAAGATTAGCAACGTACGCTACTCCCAAAAGAATACAAGGCCATTTTCATTGATTGGCTCATCACTTGGTGGACATTTCTTGTAGGCGAATTTGTTTCGAGTTTTTTCAATGTTATATTCATTTCCAGTTCCTCTTAATAAAAACGTGTAAATCACTTCGGAAAAAGTAAATAAGCGTTGCTGGGACAGCACAGCAATTCTAAATTAGAATCTGATATTTTAACACTGGAGAGAACAATTGAAAGGAGAGAAAAAATTATAATTCGTATAAGGCCAATAATATAATACCCTAGACTAGAGGTGAAGCTACATCCAAATAAAGTGAAAATTTTGCATTGCAAGACAATGAAAGTGTTGCCCGATTTCATTCACTTTTCAAATTATTACTATTATTTTATTATTACTATTTTTATAAAGACACCATGTACAAAATTTGAGCTTATTATAATAATGGAATTTCAGAGACACACTTGAGGTTTAGGGTACTGACAATTAATTAGAGATGTTACATTTGATTTAGTATTTGATTTGTCATTTAATTTGTAATTTATTTGACTTAAGAAAGTTCCGCGCATGTATGAGATGGGAGGGAACATTGTGAAATTACTGGTTATATGAAAAACAAAAACGAAACAGACACTTGACAGTGTCAAATATTAAATGTGAGAAAAAGTTGTAGCCAGCATCTTGCAGTAGAAAATTTGGTTCTAAACGTTTCGTGTATTAAATAATTATGGTTTATAACTAGGGTCAGATTGCAATAAGCACTTTATATCACGAAATTTTTTGCATTTTCAGGAAGCGTTCCTGATTTGTCTCATTTCAGAACTGAAATGTTCAATTTTTGTAAAAAGCTCCTGTGCAAAATTTCAGCTTCCGTGCAAAATTTCAACTCTCAAAATGAACGTTTTCTCGAGTTATCGAGCGGATGGAACATACAGCCGGGCATGCAAAAATCAACATAACTTTTAATGTTATGCGTGGGTGTCCAATGCATTTTGCTGTACTAGCATTATTTCTATGCATTACAATCGGAAAATCAAACTTAGTATACCATTAAGATTTCATCTAGAGTATAAAAATAAAAAAACCTAAAAAGTTTGCTACAAGTTAACTTAATTTAACAATTTATGAAATTACGCTTTTGCTAGAGGAGAAGTTATGTCTCACTAACATTTTGAACTATTTTATTATTACCATAAAACATTGATTTAAAAATTTGAAAGCTCTACATAGTTATAACTTACAATAAATTGTAATAATTTACTTAGTTCTAAGTTTGTAACAATAAAAACAGCTGGATCGGGGAGCGTATACTATTCGAGAGAAATCTCTTAAATAACTATTCAATAGAAATAAATTACCCAATTGAAAAACTAAAATAAAAAATGAATTCAAATTGTGACAGAGAGAAATATCCTTAGTTTTTTCTGGAGGCTAAATGTTTATATATTTTTTAATAACCAAGCATGCTGCTTTTATAGACTGGGTGCAGTGATTCATTTTACGCAATGCAGTTTTTGCATCTAGTTATAGCATAAGCCTACATTCTCTTTGAATGACTAATTAAAGCTATAGGTATATTATTTTTGATCCACCTTGTATTTAAGAATTCTTATAATTTTTATCTCTCTGTTTTTTACTTTTTTGGTATTGTCATTCTTACTAAAAGTAATGGTGGCCATTTCAATTGTGAACAGCAGTTTTTCGTTGCCTAATAGGAGGAGTTTGCTTGTGGTAGTATACGCTCGCCGACCTGAATATAAATAGAAAACTCAACCATTTAAAGTCAGCCTTTTAAGTTCCATAGACTGCCTAAGTAGCAATGTAAATAATAAAATTATTTTAATTTAAAAATATAAATGTGTCAATATAATTTTTTACTTTTATGTATGGCACTGAGATTTATTTCGCTAAATGTCCCAGGACACAATACTTAAATTAGGCTAAAGTACAGAGCAATTATTGAGGATTTTTCTTAATTGAGTCTTATTAATGTTAAAATCTATCGAATGGAAATTCAAATTAATATTGCAGCACATTCTAGTCATAAGCTCAAAGTGTCCTTAGTTGGGTGCGATGAGAAAACAAATAAATGAAGTCATTAGATCGCAAGTGTCGAGATTGTGAATTGAAATTAATTTTCTGAAGCATCCAAGGCATGGCGATGTCACCCTTCACAAGTTGAAATATAAAGCTAATATCACAAATTTTCTACGAGTTTCAAGAGTCGGAAGGTGGATTAAATTTAATCTTTCGTTATTAGGAGGACGATGAAGTCTATCCCTCCATTCAAGACCTCTTAGAGCAAATAGTAAGAATCTTCTTTGCACGCTCTCAATACGATCGGAGTGATTTTTGTAAAAGGGAGACCGAGACAGGACTGGCATATTCCAAAATGGGAGCTTTTGTAATGTAGATATTATCTCATTCTTTTACCCAACGCTTTACAAAGCGTAACATTGAGTTTGCTCTATTAACGATGCGATCTATGTGAAAGTTAAAGGTGATTTTCGATGTCAAACAATATCCCAAAGTCATTCACAGCATAGACAACATACGAAGGGATTCGCTTACGAGAGAAAATGGTTACCTTACATTTATCAACGTTTAAAATGAGAGAACTCTTTTCACGCCATTCAACAAGTCTGTCCAGGTCATCCTGTAAATTGAGACAATTGCGACTGTCGATAGATTTATATAGTTTTAGATCATCTGCGTATATTAGCAAATCATATTTGGTAACTACATAGGAAGCATCATTTATGAATAATATGAAGAGAAGGGGCCCTAAGTGACTACCCTGGGGAGCACCGGAGTAAGTCGTTATTTGTTCAGACAGAGAAAAATGGAATTGAATTCTAAGTTTGCGATCCTTATGGTAGGGTGATAACCAGTTCAACAGCCAAAGTGGTAAACCTAAACATCTCAGTTTAAATAATAAAACAGAGTGAGGAAGCTTGCCAAAAGCCTTGCTGAAGTCTGTCTAAATACTGTGAGTTTCGCAACCATGCTCAAACGATTCGATACAGCTAGATGTAAACTGGAGCAAGTTTGTTGTTGTTGACCTTCCCTTCATAAAACCATGCTGAAGAGCATTAAGAGCTCCACTACAATGAAAATACAAAAATTCATATAAAGAAGCTTCAAATAGTTTGGGAATACAAGACAGTTTAACAATAGGACGATAGTTGGTAACAAGCTCTCTTTACCCGACTTAAAGATTGGGACAATAAACCACTCTTTCCAAAACTTAGGAAATTTATCAAGCCGCAGTGATAAATTAAACAAAATGTTAATGCGTAAGAAAGCATTCCACTGCAGTTCTTTAAGACAATAGGGGTTATCCCATCAGGCCCAGCAGAACAAGCAGAGTCCAGCTTGGACATGGAATCTTCAACAGATTTCTGATCAAAGGTGAAGAATGTGATATCAAATTTAGGAAGCGTCATTAAGTAATTAAAATAAGCAAAATCTATTTGAGCATCATATGTTAAAAATGATTCACTAAAGTAATCAGCAAAGAGATTGAAAATCACAGACGGATCATGACTACAATTATTATTGAATACTAACACAGGAGGAAAATTTTTAGATTCCTTTTTGGTATTTACAAAACACCAAAATTGCTTAGGATTTCTCATCCTAAACACGTACGTATCATAGGCATGCAAAATAGCATTACGAAATTCGCTCCTCAAAAACAAAATTCCGTTAAGTCATCATTAGACTGAGAGAGGTGAAACTTTCGCAAGCCTTATTTCTTAAGTTGCGCAAGCGTTTAAACTCAGCATCGTACCAAGGAGGACACGAAGAGGCCATTCTTGACACAAGACAATGGAATACAATCATTGAAACAATTAAACATAAAATTGTAAAATTGTGCTGTAAGTTCATCTACATCATTACTGCTAAACAGAAAGGACCAGTTAGTAGAATATAAATTAAAGTTAACAAGGTCAAAATTAGCTTTTTTATAATTAAAGGTGGGAGAGTTTTCAATCAACATACCGGTACCCTCGCAATCAATACCCACTATCACGTCCAAAGTTGGATGGTATAAGTCAATAGCAGCCAATGACATGTCACACGGACGATCCATACATTTCGAAGCATCCGAGGGTAAAGACCAAATCCAAGCATGTATTACGGTTGTTCTTAACATCATTTACCTGAGAAAGACCCATTGCGGCAATAGCATCCAGGAAGATATGCGCATTTTCAGAAGATGTACTGGGGGCCAAGGAGTCCTGATCATCAGAAACCTGCCATTGAACAGTAGGAAGATTGAAATCACCAAGGAATATAATATCATCCGGTCCCGCGCCAGCTGGAACACATATTCCACAGTAGCAGCAACGGCTTCGTATGTATACAGCTAAAATATACAATTGTTATACTGATGCATAGGAATTCAGACAGGAATGGATTGGGAATATCTATCTTTGAACAGCCGTAAGAAATCTATACCGCGATTAGAATACCTCCTCCGAGCACAGAAATGTCATCAGGATTTCGATCACGTCGAAAAACTTGGAAGTCGTTGTCCAGTAATTCAGCATCCATTAGGTTTTTTGATGCATCCCGGATCAGACGAGATACGAAGCATTTTATCAAGAAACCATGAGGCCAAAATTTGAGTCCAATAGCAACGTCTCGAGTTCATCGGGAACTAGCAGTTTGAAGGACGACACTACACGACTGGGAAGGCCCTCTGGGGTCAAACTGAAGCACTTGATGCCTGAATCCTTAAGACATATTTTAGAGTTTACATAGTTGACGATAGATTGCGCAGAAGGTCCAATATTTTATACGTGAGAGAAAAATAGCCTTCGGAGAAGCAACAGCTTCTAGGATAATGGTGTCCGACTTCCCTGAATTTTGTTGTAGTTGGAATTGTTGCGGATTCCGCTGCTTAGGCAGCTGTTGTGTCTGCAGTTGTTTTCACTGCGTCTGCTGTTTTTGTTGCTGTTGCTGCTGTTGCTGTTGTTGCTGTTGTTGTTGCTGTTGTTGTTGCTGTTGTTGTTGCTGTTGTTGTTGTTGTTGATGTTGTTGTTTTGATGTTGTTGTTGCTGTTGTTGTTGCTGTTGTTGTTGCTGTTGTTGTTGCTGTTCTTGTTGCTGTTGTTGTGCTGTTGTTGTTGTCGTTGTTGTTGTTGTGGTGTTGTTGATGCTGTTGTTGTTGATGCTGTTGTTGTTGTTGATGCAGTTTTTCTGGCATCTTCAGCAGCTGTTGTGGTTGCTGCTGATGCTGATTTAATGTCGTTGTTGTTGATGCCGCTGTTGTTCCTGCTGCTGCTGTTGATGTTGTTGCTGCTGTTGTTGTTGTTGTTGCTGCTGATGCTGATTTAGATGTCGTTGTTGTTGATGCCGCTGTTGTTCCTGCTGATGTTGTTGATGTTGTTGCTGATGTTGTTGATGTTGTTGCTGCTGTTGTTGTTGTTGTTGTTGCTGCTGTTGTTGTTGCTGCTGCTGCTGCTGTGGTTGTTTTGTTGTTCTTGCTGCTGCTGCGGTTGTTATTGTTGTTGTATCTGTAGTGGTTGTTATTGCTGCTGTTTGTGATGCTGCTGCCGTTTATGTAGTTGCTGTTGCCTTTGACGCTCTTTTTTAATGTTTAACACTACTGAAATTTCTTAAACTAAAATGGGATGTGTTAGTACTCGCCTGAACAAATATAAAGTCATACGACGCGGGGGGGGGGGGGGGTATATCAAACATTTAGGGTTTGCAGGGTGATTAGTAAAATATGCTAGTTATCACACAATACCCTGTATCTTAAAATGTGCAGGATGTACGGTCAACAGCAAAAGTTCATTGTATCCAGAGCTTCATGGCCTTTCCAATGTCTGCTCACTCAATTCAGTACTCCTCTCGCCTCAGGAGTTATGGTGGAATAAGCCTAAAATATGCGGATTTTCCTACCTTAATTTTTAGCTTAGCCTCTTTTTTTCACAAAATGCTGGTTAACTTATCTCTTTGTTTTTGTATAAAAACAGTAAACTGTGGAATCTCCACTTTAATTTGACTTATAACACCTATGTACAAACTGTAGCCGTTAAAGCGTTATCAGCAGTGCGTGTCGTGCGCTTCTTGGTTAGGGGAAGCAATCAGATTATAATTTTACAAAAGTGTTAAATAAACCATGCACTCAAATGTTATTGCAGCGGCTATAATAAATTATCTCTCTCTCTCTCTCTCTCGATAGCAGCTACTTAAGAACTTCAGCAGTTAGTTTTTGAAGAAAATATGCAGCAGCAACAGGAGGACACAATAGATCAACTTTAATCGCAGTGTCCGCGGGGTCTTAGATCGAAGACGTGAGAATAGGCATGAATATTGCAGTTTTTTTAGTTCCTTGCTTTCAAATTAAAATAACAGTTAGTAAAGGAATGACCATGGTCAGGTCGCAATGTACTCGTACCTACTTGAGTATTATACACTCGGTTTCAATCAAAGCTATAAATAATTTTGAAATTTTCCATTTTCTCGAAAACAAAGGCAATGCTAAATGGGTTTTCAGAATGTGGAGAGATATTCAAGACTGTTCTAACGTACTGGTAAGTTGTCTGTAATGACCTTTAAGCTCTGTAAATGAAATTTAAAAGAATTTGCTGAATACGAAAAAAGGAAAATTTAAAACTCGTTTGTAACAGAATGTATTACGAAATAGTGTATGTTATTCGTCGCCTTCATTAATGGGAATTTGGTGATAAGCTTTTGTGCCTACAGTTGAAAAATAGGTACAGTCTGGAAGGTTGAACATGAAGTGGTGGATCATGGGAATTGGGTAATTGTCGGGAACAGTGCAAGCATTCAAATGTCTAAAGTCGCGACATGGTCTCCATTCACCATTTTTTTTACTAAATGTAAAGCTTAAGGGCAGGGATATCTGAGGTCTACAGATACCCTGTTTTAGTAAGTAGTCGAATTATTTCCTAGCGTCGTCTAATTTGTCAGAAGAGAGACGCCGAACTCTTTAGGAAATAGGGAGACCTTTGTATTTATTTGGTGAATGTTCCGTCGCGGAATAATTAAAACTAACACTAAACTTACATACTAAAAACTCACGCACTATTTATAATACGAATCCCACGATGAGCATCGGCAATAATTCCCGCGATGTCCCACGGAGCACCCAAACAAAAATCTAAAAGAAAGAACAACTGCGGGTATTTATAAATCAACAAAATAGTAAAATCTCAGATCATATACAAATTTAAATGATCTGAGACTTTACCAAAAAACAAATACTCACTACTAAACAAGGCAAACAATCCCGCGCCACAGTCCTGTCTCCACCACCTAAAAAGAAATAGAAGACAAAATCATTAATAAAATGAATAAAATAAACATTAAAAAAGAATGTAAACACTTACCAGTTTCAATCAGCTGCCACCAACAATTTGACATAATCAAAATGGTGGCCCATAACATAGCAAAGTATTCCGGTTAAAATTATGATGACGCCATTTTTGGGCCAAAATGGATAATTCTTGGACCAAATACATGAAAAATCACACGATGACGCCATTTGTGGACCACAAATACGTAAAAATTAACGCAAAGACGCGGGCGTCATTGGCAACGCCACCGGCAGACACAATCTCCATTGTGTTTCTGCCTATAAATAGCGAGCGATTGGAAATATGAAATCACTTGCGATTTGACCAAGCGACAAGACAGATCGGTGGGCTCTGAAACCAAAATTAAGTCTTGATTAACAAAACCAAGGGAAGTATTCTGACTCCCATTTATACTAATATTTTTATATAAAACATTAATAATATTTCAGCACCATATACTGGGAGTTTTCTGAACCCAGCTATAATCCGTCTGAGCAGTTCATTGACGCTCATTCTACCAACCAAACCTCGGTTATTCAAAAATTAATAATTATTTCTGTCTATTGCAGATCAAGAAATAATAACCAGTAAAAGTTTACTTACACGACACAAAGGTGGATAACGTAAAACGCTTAGAGTTAGTACTTATAGTCAATTTATATTAAGAAAAACAAGTGAATTAATGAAATTGAATTTTCTAGGTTAAGGTTTTTTGTGATAAAATAAATTAGTGAATTTTGTTATTTGAAAAAAACATCCTGTCTTATCATTTCGAAACCGGCACCTGCTCCCCTAAGCCCATATTGGGACTTAACAGTGAACGAACGAGTTTACTGTTCGTTTAATAATGCCGCTTGTACCGTAATATAATTATACTCATGCAGAAGAATTTGAATAATGGGGTCGATTTCCGAACTGATGAGTATGGAAAGGCTTGAATGTTAGCGAATGATGTGCTGTGCAGCAGACTTCCTTTTTGTGATTGGAGCTATTAACGAACTCATTTTTATGTGTCGACTATCAACCCATAGTGGCGTAGGAAATCTGCGCCTAACAGAATGAAAGTAGCCACCAGAATTATGTTATAATTATAAGGAAATGCCATTAAGTGACCGCAATGAACGTAGACATTGTAGCCACCACGCAAAGTTGGTCGACTTTCAACTTTAGCACAATTATCCTGCGTTGACATTTCACATGTGTTCACCATGTTTGGTGACTACAATTTTGACACTTCATCACCGCATTGTGCTTGGTTGGTGCGATGCATTCCAAGAATAAAATGGGTCTGGGGATATCCGCGATGATGAATTGTTATGTGGAAGTTCTTCGTACACTAAGTCCAAAGACAAAAGTTTGGAAACAAATGTGTTAATAAGTGATGAATTTGCGGCTAGTAACTGTAAATGTGTGCTGGGCCAACTGTCTGAAAGGGACTTTGGGGGGAGTTTGATCTGTGATTGGAGCAAGTGCGGCGATTTCTGTCTCGAGATGGATTTCGGCGGAATTTGCGATCAATTTTACACTCCCCTTCTAAGTATGCTACAAGATTTATCTGAATTTATATTCCTACTCGGACTCAGGCTTGGAGCGCTCCTTGCCCGCTCTTTCATCTCCATTACTGTACCGCCGATTTTATTAAATAGAAAGGATGAAATCAGTAAATTTATAATGATCGCATCGGCTGAAAACTGAATTAATCTAAAACAAGATTTTGATAACAGACATTTCTTGTAAAAAACGAGATTCTAATAGAAAACTGTGTATTTTGTAAAAGCCTACCGAATTATTTTAATCACCCTGTAGCTCCGAAACGGTTGAGTTGCCGCTCCCCCTTGCCATACAATTTTTTGTGTGACTAGGTGACTATTATCACCTGCTTTCCTATGGAGCACCATGGACGAAACACCCTATATAAATGGTACTATATGTAAGCATTTTTTTTGGAGAATGTTCACGTTTCCGCCACTGTAACTCGTTTGACATCAGATTTACAATAAATGTGTTTTTACAAGAAATGTAGGGAATTTAGTCTTCTTCAATTTTATATTTTCACATTAACCAAACCAATTTTTGGTACCATTAATCCAGGATGGCGGACCGTGCGGAGCCCCCGAAGAATCTAAACATGGCTTTTTTATGGAGCCCGGAACTGAATAACATATATAACAAGTGAAAAAGCTAGAATTGGTCTAAGACCAATTCTCATGATATCCTAGATGAATGCACGTATGAAATTTCGTATGGTCACCCATTTGAGCAATTTTGATTTTTTGCATTGGTTTCTCGCATATATTTCTAGAACGGCTCGTCTGACAGAAAAAATTATTATAACCCATTTTATAGGATTTCTTATTATGAAGAAGTTTTTAGTACAATAAAAATGGCTAGGAATAATCGTTTTCAAAAAAACCAAAATTTTTATATGGCAACACCAAGAATTGGTTGCCCGATTTAGTCCATTTTTGACATTTTATTTGCCATTGCTATGAAAACACAACGTACCAAATTTCAGCTTTCTATATCGACGTGTTCTCAGGTAGTGTCCAAATATATCGTGGAAAACGAAATTTTTGTGTGGCAACCCCAAGAAGGAGTTGCCCGATTTGTCTCATTTTCAAAACCTAATTTCACTTTTTTTTTTAAATTCCGTGTACAAAAATTCAGCTCTCTAGGTGTGCGCGTTCTCAAGTTATCGTGCGCACAGGCAGACAGACGGACGGACGGACGGACATGCAAAAATCAAAATAACTTTTAATATTATGCGTGGGTGTCCAATTCATTTTGCCCTACCATCATTATTTCAAGGTGTTACAAACGGAATGACAAACTTAGTATACCCCGATAGATTTCATCTAGGGTATAAAAGTCACAGCTACCCCACCGTTTGTAGGGCAAAGGCCTTATTTCGTCCTTATTGACTGGACTATAATACTTATCCCAACGGGGTACCTATCCTATTAATATATTAAAGCGGAAGCTCTTGAACCAAAATAATTAGTTCCAGAAAGCTATGAATTTTAAGGGAAACGTTTACCTTCTTAATCTTAATACGAAAATAAAACAGCAGGTAATACAAAGTTCAAACAATTGATGCCACCCCCATTTATTTTAGGGGTATGATCACACAAAATTTGTTCAAGTGTTTGTAGAGCTTAATCAAGGACGTGACATAAAAGCCATTAAAGGTTGCAATGCACCGGTGATAGGAAAACGAACAGCACTTCTATTCCTTTTAGCTCCTCATGGAAGTCATTCTGCTTTATAATTTAATCACTTTGTAGCCACACAAGGAAGCGTGTATGCATATGGAAGAATTGTGATATAATTTTCTTAAGAAGTAATTTAGTAGAAGTTTCAAGTATTCCTATCACTAATTATATTTAGGAAATCGATTTTTTTATTTTCAATTGTTATATATGGAGATTATAATACAGGGAAAATGTAGCAGTGGTCACGCTCAAAGAGTATGCCTGAAGTAAATTACTATTCTAGTCTGTCGATTGCAATTTCAAAATGACAGCTTTACAATACAAAAAATGAGCATGAAAGAACAAGATAATGAAGCACTAAAAATGAAGGAAGAAAAGGAACTTCTACCGCTTTTCCTGTAATCAGCCATCAGCTACTAAATTCCAGTCGTTGGCCATGCCTGTCATATACAAGAAAACTTCCAGTCATAATTACTCGATAATGACTAAAAAGGAAAGGAAGGTAAGGAAAGAATGTACATCATTTTTATACATTAATGAAATAATTATGATTCACAGTTTGACGTATTTTTTTTTGTTTTTTTTTTTTTATTTTTTTTATTAAATAATTTATATGAAGTCTATAAGGTGTACTCAGTTTGTCATTCCATTTGTAACACCAAGAAATAAGGATGGTAGAGCGAAATGGATTGGACACCCACGCAAAATATTGAAAGTTACTTTGATTTTTGCACGTCCGTCCGTCCGTACGATAACTCGAGAAAACGTTCAGCTAGAGTGCTGAACTTTTGCACACAGACATTTTTTAAAAAAAAAAAGTTAAATTAAGTTCGAAAATGAGACAAATCGGGAGCTGCTTCTTAGGGTTGCTATACAAAAAATTCCGTTTTTTCACAGGATACCTGGACACTGCCTGCTAACGCGTTGATGTAGAGAACTGAAATTTGATACATGGTCTTTTTATAGCAATAGTAAATGAAATGTAGACAAGTAAAAAGCTAATATTGGTGTAAGACCAATTCTTATGATACCCTCTAGATGAATATCCGCATGAAATTTCGTATCGGCAGCCATTTGAGTAATTTTGATTTTTGCAGTGGTTTTTCGCATATATTCTAGAACGGTTTGTCGGGCAGAAAAAATGATTATTACCAATTTTATAGGATTTCTGAAAAAGTTTTTAGTACAATAGAAATGTTTAGGACTGATCGTTTTCACACTATTCGTAAAAAGCCAAAAATTTAATATGGCAACACCAAGAGGAGTTGCCGATTTAGTCCATTTTTGAAATTTTTTTTCCTAGTACAATAAAAACCCAATGTACATAATTTCAGCTCTCTACGTCGACGGACGCGTTCTCATGCAGTGACCAAATATATAGAGGATTCGTCTCATTTTCGAACTTAATTTTACTTTTTTTTATTAAAGTCCGTGTACAAGATTTCAGCTCTCTAAGTATACGCGTTCTCAAGTTATCGTGCGCACAGACGGACGGACAGACGGACGGAGGTTCAAAATCAAAATAACTTTCGAGGTATTACAAACGGAATGACAAACTTAGTATACCCTATAGATTTCATCTAGAGTATAAAAATGGACAAAATCGGGGAACATCTTCTTGGCTTTAGACCAATTCAAGCTCTCTTACTGTTTGTTTTTGTTTCTTTATTTAAAAATATGTAACTGAGTTCAGAACTGTTGTGACCCAGTCTGCTGGTACACGGAAGCAAGAGGCCGGCAGGTGTACCGGTAGTAAAGTGTCCGCTTAGTACTGACTAATGTGATGTTTGTTTACATTACAGCGGCAGTGCCCGTTTTCTTTACAATAGCACAGCTGCTTACTATCAGTGCCATTGGCCAGTAGATTACGTAATCAGTCGTAGATTATTTCCACTTAATAATAACATATGTTAAGGGTAATGCTCTACTGCCGATTTTTGTGCGCAGGTTCTCGAGCTGCGCTACTGAATTGGTGTGGTCAGTGCGGGTTACAATAAAACAGCGATGGTTCACGCTAATAGCTAAAGTTAAAGTCAAGTCAGTAGTAAGATCTGTGAATTAAATAAAAGTAGAGCATTTGCTGAGAACGTTGTGTTTTTATTGTTAAGGGACACGACAGTACCTATTTAAAAATAATAATTTGATAGGACCACAGACTTTTCATAAAAAAATATAGCGGTTCAGAACGAAGAAAGCTTTTATTAATAATAGCTTTTTTTTCAAAACAATAGTATTATTAACTATTGATGGCTTCTCATACTTTGCTTTTTATTTTACTTTTGAAGCTGAACGCCTCATCTAACTATGGACAAAAAATTGCGATGGTCTGCTGCTTCGTTCTTGAGATATGAGTGTTTAAATTCACTGTATATTCACCTTTGTGACTGCGACTACGTCGTTTATCTATGTGTTCTTAACTAGCTCAAGATATGGCGTTCTACCTCATACAGAAACTACAGATGTGTGTATTGTTTTAATTTGACTATCTGAACAACAGTATGCTTTTAAGCATTTAGGCGGTGTTAGTATTAATATGTTAAACTAAATATAAATCAAGCATCGCATATTTAAAATTTTCAATATATTTTCCACCCTATAGGGGAACAATCAATGAATTATTCCAGGGTAGGTGCCTAAGAGCAAATCATGGGAACTTCCACTAAACAAACTCGATATGATCAACGCATGTACAGTCAAAAGGAGACCATATCGGGCTAAGGTATTAAAGAAGTATTCAAACAAAGAAAATGTACAAACGCAATGTTATGGCGAGATTAAGATTTTGAAATGCCTCTCAACGGAGACAATTTCGTAAATAGATCGAATAAAAAACAACGGACCCAAAGGACTCCCTTGTGGTACGACAGACGAAGCTTTCTAGAGATGAAATGGCGGAAATAGATTTGGTATGTTCTGTTATGTATGTAAGGCTCCGTCCTTTCTAGAAATTTTGGGGGAAGCCCATACTTTTCCATTTTAAACAGTATCGCCGTGTGAGATAAATTTCCGAGGGCTTTACTAAAGTCTGTACAAATACAATCTACCTGGTAGCTTTTTGCAAACCCGCCA
>OZ005744.1:152239132-152309574 GCA_963930735.1 Dioctria linearis | reverse complement strand
TATAAAAGTTGCTTGTATTTCGTTCAAACGCTATAATTTCCGTAAATTTGTTCTATATGCTATATTTTTTTGAAACTATTAGAAAGAAAACATATTTGGCTGCAATTTGTTTTAACTTTATTTTGCTCTGGGAGCGACAGTTTTGGGCTTTAGGACTTCTTTAAGATGAAATTTTAGTTTTTCCTCCATGAGGAGTATCTAAAAGCAGTGAGAGTGAGCATTTACTGCGTGCTGTACCCGGCACGTTAAGGCCTTTTAATGTGTCGGTGCCTTCGGCGACCTCATGGCTTCTATTATATTCCGGGGGTTACGACACAGCTCTTAAATCTTTATGTGAACGCTCACTGCTTAATCACTGATTGTGGCTGGCTCGGCTGCTGCTACGGTATACGCAAGTACGCCGGATGAGCAGACATCACCCTGCTTAATGCTTGTGGCTGGCTCTGATTCTGCAACGTACATCGACGCGGGCTGGCTGTTGTAACCTGAGGAGAAAATAAATTCTGAACTGAGCTTTTGGCCCAATTCTCGATCTGTATACAGTCTGTGATAGGACGTTAACATTTTTTATATTTGAAAGCTTTCATTAGACACTTGATATAAATAACCTATAGATTCCTGCAAGTTTACAGCACTTTAAATGACATTATCTTGGACATTCATCGCAGCCCATATTTTTGAACTGATTATCTTCGATGTCGCATACTATGTCCTCATTACAAGATACACTTTTCAGTTTTTTCTTGAAAACCCTGCTTGGCTACTATCTTCATCTTCTCATGCTAGGCCGAAACACAATGATGCCGACACGGCAATTACGACGACACTGTCGTCGTAAATGTCGCCGAGTTAACCCAATGACAGCGACCGACATTCTTATGTTCGTTGACATATAAACATATGTAGGGACGAAAAATAATTCTTTGAAGTTCATTAACAAAATGGGAAAGATATCAAAAAGAAATCTATTAAAAATAGTGAAAGTAACTTGCTTGGCATACGAGGCGTATAACAAATTAAATAAAAAAAAAGAACGTGCTGCGTAAGGGATTTTACGAAACATCCTTCAAAATAATGAAGGAACGCGATCGTGATATGTTTGTGAAATGAAAGCCACTAGAATGACACCAGAGCTATTTGATGCACTTCTTGCTTTAGTTGAAAATCGGCTCCAAAAAAGAAGCATCCGTAGACCAATTGCTCCCGAATGTCGCTTGGCATTAACTTTAATGTAAGTGTACATAAATATGTAGGAAATTTGTGCTTATGGAAATACATACTATCTTAATATTATTCTGTTTAACAGATATCCTGCACACGGAGGCCCGCGCAGTATATATGCCTGGAAATTTAAAATGGGGGTTTCAACAGTGGGACAGGTGATTTTGGAAACTTGCTGCGTTATTTGGGAGGAACTATTTGCGATATATTTATCACAGCCCAACGAATATGAGTGGGAAAAAATCGCTAATGACTTTTATGTCAGATGGGGACTACCCAACTGCATTGGGGCTGCTGACGGAAAGCACATAAATATAATTTGTCCGCCAAATGGTGGCTCAATGTATTATAATTATAAGAGCCATCACAGTGTAGTACTTTTGGCTGCATGCGATTCCAATAATACTTTTACAGCTGCAGATATTGGAGCATACGGCAGCCAAAGTGACGGAGGAATCCTAAAGGAAAGCTTATTTGGCAAGTTGCTTTTAAAAGAAGATTTACCTATTGCAAATGCGAGACCTTTACCAAACAAAACGGAAACATTCCCATTTTTCTTCGTTGGAGATAATGCATTTCCTTTGAAACCAAATCTTATGAGGCCTTTTCCAGGACTAAACTATCAACCTAAAAGGCTTTCACGTGCTCGGATCACAATAGAAAATTCCTTTGGGATCCTTGAAAGTAGATGGCGCGTGCTGAAAAAATACACTGCCACCCCAAGAATGTGGACAAAATAATTAAAGCCGTAGTTGCCCTCCACAATTACCTCAAGCTAAATGACAGCAGTGCATATTGTTCTCCAACATATGCAGACTATTTTATAGATGAAAGATTAATACCTGGCTTATGGCGGTCAGAAGATGCCAACCTGCAACAAGCTCGTGTCAGAGGATCTAATAATGCTTCCCGAGAGGCATTTCACCTTAGGGAAACACTGTCGCAGTATCTTTTTGATGAAAATATTTTATAAGGTGGAGTTGTTAATAAAAAGCAATATATGTTTTACTTATTTACTTTATTTTTTATGACATTAAGGACATCAACCTGCAATTCTAAAATTTCTACCTTTGACAGGTTTTGAGCTTTTTACAACTTGTGCTGCACTTTTAAAAAACGTGTCGATTTCATTGTCTTCTTCTTTCCCTTTTACTTCGTGCAGAAGTTTTTCAAAAACCTCTTTTAGGGTATTGTGCTCTGATGAACGTTTTCGACGAATTCCTAGTATTGGAGCGGTTGCCGATGAAGACTCGCATCCGATGCAGATTGCCAGAAGAATGGGCCTCTGTAGAATCAAAACCGCCAGCAAGGAATCGTCCTATGCATTTCCGATGATGCGATTTCTACCGGCATCTCGAAAAAATCGCCTACTTCTGCATTTCTTGTCGATGAATCATCCATACTCGCAGATGGGAAATTTCCGCTAGTCCTGCATAAAACATAAAAATGTAAAAAATATGACATGAAAATATTTCTGATATATATACTTTCTCGGAGGGCTCGACTCTTTTAAGAAGCATAAATTGTCGAAGAACTTCCATTTGCTTTGAAATTCAGCGGCGCTTCCTGATGGGGTCTCCATCTTCCTCAATTCTCTCATGAATTGATCACGGAGATTCCCCCATTTCACACGGCACCTAGTTTCTGTAACACACAATGATTAACGCTAAGTTTTTATGGATTACAAAATATCACCTACCACTTATTTTCAGCTTTTCTCCAATTTCTCTCCATGTTCTCTCCTTTAAATAGGTATTCAGATATTGGGGACTTCTTTTGTCATACAAGTAATTAGTTTCTCTCACCAAATTAATTAATTGCTCCTCGAAAGACATTTTTTGGTCATTACTCTGAACTGTCAAAATCAAATTACAACGACATCAACAACAAAAGTTGAATTATTCCCAACTCTGGTTACGGCGACAAAATCGGTCGGCATCATTGTGTACAGCAACATGGTATTGCTATTAGGTCAAAATTTAATATGTCGTCGTAATTGCCGTGTCGGCATCATTGTGTTTCGGCCTTTATGCTTTGCATCCTCTCTTCTTTTCGTTGTAAAATCGCCAATACTTTTTCTCCATTCTCTTTGCTCAATATAAACTATTTCCATTCTTTAGACGATATAGCAATAGGTTCTTTGACCTTTACTTATCCCTTTATCCTTTTTTAAAAGTACAGGTCTCCAAAAATGGATTTTTGGAGTTATGTATAGAGAAGTGTTTGAAAAAAAACATTCTCTGACACTTTGAACTAACCACGCAACTGAACTTATCTTCACAACGATTAAAATGCATCAGTTTAAAAAAACTGAATATTATTTCGATTAAAGTCGCACAACATCGTAAGTAGCGCAAAGTAAATTTTTGGAGATATAAGCTTTTGACTAAAACTAAACACACACTAGATTTTAATATTGTTCCAGATTGGGGGAGCATAATGTTTCTGTTTCTATAAAACGAAGTTCTTCCAAATATGGTGAAGTCGGGTTTATACTAGCAAAATACTAGAATTTCCTACATGTTACTGCACTTGGTCCTGCCACATTTCTAGAGAACTGTTGTATTCTTAGATTTAATTCGGAGACTTTTCTTGAACATTTCCTTCCATAGTTCTAGTTATGTTGAGAGGTCTTTGCGTTTTTAAGATATTTGTTTGGTCATCAAGATCTAAGTCCGGGGTACTGCTAATTCTTGAGCCGAAATGTAATATGTAACCGATGAGAGAACAAGGATCGGTGTTGATTCGAGATTGGATGTAAATGTTAAGCTCGAAATACGATAAGGTTTTTTACTCACTGGGACAACTCTACCTTTCGAAGTTACATTGTTCAAGTATACGGGTCTTAAAGACACTTTTCTCGGCAGGCTGTATGAAGTGAGTCGTATTCGGAGGTAATGCATACGGTATTATATTATGTTCAAAGCAAAATTCGCTCAGTTTTATTGGCATATGAGACTTGTGATCGTTTACAATTATAAAAACTGGACGATGTATATTGTTGTCTTCAATCGAATTATTAACTTTCTTAGCTACATATTTGGAGCAGATTTCCGTTCTCATCCATCCAATGTTTTTTTTTTTGCCATTTTGTTGGATGATGCCATTTGAATTTATTGTGTGAACAATCAATATTAATCTTTAACTCGAGGACAGAATAATAATTGTCAACAATTTTCTTCCAAAAAAGTTTTTGATTGCTTTGTGAAAAACCGCGGTCACTTTAATAAAATGTTAATAAAATCCAGCGTTACTGATATAAGCTGGATCGAACACATGCGGCGCGAAGGATCAAAATATTTTATGAGGCATCAAACTTTGATTATATTTCCTGTTGAAATTAATAATAGGTAATGGTGGTGTTTGCAATAATAACACAGGAAGTTTTGTGGCGACTTTTAGTTTATTTATTATCTTTTTTTACAATATATTTAACATATCTATTTTTAATGCATTATATTTCCAAATAAAATGAAAAGATTGAATCTGTATGTGAAGGGGCTAGTATTGGAACAGTGTTAATACTTCCACATTTCTGTATGTATTTTCACAATATCCCAACATTGTGTGCGGAATTTTTAAGTGATCCATCACTTAACATCCATAAAATAGTTTACTGAACGAAGACCTGAATTTAAACAATGGCCTATAACTATTTGGTAATATACCCTTGAAATATCAATTGCTAGTAGCCCCTACTATATCTCTCCTTGGTGTTGCTTTTGGTAATGCTGATGAGAAACTGACTTTCTTCTTAAATTTGCATCGCCTTTTCATAGTACTTTTTCTGAGAAAATGTTTACTAGGATTTTGCTAGATTCAACATGCAAAGCAAGAACTGTTTATTCATATCTACATTGCAAAAAATAATGCACCGTTCCCTATATTCAGTGCAAGGAATTTCCGCATATCTAAAGTTAATCAAATAGTATATAGAAAAACATAATCTCGGTAAATTTCTTTTCACATGGTGTATAGGATCCTTTATAACAGGAATGTTCAGATGAAAAGTATGTACTTTTACCTAGGCTGTGCTATTTTCTATATATTTTATAATTTTGTGACCAATCAGTTCTGAAATCATAAAACTAAATCGAACAGAAATATACTCTCATTTGGTACATTCGGCAGAAAATTACTCAATACGCATCTACTTATGCCCCTTTATGAAATATACTTGAAATACTTGTTTACCCTTAATTTATTCACAAATTTTTCTAAATTTTACGGATATTTCCACAAAATTTTCCTTCTCCCGATTGAAAATTGATTAAAGTCTATTGAATTCCAACTCCCTATAGATAGGTGAAACTTACCTATCTCCAAAGTTCAAAGTGTACTTTTCTTCTAAGTTAGCGAAACATACCTAAACTTTGTGGCACAAATTCTTGCCACCGAATTTAGGGAAATATTTTTTATAGTGTATACTATGATTTTACTAATTTCCACATTAGTGATTAGTAAAATGTGGAATTCAAAATTAATTCGCGCCTTGGTGTGCGACATTAGCTACCGAAACAAATACTGTTACGAGTACAAAAGGATTATTATTGTTATTTAAATCACCATAGACGTTACTCATGTGGTATTTAGCCAATATACATAGTATCCCCATTTTCTCCAAGCGTAGCATGCCCCCATTTTAGTAGTTTGTATAACTTTAAGCGACATTCTGAAAAACTAAATAATTAATACGCTGAAAAACCTCAGTTTGAAGTCTACTTCATTAGTTCACAACGAAAAGTACTAATATAAATATAATTCCCTAGACAGACAGCGCTCTTAATGATGAAATAACTAACGACTCATTAGTCTATAATGATTCATTATAAACTGCGGATACACAGCCATTTCTGTAATTAAGTTGAACCGTCAAACTGGTTTTGCTATACCTATGACATTAAGGAAGTGATATGGATTGAATTAATGCGATAAACTTTGTTTTTATTTATTGCATTTTTCAATTTAACAATTTACAAATGAGAAAAACATATTAAAAAGAATATTGATAATATAGTTTCGATACGATATACACGAGAGAGAAATGTCAAATTGAGTCTGGAATGTTCATTGAAGCTTTATTCGCAGAATTTTGTTCTCAAGTAAAGAATAACACTCTCATATGCCCACAAATATGTACAATTTTGAAGCCCTGGTCACACCGGGAGCGGGGGATTTTATCCAAGTGTACTCTAGTTCCGACGAAGAAGTTCTGTTATTAGTAGCTCTCGTTGAGGAAAAACAGAGCAAAGTGATGAAGTTCGATTACGAATACTTTAAAATTCCAAAAGCCTCACTCAACGAATTGCGTGGACTTATTGCGAATTAATAAGAAATTTTGCCGCCGCCGGCAAAATTGTGATTTTAAGTAATTTCCAAAACCACCGCACCGCTCCTGGGGCCGGATTCTGTAACTCGGAGAGTTTGGGAGTTTGGAAGATGAGAATCTTCGATTTCTCCGATAAAAACTCCCTAACTCTCCTTTCGAGATTCTCTAAAATACTTGGGGAGTTAAAGAAAACATGAGAAATATCGAAATATTGAAAGACGGGTAACTCTGTCTGGGAGGGTCGTAGAGCATTGCGGTTTTTTCCTACGGATTTAGTGTCTGGCATACAAAAATATAGATGAACAATTTCTGGGAGAGGGGCTTTTGGGTATGGGGGGTAGTACCGCCCCCATTGGGAGTTGTCCAGAATACATCATGTTTGATATTAAATTAAAGAGGGAGGAACGTGTAATCGAGTTGTGTACTTTTTTTAATCATTTTAACTTCATAACTGACTTTTTACCGCCGAATGACGGATTTTTGCACTTGGGTCATATACGCCCCAGTTCCTACATTTTGCATATATTCCTTCCGTTCTTTATTTCACATCCACTACTACTATGTTGTGAAAATTTTTCTTATGGAAAGTGAATTTCCAGTTCGTCATAATGATGAGTTGAAAACATGTCCATTTTTGTACCAAAAATCTGCCATTTTTTCATCTTAAGAAGCACTGATTCACTTCTTTTGCAGTTATCTCCAAAACCATTTATTGGAACAAAAAACTAATTACATATCTAATTAGGGGACAAAATGTAGATGCAATTTCATGCTACGCACAAGCTGTAACGTCCATATTAAAAAATAAGTAAGAAACATATTTCTCAAGTGACAGTATTGTCTGATTTTATTGTTATTTGTGAAGGTACCAATGTACCTAGGATTTTCAAATTGAATTATGGATTCACTGCATATCCCGCCTATATTCACAAAAAAAAATTGTAGAAATCCTTGCAACACTTACAGAGAAATAAGGATTTTGGTGCCTGAAGGTAGCCGCTAAATATAAATATGGTAAATATCAATACAAATTCTACAAGTTACAGAATTCCGAGTGGAGAGTTAAGTGGCAAAAGAACTCTCATCTCCACAACTCCACAACTCTCCGAGTTAGTGAATCCGGCCTCTGGTGTGAGTTATAAGTTTAATTCTCAAAAGCAATCGCGCAGCGGTATGACACCCTCTTAATAACACAAATTAATCTTCTTCAAGTAATATTTTTGTTCTCATGACAAAACTTGGTGCTTTGATATGGAGTTTTTATAGTAAAACTTATAAAAACATGCTTTTACATGAATTCCGATTTCGAATAATTTACGGAGCAATACTGAAGTTTTTATTTTCTTCAACGTTAAATATATTTATAAAAAAAAACACATTTTAATTAATTATGAGGCGCTTTGCGTTTTTCGAAGTATTATTACGAAGCAAATTTCATTCCACGTAAAATCTGAGCTTATAGTTTACATAGATTATTTTCTATACAAACTATATGTACTAAATTTTACCCGAATTTTAATTACGTATGTCATCGAGAACGTAATATAGCTATCTCATTACTTCACAAAAGTAAGATCACGCAGAGAGTGTAGCTCTTTTTCTAAAAGTACTTGTAAGGAAAGTGTAGCTCTTATAATAAGATTATACTAATAATAAAATTATGATACCTGGAACAAAATATTCATTGAATTATCAAACTTTATTCAGTAAAACAACGTGGCGTTTTCCCAAAACGCTTAAACGGTAGGTACTAGTGATCTTCGTTAGCAAGCACTTCTATTCGCCCTACGGGTAGAGTTTGGCCAGCAAAGCACGCATAAGTGGCCATTTAATTATGAAAATTCTTGCATAAATCACTCTGTTAAAATCCAAAGGCATAATCATCTAAATTAGAATTTAGGAACATCATAACACAATTTCTCCATTTCCTGAACATACCTGTAAGTCAATGACTTTAATAAAAAAGTAATTATTCTTGACTATCAAATTGCAATCCGAAGCAAAATGTAAAATTTCTTTCGTAGAATTAAAACGCAATTCAAATTAAATTTCTTTCATAAATTCTCGAAATATCATGTTACATCCGCCATAAGGTCATGAAGACACAAGGCGATGATATAGCAATTCTGGTTTAAGCTTTTTATTATGTATTGAGCATTTTAAATCCATTTTTATCAATTTGATTAGTTTGTAATTTTATTTATTATAAATGTAAAACGATTGGCAATAAAGTCTCAGACATTATTTTCAATTCGATAAGTGAAAGTTTTAATTTCCATATTGTGCATAGGATTTATATCTTGGCACATTATCATCAAAGGCATAGGTTCTGCACCTAAGTCTCTAAGCAACAACCTACGTGCTGCACAGAGTAAAACTTGTTTAAGATTAATATTGCTTGTGCGGTAAAATCATCGCGATATAAACACACTCGTAATACTCTACAAGAATGAAATAACAAGGGTAGTTATCAAAAGGCAAGTCGAATATTCTCTCATAAGACGCTTGTAGATCTTTACGAGATTTTATAGTTAAGTATCAGGCAAGGTAAGAACATGTGTGCATTTCAGCTTGGTGAATTGGATTTACTACGCTTATAGGAGAAGCATCTCGGAATGCTTCATATACACATTTTCGTGTTTTATTGTCAATGACATGTATTTCCTAATACCAAATTATATGTACTTTTGTTCGCATACCGTTGCACACATAGGAAATTTCTCTTGCAAAAAAACGGGTAGATGTTTTTTATGCGGACATATCTAAGGCATTCGATAGACTCAATCACAATATAGTTACGGCTAAGATGAAGAAAATGGGTTTTGACTCTAACAGTACCCTCTGGTTTCAATAATATCTCTCGAATCGACAGCTATCTTTTGTAATAAATGGTTTCTCATCTTATCTATATACCCAAACTTCGGGCGTACCCCAAGGCTCGATTCTTGGCCCGCTTCTCTTCTTATTATACACTAATGACTTTCCCAAAGAACTCTGCTCTTTGTCTTTAATCTATGCTGATGACACTAAAATTTATAGAGTAACAAATGATCCATCTGACTGCCAGTATCTCCAAAATGACATCCAGAAGCTACTCTCATGGTGTAACAAAAACCATTTGTCCAACGTGGACAAATGCAAATGCACTTCTTTTACAAGAAAACGCACTACGCTGAATTGGGAATATAAGTTGGGCACTCTTCTAGTTACCCGTGTCTCAGAAATAAATGACCTGGGAGTACTATTTGATAATAAGCTATTGTTTGACTCTCACATTAACAATATCACCAATAAAGCTTTTAAAACTCTGGGTTTTGTCTTAAGGTGTGCTAGACCTTTTAAACAGCCCTCTACCCATAAAACTATGTACAATACCCTAATTAGATCCATATTAGAATACGCTTCCCCAATATGGAATCCCTTTTACACAACATACAAAAATAAAATGGAGAGTGTCTAACGCAGATTTACTAGGTACTTGCACTTCAAACTTACGGGCTCATATGAACACTATGACGGCAGATTGACTAGATACTCCATGGTATCCCTAGAAGCACGTCGTTCCTATCTCGATGAAATTTTGTTATTTAAAATATTACACGGCTCTATTAATTCCTCTGAGCTTTTGTCCAAATTAAAAATTAGCTTTCCTAGCCGTTTAACTCGACAGCTATCTACGTTTCACATAGATCCACCCCGTACCAACTTGCATCTCAAGTCACCTTTGGTTAGAATTCAAAGGGCCCACGATGCCTTATACAATGATTTGGATATACTCAGTGATACCTTCGGGTTTTTTAAGCGCAGCCTCTTAACTAAAACTAATGCTCTGGATAATTTCTCCATTCTAAATTGTTCAACTTAACTTTAATTTTTATTTGCTTCCTTCCTTCACTTTCTCTTTTCCGTATACTACCTCGCTGTATGCTCTATTGCCCTATTTTCTCTACTTTGTTTAACTTAAATTATACTGTTTTAAAGTTAATTTAATTTCTAGCTTTATTCCTATATGTGTATAAGTAGGGCTTTAATTCTGTATTTTTATTATCCCAAGTTTTTCTCAAGCTTTTTGATTTGTATAAATGAATTTAGATAGTATATCTATGACTTTTAAATATATCTGTAATTACATTATTTAATTTTATACTATTCCTTTTCAAATGTAACTATTGTTTATCATCCTCTATATCTAAATTTAAGTTCTTTATGTATATATGATAGTTGGTTCTAATTCTTTTTTTCTTTTTTTTCCTTTGAAGTGAATTAGCGCTAACCAAACGGTAGTAAATAATTGGATTTATGTATCTGTTTACTATCGTATTAATTTTTTATAAATAAATAAATAAATTTGATTCGCTATTTAAAATTTATTTGCGCTTCCCCTCTTATATAAAAAAAAATTGAAAAAACGAGAACATTGGAATATTTATTGCACAACTCGAAAACTATCACAAACAAAACCGTAAATATACAGACGAAGAACCATACCAGAACATCTTATGATACCCTCAGTGTTGCCAATAGTTTCTTTCTAAAATCGGATAAATGTAAATAATTTTCCAGATATCTACAACTTACTCGGGACGTTTGTGTGTCGCTGGAAAACCCATTGTGATGCAACGGGGTCACATAACCTCAGTTCCATTTTCCATGACACAACAGTTTCGCACAATCACGAGCGGAAAAAATCCACTTTTTCATCCAAGAAATTCGCTCAAAATACATTCGATCAATAAAGCACCACCCGAAACTAACGTAAATTTTTATCGGCTAATGAAGTTGAAAATCGGCCAAATTAGCCGATTTTTGGCTAATTGCCAAGGCTGGATACCTAGATGAATACTCATATGTCATTTCGTATGTTCACCCATCTGTGTAAACATGATTTTTGAAGCGGTTTTTCGAATATATTCCTATAACGGTTCATGGCAAAGAAAAAATGGTTATAACCAATTTTATAGGATTTTATATTCTGAAGAAATTTTCAGTACATTAAAATCGTATAGGACTTGATCGTTTTCACAAGATACGACAAAATCTTAAATTTGTATATGGCAACACCAAGAAGGGGTTGCGCGATTTAGTCCTTTGAAGTTATATTTACTATTTTTATGAAAACACTATGTACAAAATTTCAACGCTCTACGTTGACGGGTTCTCAGGTAGTGTCCAAATGTGTAGTGGAAAACGAAGTTTTTGTATGCCACCCCTACGAAGGAGTTACCCGAATTGTCCCTTTTTCAAACTTAAGTTTCCTTTTTTTTTAAAAGCCCATTTGCAAAATTTCAGCTCTCTAATTACGTGCGTACTTTATTTATCGTGAGGATGGACAGAGGGAAGAACATACGGATGGACATGCAAAAATCAAAATAACTTTTAATATTGTGCAATACATTTTATTCTACCATCATTATTTCTAGGTGTGACAAACATAATGACAAACTTTAGATTATAGGGTATAAAAATGCAAACCTTATCAACATTTCTTGTAACGAAGTTAGCTAGCTACGACTTACGACAAAAATTGTAGCTAAGAAATGTTTTTATTAACAGAAAATGTTCCGAATGTTGAGGCACACACCCAAGTTTCTATCTTTTACCAGAACAATGCAATGCCATGCTCTAATATAACATCAAGGATGACTCGACCTGATGTATGGAAGCCCTCAATTTTTTCTAAGAAATTTACTGACAATTTCTTCTCAAAATTTATACGCATTTTTGGAGGCCGACAACTATTTTTATGAGCGTAGACCCATAAATATGCAATAAGATTTTTTTTTTTTAGAAGCTTACAAAAAATGTTTCGGTAGAATTTTTATTCACTTTGGTGATCAATTGGAATTTAGATTCTTTCACTTGTGCCTTTGTCGGCCTTCCATTGCCAATAAGGATAAGCATTCATTTCTACTGCCATTTTCAGCCACCATTAATACATCAAACTTATAACGAATAAATTTCCATTAAATTTCTAAGAAGGAATTGAGGCCTTACTATTTACATCATATCTGGTTGAGCCAACGTCGATTTTATATTCGAGTGAGACGTTGCAAATTTTTTTAATTGACTCGCAATATCTATCTTACTTCTGGTGTTCAATTTTCCTATTCGATTCGTTATCTGTGTAATTAGTTATTTGTGCTAATATTCTATAAAAACTACTGCTCGAAATATTGATCTTTCTAAACATGCTCTTTACCATGCTCTTACCAATTGTTGGATGTAAAATAACTAACCAATTTATTGTGTCTTAGACGAAAACAAACGAAATATCCGAAGTAGACCGACAGAATACAACTAATATTTACAATTTTCAGGACCTCCATATTATCTACAAATATAAGTAACAGTAAAAGATTATTGAATTTTTTACTGCCCTTACAACGCCGTCTGTCTTCTCCTTTACTTACAAAAATGATTTTGCGGCATTTGTTTTATGGGGGAACGTTTTTCCTGCATAACTGTTGTTCTAAGGTAAACACAAAGAGAAGATCTTCCGGAACGAAAGGAATAAATAACATTTTTATTGTAGGCATCATTTCGCAAGTAACTTTTACTTATTTTGCACGGCTACATAAATATTTCAGCGTGTTTACTTTCGTTATTAATTTTCCAAGGGACCGGTTGAATGTAAATAGTCCTAGCAGGGTTAAGATACGATAATACGCACTCCACCTTGCAATTACGCTTTACTGAAATGTGAAGAAAATTCTGACTGTGAAGGTTCTGAATTTCAAAGCAACGGTAAAGTTTTCCACTGGAAACTTCCAAGAAGTTGAAAAGTTGAGTTTTTCTTATAGAGGTAAAAGCGAGAAAAAGAAACTCAATAAATTAATGGATAGAAAGGGCGTTGTTAATAAAGTCGAAAAAGTTCTTCTTCCCAGCACTCATTAATTTTTTTAATCCTGGATAAATAAAATTTTTTAGTATGGATAAAATGGAGAATAGAAAGTATGCGGAAAAAATTTCTTGGTGGGATAGATAGTACCTACTTGGAATTTTTTCACTTTTGTTAGAATTATCAACTTTTTCGTGAAACGAAAGTGAAGCAATTGACTTTAGAGGGGATAACACCTTTCAATAATGTTGTTGGTTTTATTAAAATCTATAAAACAGAATACATACATCCACAACACCCTACAATTTTTCTGTTTCTCCGAATTGTAGAGTACGAAAAAAAGCATTAAATGCATTATAGAACCTTGACATTATGCAAATTTCTATGCTTAGATGAAAACTTTAGTTATTTGTTTAAGAATTATTAACAAGGGCACAAAATATTATACTATAGAAAAGGCAATCCCTGGCGAAATTAAAATTTGCGACAGCAAAAAATTAATTTTTGAAAAATTTACTATAGAAAAGGCAATCCCTGGCGTAATTAAAATTTGCGAAACTAAAAAATTATTTTTTGAAAAATTTACTGTAGAAAAGGCAATCCCTGGCGCAATTAAAATTTGCGACAGTAGAAAATTATTTTTTGAAAAATTTACTATAGAAAAGGCAATCCCTGGCGTATTTAAAATTTGCGACAGTAAAAAATTATTTTTTGAATAATTTACTATAGAAAAGACAATCCCTGGCGTAATTAAAATTTGCGACAGTAAAAAATTAGTTTTTGAAAAATTTACTATAGAAAAGGCAATCCCTGGCGCAATTAAAATTTGCGACAGTAAAAAATTATTTTTTGAAAAATTTACTGTAGAAAAGGCAATCCCTGGCGCAATTAAAATTTGCGACTGTAAAAATTTTTTTTTTGAATAATTTACTATAGAAAAGGCAATCCCTGGCGTATTTAAAATTTGCGACAGTATAAAATTAAATTTTGAAATATTATTATATTCAGTCTATAAAGTAAAGCTTTTTGTTTTCATGCTATTCAAATCAAAAATGGGTTAAGTTGTTCAGAAATACAAAATAAAAAAAAGGATCGAACTGATCTTCTAAACAGATGAAATTGTCCTGAAATGTTCAGAGACGCTTGCTATCAGATGTCTGTGAGGTTTCAAACACCAATAAATACTATAAAGATTAATTCGAAAAGTAAAATTCCTAAAAAGAAAAATTTCGTATATGTATATGCATGCATGGCTGAACAGGAAAAAAGTTTTACCACTAAATGTAGTTTGTGTTTGAAAAAATCTCAGCACAATGTCCATTAAATTTTCCATTTTTCTACAATTTGCAATTTGCACTTATTAAAGAACACAGTTACAGCACAATTCACCACCAGCCTAACTCCGAATAAAATATATTTTCAATGAGAAACATGAAATCACGAAGTACCCACTTTCAGTAATTTATTTATTATTTCAATCTATGGAATAAATTCTACACATTAATGGAAACATATACAGACATAAGTATGTATGTAATATCAAATACATATGCAAATACTGAATTGATATTTAATCACAAAGTTATTCAAATTACTAAAAGATACCACAAATTTTCTAAGTTTAATCGGAAAAATTCTAAAATAATATTCTCAAATCACATAACGAATGAATTAAATGGGAATTAACAATAGCATGTGTGATAGGTTCACGATATTCAAAGTTCGATCTATGAAGGAATACAACCAAAAAATGTTTAGGACGAATATTTCCTTGTCACAAAAAAGGAGATTAAAAAAAGCAATTGTGGACATGAAATCATACAACTATGTAAGTACTTCATGAATTAACATTATTGAGTTCGTGACTCTTCTAGACTGTAAGGAATGCAATAACAATTGAAGGCAAAGTAACATCCCAATTTCGTTTTGATACGGCAAAATTTGAAATTGTAAACAACAGATGCAAATTCTAAAATGGACCGCGCTAATGAAAAATATGAAGTTGTTAATGTTAAGCCATGTTGAAAATCACTTGTCTGAATATTTAAAAATTCCGGCATCTGAAATGCTTTACATGTTGTCAGGGCCGGTGTAATACAGAATCAGCGCATTCATCGGAACCTGCCCAGCGTTTTGAGATGCCCCGCGGGTCTACAAAAATTACCCATTACCCGATTTGGATTAACTTTTTACAGGATGATGATACATTAACAGATGCAAGACATATTTTTAGTAGCGACGATTCACTTTAAAGGAGTGAGAAAAACCATCAAAGTGTGACTGCATTAAGTAATCATTTCTTTAAACTACTTTAGATAAAAATCCAGACGCTTTCAGATAAATTTATTTGTTAGAGAAGCTAATCTACATCAATGGTTTTAATGCAAAAGTCATATACGATTACAGATTTTGTGCTTTCTTTGAATTTGTTGGCCCTTGAAAACGAAAGGTCTTAACATACTCCTTACGGAATACAAAAGCTATGATCGCAGGAAATGAAGTTGGAAAGGAAATGGATATAACGCCAGATTTCAAATAAACATACAGGGGCAAAAAACGGAAATCATTCGATTAAGAAGGACAGGGGAAATATCGACGAAGACTACTTCCATTTTTATTACTTTTTTAAAAATAATAGTTGCTGCGCTAGTATCCTTTAAAAGTAGATTCGAATTATATGCAAACCACCAAAATAATTTTGGTTTTCTATATATGAATGAGATTGGGAATTTAGGTGATTTATTAAAGTGTTGTCAAGATCTTACCTTACATTTTGAAGGAGATTTCGAAGGAACTGATATGTTTGAGGAAATTAAGATGTTCCGGGAAATAACGCAAACCAATTTTTCGGCTTTAGAGTCGATGAATTACATTGTAAAGAACAATATCCCATATCCAAGTACATTCGGTGAGAAAATTTTGAACTTGTTGAACATCATTTCTTCAAGCTAAGGTGTAACGAAACATTTCCAAGTCACCTCTTTTCTTGAGCAAAGTATTTATATTCACTATAGTTGACATTAATCACTCATAATTTCATAACCTACTGTAATCTTCTCATTCCTATCCCTACTCCAATACAATGTAGAAATTACCGAAATGTTCTAAAAACTGCCTTTAAGAAAGTATAAAAGCATGCACGGCATTCATTCGAGAGCTTATTTGGTGGCTGGCTGCACACAGGATACGAGCTTCGGGGAGTACTTTCTTGCTGGACACCGGTTCATTGGCTGTAGCCCGCTCCAGTCTTATCCTGCTTATGCCTTCGTGACGTATTTCTGTAAGTGTTTTCCACAACGTACACTCTCGTGAAGTATTTCTGTGAGTGCTTACTGTCCCCCTACTCCGTACACCTTTCTGTACCTGTTTTTCATTCCGTACACTCTCGTGATGTATTTCTGTGAATATTTACTGTCCCCTCCTCTCTACGCTTTCGTGATGTATTTCTGTTGGTGTTTTCCATTCCGTACACTCTCGTGATGTATTTCTGTGAGTATTTTCTTTTCTGTGAGTGACTTTCTTCCCTTGCGCACACTCTCGTGATGTATTTTATATATAGTACTGGCCAGGAAATGGTAATGAAATATAGGACAGACACAGAGAAATTCGTGAACAAGTATACTGTACCTATATATGTATATATTTATAAATATGATTAGAATAAGTTGCAGACAGTGAAATTTTATATTAGGGTAGATGTTAAGCAAGAATATATAATTGATTATTTGTTTCTGTAAATCGGCTTTGTTATTTATTGACCCTGGCGTAACTCACGAGCACCCGGAACCCCTAACAAGGGATCACAAGGAAATCTCGCTAAAATGGGTGTGCTTGGCTCAGTTTCCATACTGGAATTTTGGGTGAAATCATTTGTTGAGTTTGTCACTGAATTGTTTTGGTTATAATGTAGCAGAGTATTAACACTTTTGTTACAGGGTAACACCTTTTATTGCTTGTGCAATTTGAGGTTGACTGGTTAGGTAATAAGCAGTTTTCACTTGAATTGGTTATTTGTGACACCTTCATATCGCCGTCGGGTGGTCAGAGCTCGAAATGTTGGAAAGTGAAATATGATATGATTATCTTTGCAATGGCTGCAAGAGGTTTTTGCTGTAGGTGGGTGTGTTTGTACTAAACTCTTACTTCCGTTCAAGAGTCCATAGGTTGGTTTAGGTGACAATGGTCTGCTCTGTGTCATGCTCGAAAATGTATTTCTATATCCTATTATTTCCAGAGTTCGGAATCGAGACTCCAGGAATTTTGTTAATGTGTTTAATTTGGTAATTCAAGGCTACTATGTAAGCTCTATTCCCATAGTTGGTGTGTATCTGCTTGTAACTTTTGTAAAGTCAAGTATATAATTATTGGATCCCAGTTCTTTGTTTCTACTCCTAAGTTTTGTAATGCTAATAACGCTTCGGTTATGTTGTCTAGTAGTCTTTTAATATTATCGGCGGAATCATGATTAGTGGTTGGGCGAGACAATAATTTTTTTAATTGTACGTTGACTATGATTTGCTTATCTTATCAACTTTGAACTTCTCGTATTAGATTAGTTTTAAGAAAATATAATTTGTAAACGTCTCTTAAATTATTGTTGTTCATACGTAACTTTAGTTCACTATATTCATTTTTTAATATTTTCCATACTGTGGAATTTCAGTTTACCGTTAAGAATTGATTAAAATACAAAATTTTGCTAACCAGAATCTATGTACATATATGTAGACTAGACATATTTGCTGATATCGAAGACAATAGGCATTGTTTAGCTGAGTTCAGTTTTCTTTGTGATGTAAGTTCCACATTAGCTGGCTTAAATTTGATTTAGTTAGTTTTACGTCGCTCGTTTGAAAAGTTAGTACACCGTCGGGTTGTTAACAAGTAGCAAATTATCTCGTTCATTAAATTGTAATAAAATTTATCTCGTTAATTAACTTGTAATAAAGTGTTAAATAAAAAGAATCTCCTGGTGTTGTTACTCTTAGCAAGAACGCAGGCTTTGTGCTGTGTTAGAGCATTTGGTCCACTCGAGCCGGATATTTGAGCGAAATCCGCGAAATATTAGCGATCAGTCTTTCTCATGGAGATTCCGATTTCATCATATTAAACAATTTAGGGTTTTGTGCGACAAGTGATTTCAAAAACTTTCGTTATCGGAATTTATCATTTTGTTGCCGAGAACTTTCGAACATTGGACTAGTGAATACTAAAGTGATCTTTAAATAGTGAAAGGTGACTTTATTTTTAATTTTGTGAAATGTCTGAGCCAAAACCATTAGAGCAATTAAGCAAGCATCGGGCATCCATCAGGGTTCTTTAACAAGGTTAAAAAATACAATTGACTCAAACGCACATTCTACGGATGCGCATGAGTTGCAAACTCGCCTGACTCTTGTTGATTCGTACTTTGCTCAGGCTATGACACTTCGCAATGAACTGGAATCTATTGAAAATTCGGATACAGAGCTACAGTAATGGTATGTTATAGAAGACTCTTATTGTTTACTAAAAGCTAAGATCCTTTCATTGTTGGCATCAAAAAGACAAGCTGTCAGTTCGGAAAGGATCAATAAACCACGTTTTCAATCTCACAAAGTCCATCCATTAATCTTCCGAAATTGAAATTGCCTCAATTTTCTGGTAAATATACAGACTGGACAGTATTTATTGGTACCTTTACAACGTTAGTAGATGAAAGTGATCTTACTGATATTGAAAAATTTACGCATTTAAGATCTTGTTTAAGTGATCGACCGCTAAAAATAATTCAGGCCTTAGAGATTACTGCAAAAACTACCAGGAAGCATTAAAATTGTTAATATCTCGATTTGATAATAAAAGTATAATTGTTCAAGCACACGTTAAAGACCTTTTTGAATTACCGCGAGTGACAAAGAACTGTAGCATACAATTAAGAGATTTAGTCGGTGCACAATGCTCGAAAATCGAGACATTAAGATAAATACTAGCTCGTTCAGTAGTTCAACAAAGACTGAGTCCAAAATAAACTTCAACAAACGGCACAACTCTTTGGTGTCCTGGTCTTCAAACAAGCTTTGCTTGTGTTGCAAATCTAGAGACCATTCTTTAACTCAATGCTCGAGATTCCTAAAAATGTCGCCTCTTGAACGTTACTATGAAGTAAAGCGTCTGTCCTTGTGTCTTATTTGTTTTAGCCATGGACATGCTGTAAAAAAATGTACGGGACAAAAATGTTATACTGGTATTGGTCCACATAATTCGTTACTTCATCGTTCAAACTCATCATCTGCAGAACAAAACTATGGGTCCCTTAAGTCATCGGAATCAGATCACGCATTAGCACCACCCAAAGAATCTATAACGGAGCGTTCATCATCGTCAAGCGTCGTTAAATCATTCAAGGTATCTCTTAATTCCGATTCGAATGTTATCGAAGCAAGACAGTCAAGTCAAAGAGTCAAAAGAGGTTCTGTTGGCTACTGCTGTGGCATGCATCAAAGATTCTTGTGATTCATTTATACCCTTTAGAGCTCTTCTAGAATCTGCCTCCCAGCTTAACTTTATGACCGAACGTCGCACTCAACGTGTAAAACTTAAGAAATACAAAGTAGATAGTGAAATTAGTGGCATAGGAGAAGTATGCTCTCGTGTAAAACATAAGGTGACTACCTCTATAAGATCACGAGTTAGAAATTTTGCAGTTGACTTGGAATTTTGGATCCTTCCTACAATTACTGATACACAACCAAATCAACGTATTGACAGATCTCTTCTTAATATTCCTACAACTATTGAATTGGCCGATCCTTGTTTCTCCGGTCCGCAAAAAATTGATGTCCTTTTGGGAACAGGCATTTTCTTCGAATTATTGTTGGGTGATAATATCAAGCTTGGACATTCTTTGCCAATGTTGCAGAATACTTTGCTAGGATGGGTCGTCTCTGGAAAATTAGAAGCTCCCTCCCGCTCATTGTGCGCTTTTAATAAGTCAGAACAAGAAAATCAAGGTTCTGAAACAAGTTCGTCAATCTGCGAAATCCTCGACAGATTTTTGTCAGTTGAAGCTTTGAATCAAACTTCGCACTGTTTGACTAAGGAGCAACAAGAGTGCGAGAACCACTTCTTAGGAAACGTAACCAGATTAGAAAATGGTCAATTGACTCTTCGTATTCCCTTTAAAAATGATCCTTCTTGTTTGGGTAGCTCTGAAGCAATTGCCTATCGTAGATTTGTAATTTTAGAAAAACGGTTGGACAGGCTACCAGAGATAAAGATGCAATACATATAATTTATAACGGAATATTGCAAACTAGGTCATATGGAGGAAATTGATCGCTCCACTCTGTCCAGCATGCACTATTTCATGCCTCACCATTGCGTCCTTCGGCCTGAAAGTTCTTCCACTAAACTGATAGTTGTGTTCGACGCATCATGCAGTACAAGCAATGGTTTGTCGTTGAATGACATAATGATGGTAGGCCCGCAGGTGCAACCGGATCTCTTCGACATCCTTCTCAGATTTCGATTACATAAATTCGCTGTAACTGCAGATACTTGTAAAATGTACCGTCAAATATTAGTGGGAAAGGTTGACACAGACTTTCAGTGCATTTTTTGGAGAAGCAGTTCTCACAAGTAATTAAAGGTTTTTCGCCTAAAGGACTGTTACCTATGGTAGAGCCTCCGCGCCTTATCTTGCTACAAGATGTTTGAAATATTTAACAGATAACGAATTCAGCAGGAGAGATTTAGGAGCAAAGGTAATCAAAAATGACATTTATGTTGACGGCATGATAACTGGGGCAGATTCATTGGCGGATGCTAAAAAAATCATGATATAGGTACAGGAGATTTTGTCGAAAGGACATTTCGAATTAAGGAAATGGTGCTCAAATATTCCTACGTTGCTGGAAACCATCCCCAAGGGCCACAAAGAAAGGTTGTTGAAGTTGAACAACAAAGATGTTACAAAGGCATTGGGTGTTATTTGGCATCCACCGGAGACAATTTTCAATTCACGTGTCCCAAGTTTTCAGTGACATTTCTAAGCACAAAACGAGAAGTGTTGTCGTTGATTGCCAGAATATTTGACCCTCTTGGCCTTTTAAATCCCATCACTGTGCTCGCTAAAATTTTTATGCAAGAGCTGTGGTTTTGAAACTGGCTGAGAAGAGCCACTTCCCATTGAATTGCAGCAGAAATTCGAGCTCTTTTGTTATCAGTTAAGTTTTATTGATCAAATCGAAGTCCCTCGTTTATTATTCATGAGCACAAGTATCGTTAGTTTCGAATTACATGGGTTTTCGGCGCATCAGAGAGAGCATATGGATGCAGTATTTATGTTCGCTCTACTGACAATTTCAGCCAGTCATCTGCTCGATTACTATGTGCTAACTCACGCGTAGCACCTATTAAGACAGTATCTCTCCCCTGCTTGGAGCTATGTGGAGCGCAGCTATTGGCTCAGCTACTTTCTCGTATCAGCAAGAATTTTGCGGAAAAACTAAGTAAACTTTACTGCTGGACTTATTCGAAGATAGTTTTGGACTGGATGTCATCGCATGCATCTAATTGGACGACATTTGTGGCAAACCAGGTTTCGATTATTCAGGAGTTGTTACCTGACGTGGAACCATGTGCCATCTACAGAGAACCAAGCTGATCTCATTTCTAGAGGAATGTTGCCAAAATTATTGATTGGTTCAACTTTGTGTTTTAAGGACCAGAATTTTTAAGTAATTCAGCACAGGAATGGCCAAAATGGGAAAGACCTGTAAGCAGAAATACTCCAGAAAAGAAAAATAGAAAATCCTGTATCGCAGTTGATGAAAAGAAGAAAATTCAAGACATTGAAAGGAAGCTAAATATGTAAATTCATTCCATAAACTTCTAAGAATTTCCGCACTTGTTCTACGATTCGCAAATAATTCGAAATGCCCTCAGAATCAGAGACTGTTTGGTGAATTAACAGTTGCAGAGTTGAACGAAGCTGAACGGGCACTAGTTTGGAATATACAACAAGTTGAATATTGTACACAGTTTCATCAACTGGAAAAGAATGGTGTTATTAGTCCGCAGAGCTTCATCAAAAATTTGAACCCTTTCCTTGATAAAGGCTCGAAGAAAAGGCTCATTAGATTTGGAGGACGACTGCAGAATGCAGATCTTCCTTTCTCAATAAAATGTCCAATCCTGCTCCCCAAGAAGCATCCTTTCGTTTCCTGTCTCATAATACATTTAACACACTATTAACTTCCATGCAGGTCCTCAAGCGTTTGTGGCCATCCTCCGACATAAGTACTGGGTGATTAATGCTAGAGACGTCATTACAAGATAAGTCCATCGCTGCATTCGCTGCTTTCATATGAAACCAATTTTTTTGAAACAGATCATGGGGAACCTGCCTGCGCAGCGTGTTGAACCAGCCCACCCTTTCATTCATGCCGGTGTTGACTTTTGTGGTCCTGTTTGGGTGCATTTTAAGGTCCGTGGAAAACGTCCAGTGAAGGCTTACATCGCTCTTTTCGTGTGTTTCAGCACCAAGGTTGTTCACTTAGATGTCGTATCGAACTTGTCAACAGAAACATTTTTAGCTGCACTCAAAAGCTTTAAATCTCGGCGAGGTCATTGCAAGATTTTATACAGCGACAACGCAACTAATTTCGTGGGTGCTAATCGAAAATAGAAAGAGTTGCATGATATGTTCAACTCACAGCAGACGCAAGACATAATTTTGAGGATGTGTGCAGAGGATGGAATACCGTTTCGGCCTATCCCACCTAGAAGTCCACATTTCGGTGGCCTATGGGAAGACGCCATTAAATCGGCAAAATTACACTTATACAAGACTGTCACAGCGAAGCGCTAACGTTTGAGAAGCTTAAAACTGTCGCCACACAAATAGAAGCTATTTTAAATGCTCGGCCCTTAGTTGCACTATCCAGTGATCCATCGGATTTGGAAGCCCTTACCCCAGGTCATTTTCTTATAGGAGAGCCACTTACGGCCATCGTTGAACCTGATGTAACACATCTACAAATTTCGCATTTATCTCGTTGGCAACGCCTTTGTGCACTCAATCGACATTTTTCGAACCGCTGGTCGAAGGAATATGTACTTCAATTGCAGCAGCGGAACAAGTGTGTTTCGAGTCTACCAAACGTGGAAAAGGACACTCTGGTCTTGGTCGCCGATGAGAATCTTCCTCCCCAAAAATGGTTAATGGGTCGAGTAGTCGAAATTATTAGGGGTCCTGATTCGAAGGTGAGAGTGGTATTCATTAAGACGAAGAACGGTACTATTCAACGATCTATACAAAAAATTTGCATGCTTCCAATAGACAATTAGGATACAGTTGAAGTCTGTCACTTCAAGGAGAGCGGCATCTTCATACGTAACTTTAAATTAGTCCACTAAATTCATTTTTTAATATTTTCCATACTGTGGAATTTCAGTTTACCGTAAGAAATGATTAACATACAAAATGTTGCTAACCAGAATCTATGTACATATAGACTAGACATATTTGCTGATATCGAAGACAATAGGCATTGTTTAGATGAGTACAGTTTTCTTTGTGATGTAAATTCCAGATTAGCTGGATTAAATTTGAGTTAGTTAGTTTTACGTCGCTCGTTTGAAAAGGTAGTACATTGTCGGGTTGTTAACTAGTAGCAAATTATCTCGTTCATTAAATTGTAATAAAATTTATCTAGTTAATTAACTTGTAATTAAAGGTTAAATAAAAAGAATCTCCTGGTGTTGTTACTCTTAGCAAGAACGCAAACTTTGTGCTGTGTTAGAACAATTGTTGTTATGTGTTACTGAAATAAACAAATCATGAAGCGAAATGTATGCAGAATATTCTCCACTGAATGTCGGGAACTTGATTCTGGGAAGTCTTTCGCTCTTGCATGACATTGTCCTAGCAGATGTTGTCCGTGTACGGGGATACGGGGATTGCTGACAAATGGTGTTAGTCTTTCTAAATTCTCTTCCATGCCTGCTGCCTTCTCAATGTAATATTCGTGGACTTTGCTAAGTATTTCTTTCGTGAACTAATTTAGCTGGAGATCTTCTTTTTTTACTCTCCTTTGCATAGACCTATTAAAATTCAGTGCGCTTGCGGCTTCTTGTTTCCTTCGTTCCATCAATTCTGAAAAAGAGGGGAACACCAGAATTAGTTATATGTCAACAGAATAAAGATAGAAATGTTGATGCTGGTATTGAGTGTGAGCAGCAGGGTAGCAAAACTGCTCCTTGTTAGTGCCTGAGAGCACAAGGATAGTAAAATTCTCGGTGCTAGTGCGTGACAACACAAGGGTAGCAAAATGTTGAAGATTAGTCTCTGCAGCAGAATTATTCTTCTGCTTATGTGTGGACAGGGGAATTGCAGATTAATCTCTGCGCAGAATTATTCTTCTGCTTAGGTGTAGGCAAGAGTATAGGAAATGATAACATTTTTCAGATTAGTCTGTGAAAGACAAAATTAATCTTGTATAATGGAGGTTGGGAATATTATTCTTGTTACTCGGATTGGTCTCCGAATCAGATGAACTCTGAGCTAAGAATGATTTCCTGCTGTGGCTCATCGGCTTTACATTAGTCGCCTTATCCAGTTCTGAGTTCTCGCCTCCCAGTGTTGCCGTAGTGACGGTTATTGTATTTGCTTGGACTTATTGCCGCGAAAACATTATGACATAAATATTTCGTCGCTGGAGTGATAGAGGAATATTGTTTATGAAGTTTACAACGAGGGACCATCATAATGAGTGTGCGGCCTAAACAGATGGCAACATATTCAGTCACTCCCCCACGTCTTTTGGAGGCAATGGTCGAAAAATTATCTCCGTAATTTAAATCAACGACATAAGTGACAGACTGAGTAGGAAAGTCTAAAAACTTATACTCTCGTCCTAGTAAAAGAAGACCAGATCCCCACAGGAGAATGACCATTGTTTGAACAGTCACTGTAAAAACACCAACAAAATCCTCAAAAGCCCCAATATAAAAATACGTCCTCTCCCTTAAATTACACGTCCCAGTAATAAACTTGACATCCCCATCAGTATCCACTACTCTGGGGCAACACTATCTTGCAAGACTTCCCGTTTTGTTAGAATATAAACACGTCCGATACCCGCCAAAAATCACTTCAGTTTTGAATTTTGGCGAGCCAGCATCATAGCCGTTTTATTTTCTTTTAGAGCTTTTTAGTACCGAGTCTTTAGACTCTGTGGATGCTGGCCTATCTCTCACGCCACCAGAACTTTTGGCTCCTTTTAAGCCAATTAGGCGAAGGAGCCCTCTACCACCTACATCAAAGAAGCCTCGCATAATAAAATCTGCTATCATATGGCCCTCACTGCATGAAGTCCTGCCGCTGAGAGAACTACTTAGGCCACTCGAATAGAAGCCAGTCTCTCCAAATATCAAGAAACTACAGATCAAAACCAAATCAAACGATCGTTTCAACGTTAGGCGACTGTCAAGGAGAACCCATCCAGGGATTCGTATTCCAACTCGGCCACAACTACCCACGGCAAAACGACGAAGCCTGCCAGGAGATTCGCATGTCATACTTTTTCAAATGAAACTTTAATCACAAAAACATAGAAACACAGCTCTGAATCATAGAGTACAACACAATCACATCAAACGGGCAACACATTGTCAAATAGTTCCCCCCAAGAAGAGCAGAATGGCAGAAGAACCCCAACGGAAACTAACGGCTACTAACTCTACAGAATTGAAAGCAAATATTGCAACATCTATAAGCACTGGTCAAGCTCCCTGAACAACTAATGAATATACAACCAAGTATAAACCATTATGTAAACTTGAACTCGATAATGCCTATAAACAAAATATAATCAGTTTGCACACAAGATTCTTGTAAACGCACAACACATCCACAAACAGCTATCAAAATGGCACCACTAACAAAGAATAGCAATTTACTATCTTAGGACACGATTATGGATCCCCAACACAGTATCGGGGCCTGCCGATCACTCCTCAAATACAGTTCCAAGATGTTCCGTCACCCGACGTACAACCCCGAAAATGAGACTAGCAGTACTAGAGAACATCAAAAAACCAATACGAGCCAGCCCCGAAGTCAGACTGCTATTGGAATCATCAGCTTTTCCATGGGATACAATCCACAAGCCGAAGGTTTTTTTTTTCACTTCAAACTCTCTGGTGGAATAACTCTTGAAATGAAAAGGGAAAGCGAAGGACTTCACTTTTTCAAACATGACACTGTAAGTTCTTATTTTAAATTTTTTTTATTTAATTTTTTTCGCGGAACAAATCTATTCTCAGTTTTTGCTCCAACAGTTCGTACCAATTGAAAGTCATATTACGTCAATGTTGAGAGCAATCTATCACCAATGACTCTTCCAGTACGAAATATTGCCACTCCTTGTAGCAACTATACGCGTTGAAATAATTATTTCAAATTGTATCACTCACATCCCTACAAATAAAAAGAAGAATCCACAAAGAATCATCTTCGTTTATAAAATTGAATATACCTACTTATCACTAAGCTGCTCCAAACTTCCGAGCATCAACCTGTCATAAACGTTTAAAGCATTAATTTCTCTAAAAAATACAAACAAAACATATGAAAAATTATTAATAAATTAAATAAATATATCATACACTTACCAAAAGTTCTGCTTCCCTCAGCTGGTGGTGTTGCCACAAACAGAATTTAAATCAACGAAGCTAGCGTTGCCAGGATAACACTATGTGCCTCATCTGAAAGTATCCTCCTCCAGAGTCTAATCTGATTTTCCTATCCTTTGAACAAAAGTGTAATTTTGTTTGTTCATTCATATAGATGTTTAATTCTATAAATTTAGTCTAATTCCACAAAAATCCAACCTCCCAGATAATTCATTATTTGCTCTTCATTCGTGTAGCTGAAGTGTAATGCTGCCTACACGTTTCAATATTCGCTGTAACAGAAGTATAATTCTGCTTACATACTTCAGTACATCGTATCAGAAGTGTATTTAACTTTCGCTGTAACGGAAGTATAATTCTGCTTACACGCACCAGCATGTTGTAACAGAATTGTAATTCTATCTACACGTTTTAGCATTCGGTGTAACAGAAATATAATTCTGCTTACAAAGTTTCAGCACGTTGCAGCAAAAGTATGATTCTGCCTACACACTTCAACGTTGCTGCAGCAGAAGTATAATTCTGTTTGATAGAAATAATTTCCCATTTTTTTCTAGAAGAAAATCTGCAGAAAGTAACAGCATCTTCTTCTTATTTACAGAAATAAGGAGACTACTAAACAACAGCGCCCTCTTTGGATTTTATATTGAATTCATTTTACTTGATGTTTTAACTTGTTTTTTGTTTGTTGATTTTTTTTAAATTTTATATTACTAGTTTTAGTAGCTTTTAAGTTGTATTTTTGAATAATTGAACTGTGATATTTAGTCTAGGATATTTGAGTTATTAATAAAATTTATACTTGAACTAAAATCAAGTTGATTTGTCCTTTTAAAATCGGCACCCTCCCTCATGCTCGAGGCTAGATCTCACAATAATGGTGCTGCTTTCTTTTCAGTGAAGTAAAATATTATGTATATTATAAAATGTTATATATACATTGGAAATAATGAAACTAAACTACAACTAATTAGCACATATAAAACCAAGATTTTGTTTATAATACACGAGCCGGTTTACAATACAGGTAAGAACTTAAAAAAAGAAAAAAACTCTATTAGAGAACAAACAAGAGGCCTAAAGTACAATAGAGAATATAGAAAGAAAACGAGTAAACACAATAATAAATAAATTAAAATAACCCTACTAATTAATACTGCTACTACTAATAAAAAATAATATAAAATAAAAACCTTGACAAACTATTAATAAAATAGAAAGTAGAAAAGATTCGCATTAGTCTAGAAATTTAAAAAAAACTAGTTCAACTATCGCATAAATTTAGGGCATGCAAGACAAATTATTGCACAAAACAAAAGATCAATTAAAATTAGAAAGATAGATAGATATTCATTTATTATTGGCAATCGTACAAGTAAGATGGTAGATCTTTAAGTTAGTACAAGATTCTAATTATAATTTCAACATTAAATAGTCAAAATTTAACAATTAGAAACTGAAAAACTAAACTAAAATAAAAGTATGTAATAATCCAATAGAATAAAGAAGCAAAATATTAAAAATAAAATAAAATATAATTGAAAACTAATAAGCTAAGAGGATTGAAGGGAAAAATGGAATAGTAATATAAGCTGTGCAAGTTAATAAATAAATAAGTATTTTATGAGTGTAAGAAAAGGAAAACTGAGCTTTAATACCCCAGATGAAATCTATAGGATATACTGAGTTTGTCATTCCGTTTGTAACACCTCGAAATAATGATCGTAGAGCAAAATGGATTGGACACCCACGCATATTAATAATATTTTTGCTCAAGAAAACATTCACTTGGAGTGCTGAACTTTTGCACACGGGGGTTTTTTTTTTTTTAAAAAAGTAAAATTAAGGTCGAAAATGAGACAAATCAGGACCTCCTTCGAAGGGTTGCCATACAAAAATTCCGTTTTTCACCACATACTTGGACACTGCTTGAGAACCCGTTACCTTAGAGAGTTGGTACATGGTGTTTTCATTATACTAGCAAATAAAATTTCAAAAATAGACTAACAATTTTGGTTTTTTACGTATACTTTGAAAACGATCAGTCCAAGGCATTTTTATTGCACTAAAATCTTCTTCAGAATACGAAATCCTATAAAACTGGTTATAATAATTTTTACTTGTCGCACAGTAGTTCTAGAAATATATGCAAAAACCACTCCAAAAATTAAGCTTGCATAGATCGGTGACCATACGAAATTTTATACGGGCATTCATCTAGGGTATGATAAGAATTGATCTTAGACCAATTCTAACGTTTTTACTTGTTAAAATTTATGAGTGTGCAAGCTCCAAAGAACTTCTTGGACAAATTGGAGGACTCTTCCAAAGTCTAATGGTGAAGTTGAAGAATTGGGGCTTGGAAGTTAGTGAGGTGGATCAGGGTATTATAAGTGCAATTGTTATATTGGATCTGCGACAATGCAATCAGTCATGCACATAAGTAGGTACACGACACTTAATAAGTTTAGCCAAGAACAAAATACAACGAAATTTAAAAATAGCATAAATCTGCAACCATAGATGAAGGAAACAAGCTGTGATATATGATCATATCTGCGGATCCTGTAGACATATCCTACAATTGAATTGAAAGCAACATTAAGCTTATATGGCGACTTGAAACGAGTTCGCTAAACACTTCACATCCATCTGTAATTACAGGAATAAGCAATGAATAAACGTGTGGAGAGTAGTATACATGCACTAGATACCAATAGTGCACGAAGACCACCATATAACTTGCATAATAATCTGTCAACATGATCTCATCACTCCACGATAGCGTTCCATTGAGTATAACTCCTAAATTTCGATCGGAACTCACAAAGCATATATTAGCACCATTAAGTGCTACAGAAGGTAATAGTTAGTGTCGAGCAACATTTTGTACTTGCACTTATTTTATCAGGATTTACCAGGATTAATTATTCACCAACCAATAATTTCAAGCCTCCAAATCCAGGCAACATACTGAATTCTCAAACAAAACTCCCGGTCTTGTCAGGTACAGCTGAGCATCACCTGCGTAAAGGTGTATTTTACAATGATTAACTCGACCAAATATATCATTTACAAGCATTGCAAAAAGAAGTGGTCTAATATGGAGCTTTGTTGTACTCCAAAATTTGTTCATAAAAATGAAAAAAGACTGCCTGAGACCGAATACTCATGTAGCTGAAGATCGATCTAGCAGCATGAAAACTAAAATTAATTTCTGTGACAAGTTTTTTCAAAGAATTCAATGATGAACGGAATCGAAAGCCTTAGAAAAGTCAAGTGCAGTAAACTTATCATCATATCGTCTAAACCGATTCTGATGTCACTACTTATTTTTAGTAAGGCAGGCATACAGCTATGATTGGCTCTAAATCTAGAGAAGAACAAATATACGGCCACAATAATCGTCCAAATTTAGGATTAATCATGTCGAGGTCGGTAGAGCACGATTTAATTCACTTAAATGATTCAAATAAGTCAGGCTCCTTTACCCTAAGAAAGGGGGATGAAACCATTCATAAGAAATCTATGGAGGCTTCAGAAGACGAGGACTGATGGTTAGCGAGAAATAGTTATTTAATTCATCGGGATCAGCCTTACAATGAATCTCTATCTTTGAAGTTATGCCTAGACAGTTTAAATTGCTCCAGAGCTGTTTTGTAGAAAGATTGATGTTCAAAACCGCAAAGCAGTACCTTTTCTTTGCAAGTTTAATAGCACAAGAAATACGATGGATGAACTATACCACTTCCACAGACTATAAGCTCGGTTTTGTGCAGTGATTAGAGAAAGAATGTAATTGGAAAGCCCTCGGCAATGGGAACTAACATTAGTTTTAGCAAAAAGGAGTACATGCATGTCATGTAAATAGTTCAGAGCAGGGCAGAAAAAATTAACCTGTTCATCACAGATGAAGATGAGTGAACAATATGCCATGGAACAATATGCCTGCGTCTTCAAATAACACCTGCAGATTGATGCGCTGATAATTTCTGAAGGAAAACGTACGAGGAACATTTTGTACATCTAAAAGTATATCATACGTTAGATATATTAAGGCATGATCAGATATCCCTGCAAGAGAGATTTGATCATGAAATAAAATCCGACTCACATAAGCAGCATAAAAGGCAATTAGAAGTGAAGACGAGTGGCTAGTAAAATGTGTAAGCTCTTCAATAATTCGATGCAAATCGTGGGACGTCATTAATGCGTTAAAAGAGCAAGCAGGACCCAAAGGCTGTATTCAGTTATAATTATAATTGCCACCTATTCTCATATCGCATAAATCAGATTAACATGATTACAAATCCGGGATTTTTATACGCACCCTATTAAGATTTTAATGGGACGTGAGCCTTTGTTCATAAAAGATACACTCTGCTCCAATATCATTATCATTATCTCTGACATACATAGCGAAACTACCTCCAAGCCTATTCGCTCTGTCATGAGGGAATATTAACATGACTTTCACTAACCTCGGTTTCAGTCAAGTTCCTGACACGCAAATCACATCGAGGAATGAACAACACAACATTATACGAATTTGATCCATCTTTGCCTGAAAACTTCTTGAATTAAAATGCATAACCCTCAATCCAATTTTATGTATGCATAAGATATTAATTAAGGTTTTTGTGCACACTACTTCGCCAACACCATCAGGATTATCCATTTACGAACATAAGGGGAGCACGCACACACAACTGAAATAAGTCGGAGACAAAGTACAAAAACTTGGCAGATAAACTCAAATAAAATGCTAATATACCAATATAAAAGGAAAAAACAAAATCAAAATGATTTGAAATTAATAAATTTGTAAAAATAAAAGACAAAACTTAGCATAACTAGTGCAATGATAATTCATATAAACTATGAACATCAAGTCCGTCATCTCCAGTCCAGCTGTTAAACATCAAAATACGGATTGGTTAATCTCCTTCTTTTCTCTGTACATACGCATGATCAAACGACATGAAAGCAGCTACAATTATTCTTTCCTTTTTTAGCTTTAACGTCTCACTTAAAATATGATAGTTGTGAGAATTAAGGCTGTCATTAATACACATGGGAGAATAGTGCTCTGTAGCATTGCCAATACTAATGTCATGCAGCCAAATTACTGCTCCTTCGGGGTAAGAGGGGCTTTGTCGCTTGTACACGAGCTCCTCAGACCAGAAGACATCGGGTGTCAAATTAGCCTACCCAAGCCAAGGCGGAAGAGCATACGGCGAGAGCTGTGTGAAAAACGTGGAGTTAGTCATTAATACGCGAATTTCGGATACCAGCCGACCTCCGGTTTTAATTAGCCTTACCGCGGTAATGCGAATCTCTTCCGTGGGTGACGGTCTTTCTCTACAATTCGTGGGAGCCAGATGGAGAAGTTTGTTTCTAAGGAGGGTGGAATCCCTCTAATCGTCCCAAAGAGCGTTAAGGAGAAGGAAACTGGACGCATTTCCAAGGAAAGCATTGGCAAGCAACCGTCTACTGAAAGTCAATACCAGCATCCGTCTACTCCGTCTACTGAAAGTCAATACCAGCATCCGTCAGACACTCATGACTTAATCATGAGGATGGCTGTATGGAAGTAAATACGGTTAGCTTGAGCGAAGGATAATGAGCGGAACTCCTTCGATCGCCAGTCAAAAAAACGGCGAATAAACGAGAGTGATGAAAGCGGATGCACGAAACTTCGGAAGAAAATACCCCTGGACTACGGAAGAAGAAATAGTGCGGAATAAAGAGGTTTCTTCTCGAAAAGCTGGAAAGTTGGGGCAAAGATTCCTGGATGCAGAGGCACATGGAGGCGGCGGAATGGACAAGAAAGATTATGGCACAATATTCGTATCGGGCATTAGCTTCTGATCGACCAGCTGAGAAAACCGTGGACGCCAGAGCAGTCTTAGCCGATTGGTATTTGGTTTGTAATCTGTCGAATAGCAATAACGATGGTAGGGCAAAATGGTTCGGAAACCCACGCAGTATATTAAAAGTTATTTTGATTTTTGCATATTGGTTTTTCTGTTCTCAACAACTCGAGCGTGCATTTGCTTAGAGAGCTGAAGTTCTATACACAGCGCTTTCAAAAATATTGTCGATATGAGTTCGAAAATGGGACAATTCTGGAGCTTCTTTTTAGGGCTACCATACAAAAAAATTGTTTTCACTATTTATTTGGACAATGCCTGAGACCAGGTCGACGTACAGAGCTGAAATTGTATACATGACATTTTCATAAGGATTTTAAATATAATCTCAAAAATGGGCTAAACTGAATTCTGATGTTGCCATTCAAAAATTTGAGGTTTATTACGTACATTTTGAAAACGATTAGTCCTAGAAGTTTTTATTGTACTGGAGAATTCTTCAGAATATAGAATGCTGTAGAACTGGTTATAACTGTTTTTACTATCAGAGGAAAAATTTCAGAAAAAGATGTGAAAACCACTTTATTACTCAAACTTGGATAGGGGGTTGATCATGCGATATTACATACGGGCATTTACCTAGGCAGGATATCGTAAGAATTGTTCTTAGGCCAATTGTATTTTTTCTTTGTTATTCTTATAACTGAACATGTGGGAAGCCTTCATGTTTTGGCATTCAAAAATGAATAATGGGCATATTTATGTGGAAGGACCTTTAATACTTGTAAAGTGAGTCTTTGTGTCAAGTAAGATTCTTTGTGGCATTGAATCTACTTCTAAAAGCGTGTAAGATATATCAGGCGTACTATATAGGCTGCTCAAATATATCGGAGTAAACATAGGTATATGTATATGATATAAGCTTACTGTAACCCATACCGAAATTTGCCAGATGCAAGCATTATGGGATGTATTGTGCGCCTCATCCAATTGGATTGAAGGTTTGATGTTGAAGAAAACGTTATGATTTGTCGCAATTTCAAATGCGTAATTTTGTAGGCTCTCCAAAAAAAATTTTCTAAGGCACATCGTTACCTTATTTGCCCTGTTCTGCTCAAATTATACACACCTAGATAAGTTGCTGTATTTTTCGACAAATTATCCTTTGAAAACCATTCTGTCAGCCAACATGCATCTTGCTCTTCTTAACCGGAAATGTTTCCAAATGTATGCAGCTATTATACATTTTTATCTTTTATACCTTACAGTTAAATCAAATATTCTGTAAAATCGAGAATATCTATTATAACTTGCTTCATGCCTGACTGAAAGACATGGAATGCATATTATTGCAATATTATATTTGTCTTCTTTATAAGGCTAAATTTGGAAAATATGATCGCAAGAGAGTTTTCCTGAAGGACAGCTAGCTTATGGAATATTTTCAATATTCTTCTCGCACTTACTTGATGTATTTTCACAAGAAAATACTTCTAAACTTGTTTGTAGTAAAAGTGGATTATTTTCTTGAACTTGTGGCTGCTCTATAATCAGTTCTTAACTTCGTTGGTCTTACCATACCGGGAAGATATAATTACATTATACACATAATATGGGTAGTAACAATGCCTTTGCTGGACCCATAGGGAATACACAGGGCATTTATTTGCTTGTTAAAAACAAAGTAAGCTTTTACTATACGTATCCGACCTTAGCGGACGTGATTCGCATCTTAAAATGGCGAAAATAATACGGACTGAGTGTAGCCAAGGAACCCTAAACAATGCAGAGGCTACAAAAGTTTCCATTGTTTAAGTTAATTCATATATGTATAATCCTACATGCGGTGTGCATTTGTCATTTTGCTCGTCTATTTTTTATATATTTCAATACAGAAAGATTAATGGTGCTATTTGATTCACACCTTCAGAACAATTGGAATCCTACTTATTGGGTTAAAATATTCCTTCTGAGCTTATTATGAATAAAAACTATTCTGACTAATAAATCTAAGAGGGTGGAATAGATTAAAGCCTGTTCTGTTTATCTTATCTTGTTAAGCCTTTCAGTATCTACAAGACTCAAGGCTGACGTGGAAAATGCATGTTGATAAAAATGTTACTGTAATGCTAATTTGTAGTGCTAGTGGTGGTGGCAATTCAACAATTCAACTCAATTTGAATCTCAAGCAAAAGGTGAACGAGCTTCCCTAAGCATCGTATGTCCATGCGTCTCTGCTGGAGTTGGCTTGCCTACGGATTTGATACGTGCTTGCGGCTAAAGATGGTTTGCTTATGGAATTTGGAATTTTCTGGCATTTAGGGTGAAAAAGAACAATGCTCTGATTTGCATATTACATATTCTTGTCTATTCTTGTCCAATGTAAATACAATTAAACCCCAGTTCAAAAAATGAGCCATTTATTTTACAAGTGATCCATATATGTGTATAGTTTTTCTACTTTCTTCAGACTTATTTAATAAACATAATTGGTTAATAGATTTACACTATCTTTAACTCAAAAAACACGAAAGTTCACTGCTTGTTCCTATTTCTGAATTATTCTGTTAAATAGGTATATATTTAAATATTTCTTCGTAACAAAAACATGAACCTGCACCACTTTTAAAAGAAATAGGTCAAATAGCAGAGGCTACAAATAAAAACTAAGTAATACATTTAGAAATATTGTATTTTAAACAAATTTTGACCATTGGTGTCTTTTCAGATGATACAAATTATTTTCTTCAAATTTTTACTTAATGTTTCAGGATTAAGGTACAATAAAAGCAGAAAGACTGAATTCAAAACCAAATTTATACACTAGTATTTCGGTTTTATTTAGGCCATCAAGAGAAGTACGCTGTGTGCTGTGTCACGACCACCAATTTAAACATGTAATAAATGCAGCGAGGGAAAAACAATTGTCAAAATAAATATCTGCGCAATTAGCTGCGAAAGTAAAATTAATAAGGTGCAACGACCTAAGAAAAAGCCACAAACAATATGTAAATTAAATAAATCAATCGAACAAAAATATTTCCCAATTAATCAATCACTATTCAATATTGTGATTGATTTTGCAATGATGCATCGTAAACAAATCAGCATTTATTTACCTGCTTCGCGACAAGCGTAAAAAGGGGTCAAGAAACCTACGTCACACCTTTCATTAATTGATATTAAAATTGCAAAGTATGTAAGTTTATTTAGCGTAAGTGACCACTGTATAAATAATCTAACGAAGTCGTGTTTATCTACTTGAGCTTTTCACTTGGTAATTATGTTCTCCTTGGCATAGCTGCGCCAATTATAGAGATCTGCTGTCTGAGCTGTTCTAAGGAGATCTGCTTGTATAAGCTTATCCACACTTCGTCAACAGCTAGAATTACCACTAGCAGCAGATACCAACAACAATTAAAAGTTTTACATGGACACCGCATAAAGTTTCTATTAAACCTGACGACGGACATATTATTACTACCTGGTGAAAGGTATTGTACTTCTGCATGGCAAGGGTAATAGGACTTGTACATTGCGACCGTGATTATAATGAAGCTGCAATCATAGGACTTCCATATGGCAGCGGTAATAAAGAGAACCTAATCTTCGGATAGTGATAACTGCAATATTTGGACGACGACAATAACGCAATGTTAAGATAATCAAATTCGACTACCATCAACAGCTCATATATAATAAATAGAAAACAAGCGTCCTGACGAAAAAAATTTAATTGACGTAATCTTCGGATCGTGACGTTAGAAAGAACGTAATATTCGGACCGAGATAAAAATAATGTTCGATCCAGAATAATGAAAATGAAATCTTTGGACTTCCACAATAACAGGCTCAAATGATAATTATGTCAACAATAAATAACAACATGAATGAATTGGACGCAGCACTCAAAAGTATCTTCAATAATGTAGAGGAAGTTTACCGAAGCCCAGAAAAAAAGGCTAGAGGGTCTCACTCTATACCTGGCTGGAGTAACACCAGAACCGTACGTACCAAAGGCAACACAACCAGCAACTGAGATTCCCACATACACCGCAGGATCTACAAAAAGTGACTGTAGAGAAATACAGGAAGGGGACAATGAAGCCACCTCAACGCGGTGGTCAGAAAGCGCACCTTCTACAAAGCATTTGCGAATATAAGGAGCTGCTGCAAATCGTGGAAAGCGTACAGGAGAAAATTAAGTAAATATCTTGAAAAACTAAAAAGGCTGCAACACAAAGAAAAATTTTTATTTTTATAATCTAACAAGTCTTCTTAGGAGTTTAATATCATATACCAGTGTAATAGAATAAGATAAGGGTAAGGATAAGGATAAGAATTAAAAAAAAAAACAGGATTATTTTTTTCGAGAAAGTTGCCAAGCTCCTACTCTGCGGAACAAAAATATAAACATGGAAAAACAATTGAAGAGCTATTTTGAGTTCACAACATGGAGTTATAAAGATTACCATTCATATAAAAACACTGGCAATGAATTGGAAAGTCACGAGATAATTTGTAAAGACAGACAGAATGTCCAGATCCCAATTTTAAGGTAAACACAAATTTGAATACGGAAAACGCCCACAACGATGGTATGAGAAAGTTCAAATTAAACGAAGATATCTTGCATTGCCCAGACTGCCAATTTAAATCATATTCAACAGAATGACTAAGCGAACATGGGAGGATAAACGATGAAAATAGTGCATTCACCAGCCAAATCGTAACTAGTACAAGAGACTCAACGGTAATATCATCAGAAGAGAAATTAATAAATAAATGCAATAGATGTATGTATGTCTCTTACAATACGTATGACCTCAGAATCCATATTGGCATAAATCACCTTGATGATGAAAATCCCGAAGATTAAAGCAAAGAAAAATGGAAAATTTGGCAAGCTACACAATAAAAAAAAAACGTATATATGGACAAAAAAAAATGGAAAACACAAAAAAAATATAATTAAATAGAAACAAACATTATCTTGGTAATTGGCACAAAGGCGAAATATGAAATAGAAAAAAATGTTATAATAAACTAAAGGGCTAATTCTAATAATAGCAAACCCTCTCATCGGCCAAAAAGAATATATATGCATATTCCCGTTACCATTACATCAGCAGTACTAAAAATACGAGAATGACAAGAAAAAAAAACTAACAGCCAATCATTGGGCTGTAAAATATTTTAATCAGCATGTCTATGTCCGAAAATTTGTAATACGAATGGACCTTAGACCACTATCGAATATGCTCGAAATGAAAAAGACGGTGAAAAATAATGTGATTAGATCTGCAAGAGTTTGATCGCGAAATCCAATACATATATCAAAGATGCTGAAAATCTGGGACTTAAGGCATCATCCGGATCAAAGCATGATATATCGGATCCGAAAGAGATCAAACTATTACAATTGAAAATTTGGGCAATTACAAAAAGAAAGGAAAAGAAGAAGAAAGAAAAAAAGAATGCAATGTTACAAAAGAAGACGCCAATAACACAAGTATGTAGTCTGATCAACTGCATATCACTGAAACCTTGGCGCCATCACATGTAACAAAACTACCGAATTTGAATTGAAGTCATGCAAGAATTGAAATCACGCCAACACAAAAAAAAAAGGAAAACGTTATATAGAAGTAAAAGGTACCCAATGAGTAGAATTCGCGCAAGAGCCAAATTTGAATTATTGGAAGGAATAATGAAAATAAAGGAAATGATTTAACGCTAGAATTAAAAGTAAATTATAAAGTGGTACATAGATAACCGCAATTAAAGGAATACACCAGATATTACACGATATCCAATCAACCCCCACAGGAGAACACGTGGAATACTAGTAAGAAATCTACAGTTTTTTTTATAACGATAGTAATATGCAGGTATATAACAAATGAGAACAAAATTAATAAACACGTAAAATAATAGAAACAGGTGAGCAAGCGGAATAGGAAATTTATCCTAGATTAAGTGAACTTAAAAATGTATTGTTAGCGCAAAAAATTTATAAGGATATTATAGATAGAATTATCATAACAACCTAATATAATTAGTTCCAATGTAATACCTAAATAAAAATAAAAAAAACAATAACAACAACAAACTTCTCTATTGTTGTTATTATTTTTTTTTCTCCGTAAAGAGAAAGGTGTGGTGCGATGACCTAAAAAAGAGCGTAAACAATTTGCAAATTAAATAAAATAGGAATGCAAACGCAAGCTCAATTATTTCAATCGACCTAGAAAATCATTTCCCAATTAATCAATCACATTTATTGTGATTGATTTTGCAATAATGCATTGTAAAGACATCAAGCATTTATCTACATGCTTCGCTACAAACATACAAGGGGTCAAGAAACTCACGCCACACTGTTCATTAATTAATATTAAAATTGCATAGTATGTAAGTTTAGTGTAAGTGATCACTGTATAAATAATCTAACGAAGTCGTGTTGATCTACTTGAGGTTTTCACTTGGTATCTTGAGATCTGCTTCTCTAAGGAGATCTGCTTGTAATAAATTTCTCTGCACTTCGTCAGCATGTTATGGTCGTAGCGTATTGCATATAGCAACATGCTACACGACGTACTGAAGCGTGTAGGCTGGCTGCGTCAAACACACAAAAATTGAACGCACCCCGACCGAGAGAAATGCGTTTAATCTCAAGCTCGTGTGACATGCAACGTGATCGTGGTGACAAAGAAGAAGAAGACCATTAACATGTCATATTTAGTGAACAAGTGTGCATGGAAGAAATTCCAGGAATTATAATTATCGAAATTCCTCAACGACATCGGGCCCAGAAAGGTAATAATTCTGATTAAGTTTGGTAGAGTCACATCCAATAAATAAAATACTTTAGGAATTCCCAGAAAGCACCTGATAATCAAGAAGGAAATTAGAAAAGAAAAAATAAAAAAGCCTCCAGTGGTTTTGCGTCGTATCGTGAAGGGACTTGGGAAAATAGTGCCACCCAAAGTCAAACGGGAGGAAGGGTCTGGCAAAGGAAGGTAGAACACCTACGCCTTCCACCTAGATCCAGGTAAGTGACGTAAGGGTCCCTTCAGGACCGAGTGTGTGCTAGCTGTTCGTTTGTTGATGGCACGATATCTCGTTTTGTATATGGTTGGTAACAGCGGCAGGTTGTTTTGTGGAACCCCACACACTCTCCGCCAATAGTCGTGGTGGACTAGCGTGCCGCCCTGTATACAACGCTGTTATCGGGTGATCTGTCAGCTCATGCTGGCAGTCTGGACCTAACGTCCGAAGTACATCACTCTCAACATAATTCCATAACAAGCAGGTAGAATTAACACTAGCAGCAGACAGCAGACCAACAACAATTAAAAGTTTTACATGGACACCGCATAAAGTTTTTATTAAACCTGACGACGGACATTTTATTACTACCTGGAGAAAGGTATTGTACTTCTGCATGACAAGGGTAACAGGACTTTCGATTATAGAAAACCCCGCTAATATAATTATTTTTATTCTTTCATTATTTATTCCTTTTGAAAGCAAAAAAATCACTGCTCTTACAAGATGAACTGCGGACGAATCGGCATATGAGGGTTAAATTTCATTTCCTGCGAGCCCTTCTGCCTATGAGAATCCGTCCGGAAACTCTTCCCCTTGTTTTAACAATAATATGTCAAGAGTTAACAAAACTCATATTACAATTAAAATTAAAGTTCTAAGCCATTATGGTCGGAACAATACGATATGATAATATTCATAAAACGAAAAATCCAACCGGGAGATTTAATAAGAGACACCGTAGTACATCCACATGGTAAATCCACGAAAATTTCGATATTAAGATAAGATGCTGCGTTTATTGTTGTCAACTGTATAAAGGTTATATAATATTGTTTGCACACCATGACGCAAATGAGGTACAATAAATATTTTTAATAATTTCATGCACATCTCAGTTAACAGAAGATTCCCATGGACCCATTTATTTTTTTTTTTTATTAAAAGTAGTCAAAGGAATCATGATTCAAGGGATCACTCTAGATGTTTAATTGGAGTGTATGTAGCGATAAAGGAGCAAAAGACATCCAACAGTGCGGCGGTGCTCGAGCGAGTCGATATGTCACGTCACCAATTAGCTTGAAGTGAAGCTATTTCTTACACCTTTTCAGAAATCCAAGACATTTCGAACCTTATTTGGCAACAGGGAAGCTGTGATCTGTCCAGCTTAACTTACTGGAAATATTAATACAAAGAATGGATAAAAATGGTGTATCGTAAATCAGTGCTCCATCAAAAGAAACGGGAGTGGACAAATTATGATCTTTTATGGAGATGTGAGCGCTTTGAAACTTCGATACATTGAATTCGACGCGATTTGTTTTGCCCCAAGTTAGGATATTATCAAGGTCGTTTTTCAATGATCTAACTATGCAATCTCTATTGAAAAATTTGGAATTCCCGCTGGAGTCCGTAAGATTGTCAAAGTAGTAAGCGAAAGCAAGGGCAAAACAATGACATTGATTGATGCAGATCATTAATGAAAATTAGGAAGACAGATGGAGAGATAACAGACCCTTGGTACACATCGCCATTTATAGAGTGAGATTCAATTATAACGCCGTCAAATACAACACGAATTAGGCAACCAGATAGAAAACTTTCAATTCATAATATAAGGGGAGGGGAGAGACAAGGTGCTTTAAGTTTGGCTAAAAGGGCAGGATGCCAGACTATATCAAAGGCCTTTGAAATATCTACGGGGTAGGTAAAGAAACCTGATAGAATTAAAGAAAACTGCACATATAAAGTGAATGGTAATAATTTCTGTTTTTGGAAAGCGTTTCCGAAATAATTTCATAATTTCGATCGTTTATTTTCAAAAGTCTATACGTACTAAATCTTTAATTCTTTAGAAAATTATTTGCGCACATGATAAAGGATCTCATTATAGCAATTAAGATCAGTTCAGTTTTTCATTAACTGGCTTTCCAATTATCTGTGCTATTGTGTTTCCCCAAAAGTACCCATTAGTTATTTTCCCCATTTTCATTTTTATCGGGAAGGCAATTATAACATTGGAGGTCATCTAAATTGTAAGAGTATCTTGGTCAAGGTTCTTCCTTGGTGTTATAGCTACTTCTAAGATAAACAAAATATGATGACTAAACTTTCTTTTCTTTACACACATCTTACAGTTGGAGTTGTTGTACAATGCTCCGATAAAGGGCGGGGTACTAAGCTGAAAGTGAGGCAGCTTTCAATGACGGGAGTAATGGTTTAAGTGGAGACTGCTAAAGCGAGGAGAAAACTTACACAATCAACGCTCGTGTTGTTTTGAAGTTATCTGTAGAAATTTTAAGTAGGATAATTAGATATTTTAATTTATTTTGTTTATTTGCTGGAAGGTATAAACCCACCAGTATTACGAAGGCTCTCAATTAGTCTTCTCAAAGTTCATTAATAAAGGACTGAAGTTCCTATAATCATCCGCAGAAACAATTTTAAAACAACAAAAAATGAGAGGAGAAATGATTACCTAAGAACAGTTTACTTTTCAAGAAAATTGCAATATCCTTAAGTGTGGGGCAAATTGCGAACGGATTATAAAGTGGGTAATAAATTATTGTCCGATTATATTCTAAGCACCTTAGTTCCCTTGAAATTTACGTAAAAAATTACGCTTCCTCTTCATTTCACTCATCTGTGTCGACATCGTGGGGAAAAGTGTCCTAGATGTACATCGACTAGGCTTAGTCAAAATTAGTAAAAATAAATTTCTTGCCGCACTTTAATTATCTTTCTTAGAAACTGGAATGTCTGACTGGGCGTCTGCTCTTAGTGAAGTTATAAAGTATCGAGGGAAAAGTTGAAGGAAACGCCCTACCTTCCATTTTCCCAGTTTACACAGAATATAATGTCATTATGGCAGATGTCAGAGGTGGACCTTTTTAGTTTTTCACAGTTGGAGAGAGTAAAATAAATGTCAAGAGGAACCTTTTGTTCGAAGTTAATATTTGACAGATTTCGGAGGAAGCTTTTTGTAAATTTTTGTTAACATTTAATTACTAAAGTAAAATACCAGATCTGGGAGAATCTTAATTACAGATACATGCGGAAAAAGATGAATGCCAGGTTACTGACAAAGAGGGTTGTTAATGATGGTGCGTTACCTCGCATTAATCAATCAGAGCGGTGTCACTTTATTTGCGTTCGAAATTACGATAGTAAATGTTCGACGCGTTAGAGTCGAAATTTTAAATTTCCGTTACATAAATATCATTTCTAATTTGTATAATTGTAATTGAAGGTCTTGGACCTCTTGTGAGAACTACACTAGATAAAACCATATCCACATTAATATAAACAAGCCTGATTATGGAATGGAGTACTTACTTGAAAAACACACCACTGTCTTCCAGGCTGAAGTCTTCGCCATCTCAATGGCAGCGAAGTTAGCCGTTGATATCCAAATCAAGGGGAGAGATATCGTTATCCTTTCGGATAGTCAGGCAGCCTTGATGGCTCTGAATGGCCCTCGGATAACGTCTAAGTTACTGGAGGACTGCAGGTCGTCAGTGGATAAGTTGTGTTTTCACAACAATGTGGGTTCCTGGTCACATGGGGATCATGGGGAATGAAAGGGCGGACCTTTTAGCTAGGGCTGGCTCCGATTCTCCGTTCCTCGGGCCGGAGCCCGCCGTAGGCGTTGCCACCTCGAATATCAGGGCTCTCATCAAAGCGGATGTTCATAGGAAACATCAGCAGAGATGGGAGAAACTGAGTGCTTGTAGGCGTACAACACTGTTTCTTGATGGGCCCAATGGGAATATCTCCGATTTTCTCATGGGGCTCAGAAGGAAACAATGTAGAGCGGTGGTTGGCACCATCACCGGCCACAGCCCACTTCACGCTCATCTAACAAGGATGGGAGTTGTTGACAGCCCTGAGTGTCTGTCCTGCACGGAGGGAGAGCCTGAGACAACCGAACACTTTTTGTGTGAGTGTCCGGCCTTCGCCCGGAGCAGACTGATACTCTAGGGTCTCCCTTTCTATCTGTGGATGAGCTGAAAAACATTTCTCACCAAGACTTGTTGCGCTTCATTAAGAGGAAAGGAAGGTTTTGGTGAATGGCATTCAGGATAGCACAATGGGCCGTTGGGGCCTCCGCGCTTGGGTTGGGTATCTCCTGTTCCCCCTGTTTTCAAAAAAAAAAATATATATAAACAAGCCATGAAGAGTTGTTCTGCCCGTGTGGAAAAAAAAAAGAAAAGTACAAAATAACGGGACAATAAATAAGATCGCCGATGAAAATTTGAAGTTAGTGGTTTATTCATAATATACTATATTTAAGTATATATATAGTACGTCACTTCTATACACTATTCAAAACTTAAAACTTAATAGAATTAGGAGATTTCAAATCACTAATATACCTTAAATATACACTTCCAATAAGATTCAATGTCTTCACTTAAAGCAGAATAAATTTGCATGCATTTTTATTTTCTACAATTTTTATGATATTGATTTGAAACCTTCAGCAAAATATTAGAAACTCTTCTGTTCAAATGCTACCGACCTTAGATTTTTGAAAAAGGTGTTGCGTTTTTTTCTTAAAATCAAAAACCTAAAAAACCGTGTTATTTTCCTCCCACCTCTAAGAAAGTTTTCATGTGCACACCAATTTTTATTATTTTTCGTATATAGGTTTTTCAAACACATTTCTAAATGCCACCGGAGCTGTTTTTCCAAATTTGTTAATATTTGTCATGTTATAATTACTTTGATAACATTAAGATTCACACTCTTGTAACTTAAAGGAAACTTACTACTACACGATTATTTTAAAACGAGAATGAAGATTGAGGTGATTCTATTCAGTGGCCCAAAAACTGGATAAATCCCGAAAGTAGTTTATTTTATAAAATTCAGTTTGTAAACCACTATCGTGATAAAAAGTGAGAGATAAAATTGGTTTTTATTCATGTTAATTCTCAAAAGCTTTCCGAGATGGCGATAGGATCCAGTAAAAAAAGCAAAACAAATTTATCTTATGTGGCTCTAAAAAAGAGTATCTATCCTATAAATAACGTATATTGACGGCGCGTTGTTAGCTGTGTCTGCAAATTTGTTTTTGGAGTGGATTAGGAATGGAATGAGAGAAAAGTGAAAATATTTGTTAATATTTTTCGTTTATGGTTTAGTTAAAAAGATACAAAAGATATTTATTCAGAATTTTTTTATAAAATTCAGTTTGTAAACCACTATCGTGATAAAAAGTGAGAGATAAAATTGGTTTTTATTCATGTTAATTCTCAAAAGCTTTCCGAGATGGCGATAGGATCCAGTAAAAAAAGCAAAACAAATTTATCTTATGTGGCTCTAAAAAAGAGTATCTATCCTATAAATAACGTATATTGACGGCGCGTTGTTAGCTGTGTCTGCAAATTTGTTTTTGGAGTGGATTAGGAATGGAATGAGAGAAAAGTGAAAATATTTGTTAATATTTTTCGTTTATGGTTTAGTTAAAAAGATACAAAAGATATTTATTCAGAATATAAGCCGAGGGAAAATTATTTTTATTTTTTTTCTCTCATCACTTTTTTATTGCATATTGAGATTGAGAATATGTTTTGTTTGTAATCCATGCAAATACTCGGATTTTTTCGCTCTAGATGTATTCTGCAAACAAATTAATTAAAGTGATCAATTTGGGTATGTATATTCTGTATGGATATACTATCTGCATAATTTTGAATAGGAAATACACAACATTGCATTGGACTGTTACGAATAGATTTGTTTTAAATCTGTTTGGAATAGATAATTGTTTTTTAAATTGACAACAATCCATCTACTAATACATAACTAAATGGAAGCTCGGAATTGAGAGCTTTATTTTCTGCCAATCAACCTTAATCTAAAACGCTAAGTCTTGAAATTTAGATACTACTAATTCGCGCTCTTTAAAATGGCAACACGTATAGATGTACATATATATAAAAAAAAATACAATATCAATATTAGGTGCCCACCAATATAATTATGGAATTGACTTGATGACAGTGCAAAGGGGCTAATATCTATCTTGTTCTAGTCGTTCCCTGGAACAAGATACTTCACTTCAGTCGAGACCCAAAGTAAACCTTATTCCAGTTGAGACTCCAAATTAATATCTTTGACTCAGTCGATACCCAAGATAAAGTAATGTTGTTAATAATACTTATTCCGGTCGAAACCCAGTATATATATGTTTATCTCAGTCGCGACCAAGGTTGAAGTTATTTTATCTCTACTCGATACTCAGAATAACTATTTTTACCTCAGTCGACACCCAAGATAAAGTTTTCTTGTTAATAATTTTATATTATTACCCCTTGCCAAGCGACCCATGTTGAAGTTATTTTGTCTCTACTCGATACTCAGAATAAATATCCTATTCTTGATGTGCGATCAGTCAGCGCTCAATGCAAAATAAAGTTTGAGTTCTCCACGTCTACGCGTTCTCAGGTAGCGAGAAACTACAGTTTTGTATGGCAACACCAAGAAGGGGTTGCCCGATTCGGTATATCTTTGAAAATTATTTACTATTATTATGAAAACACTATGTAACAAATTTCAACTTTCTAGGTACAACGTGTTCTCGGTCAGTGCCCAAATATACCGTTAGAAACCAAATTTTTGTATGGCAACCCTGCGATTGAGTGTTGTGTATACACACATACACGCAAAGACAGCACCTTCTAGCCTGGTAAATCTATTCGGAAAATTGTTATAAGCTAACCATGCTTAAAAACTTGGTTGGCTTATCAGAAAAATACGCGAAGAAAACAGCGTCAGCAGTTCCTTCATCTATTTTTCCCACACATATTACGCTAAAGAATTTCACGATAAGAAAGTCGCGCCGCACAAATACATTACATCTATAAGAGCGGCGCGATTTTCAGACGACGGGACGGTGGCTGATATTTGTTAAAGGATAGAATTACATTTTTGTTAAGCCACCGTCCGTCAAGATATTCCTGAACAAGTTTAATCAATTCGAGAAACAAAGTTGAAATTTTCTCAGGGTGGAAATGCAGACTATGCATTTTACACCCTGAAATGCGGGGCTTGATCACGAGAACAGTGATCAAGCAGCGAGTTCGTTAAAAAATCTCAGCGGTGCAGTTGTCGGAAAAAATCAATCTTCGGTCGTGTTTGGTTAGAAGAAAAAATATTATAGATAACTTTTGAAACGACAGATAGATACGAGTCGAGAAAATAATTTAGTTTTACAAAATAACTTAGTTTATAAATTAACTTGGTTTGCAAAACAAAAAGAGAAAATTGAAAGAGTGAAATTAAGCTGATAAACCAGCAAAACTGAAAAGGAAACCACGTAGTGGTAGAGAAATATTACATAGTTGAAAGTGTATTACTAGTTAAATTGTGTTGAAAATAAAATAAACCAGGGAGAATTAACCGACACGGGCATTTTGGATTAAAAATTCCCTGTCCCCGATCGCAAAAGGTAAGAGCGAAATTTATTGTATCAGAGTTACTGGAATTGTCCCATTCTGGAAATTAAATTTAGTTTGTTTTAAAAAGTCCGTGTACAAAATCTTAGCTTTCTAAGTGAACGTGTTCTCGAGTTATCGTGCGCACAGATGGACGGACAGACGGGCGGACGGACATGCAAAAATCAAAATAACTTTTAATATTATGCGTGGGTGTCCAATCCAAACGGAATGACAAACTTAGTATACACTATAGATTTAATTGGTAAAAGGTATAATATATAATTGGTAAAAGGTATAAAAATATTTCAAATTAAGTACTTTAACTGAGAAATAACTTTGTAGCAAGCACATAAACCGCATCTAAATGCCACATACCGCAATAAATTTGTTCTTATCAGTTATAACCTCTTTCATCCAGTGGGCAGTGGTACATACTTAAAGACTATTTTAATAATATTGTGATTTGATTGACATTTTCAGATATCTGTATCGATATCAAGTTGCCAAAAATGCTGGACTCAAAAGCAATTCGAGTAAATGAATGCTTTAAAAACGTTGAACAAAAATTGCGAGAACTTGGCTATGGCAGAGGCTACAAACAAATAAAATATAAATATACGAAATTAAACTCGCAAGTTTTAAAGTGGAAGACAAATATTAATAAAAGTGGGAATTGCAGAGAAAAATTCCAATATGCTTAGAAAATGGAGATTTTATTATGTGGTCGTCCATGTTTACCACAAAAAGGCTTCGAAAGAACTGCTATATCTGTGTCGGAAAATGACTCAAATTGTAAAAAATCTGGTTAACTAATATGTTAATTAAGTAGATTTCTTACCATTTGATACATTTTCTCTTTAATATTCTGTACGTCGCCAGGAATTCCAACAATTATTGGCCAATACAAGTATTTCAAACAATTTCCGTAGACAACGAAGATCCAGTAGCAGTATAATTGTTTTTATTGAACTGAATTAAATATGTGAAGAAATATTATTCAAATTTTTATTTTGGTAAAAAAAAATTTTATTTATTTGCTCCCGACAAAATACTTCAAATAAAAAATGTTGAATGCTTATACCCACAGCACTCAGCATATCTACACGCCGCTATTTCAGGTTGTTGTAATTTTCGTTCGTTTTCTAAAGTATCATTGCTGCTTGCAGATAAGTTTTCCCAAGCATCTTTGCTCCGGAAATGAGCTCATAGTTTTCTTTCTCTGGGCATTGCAATATTATTAACAGGTTGTTACTGCTTTCTTATAACTAACAAAAAAAATATATAGGGTGTTCCGTAAGGCGACATCAAGCCGGAATCGGGTGATAGACCAAATCATAACAGTTACCAGAAAAATATAAAAAAATCGAAGTCATGTATTTTTAAAATTATAGACATTTCTTTTGTTTTCGAGAAAATGTACACCCTGTGATGGTTTTTTAGCTCCTGTTGCTACAGATCTTTACTTCTTTTCAATTTTATTTTTCTAATGTAATGTACATGGTGTCCGGTCACAGTTAAAAGCTCATTGTATGCAGAGCTTTATGGCATTTCCAACGACTTCTCAACAAGCTCTGTACTCCAATTGTCTCAGGAGTTATAGGGATCTAAAATAAAAATTTATGATTTTCTTACCTTTTTATTAAATTGACTTCTATTATTTTTATAAAAAGGTCATAACATAACTTTTTTTTTTAAAAGAGTAAACTGTAGACTCTCCTCTTTAATGTGACCTATTACACCCAATGTGTGTGGACCCCCCTATCCACCAATCTTTTGTTTATCTAGGTGTATAGTATCGGCACATTTCGTTTGATCAAGTTTGGAAAATACATATTGTATACCCAAGCAGCATTCTGCGATGATATTGACACAGCGAGTAAAACATTTCAGGAAATTTTTTTCCATTAATGTTACTTTATGTAACTGTTATGTACGTACTTCATATCTGTACCAAACTTAGTTATCTGGAACATTTTTTTAAATATTTCCCATAAATGTGTCTAAAATGAATCTTTGATTTAAAACAGTTATTTAATTGACGCAATGATCCGTTGCAAATCGGTTTAGAATTATTACTTTCTCATAATGTCAAAAATGTGCCACATGTGCGTGGATTTTGAAACATGATTTATATGTGCCGAAATTGTTATGAGATTGTGTCAATATCATGTAACGAATCCATTCCACAGCATTTTAAGCTTTCTTCCCAAAAATGTTCCTTAAAAGTTACTTTTCAGTGAATTGCTTCAAAGTTGTCACATAATTTGGCTTACTTTCATTTTCTGATGCTTAAATGAGTCTAAAAAGATTCAATGACATTCATGTTTGTAAGTGTCAAACTTCTCAGTGATGTTAAAATGTCATGCAGAAATATTATTAGTAATTCTATTAAAAAGCCCTATAAGTATACTACGTCTTTCTACAGAACAGTCAAGCGGCAGTTATCCTTTCAAAAGCATATAAATTTTACACGTCAGAATAATTGTTAAAACCTGATTACATCATCATTGGTAAAAGAAAATCCCACAATATCAACAATCAAGTTTCCCTTCATAACTGGGCAAGCTAAACCGATTTGCTTAGAAAATTCTACATCAACTGAATGTAATAAACAAGAACCAAATAATGACCCAAGGAATTCAAATGTATTTCATATGGATTTAACCAATGATGACCTCTTAAGTGATGAAGAAAAAGAGATTAATGATGAAATTGCTTTGGATGATAAGATTTCATTGCTGAACACATTAAGAGACTGGGCATTGCGTTTCAGAATAAGCCATAGTGCTATAAATGATCTATTATCAGATCTGTCAAGATTTGGCTTAACATACTTGCCCAAAGATAGTAGAACTCTTTTAAAAAGCCCGCGAACAGTGGATCTAATTCCAATGGGAAACGGTGAGTTTTGGTATAATGGTCTTAGGAACTGTTTAAGAAACCTTTTTTCTTATCTGCAAGAACCCATTAATATTTTGCTCAACATTAATATTGATGGTTTGCCAATACATACGAGCTCGAAGTTTGAGTTCTGGCCAATTTTATGTATGGTCCACGAGTTTCCTGACATGCAACCAATGGTTATTGCGATATATTGCGGTCAAACAAAACCCAACTTACAAAACTATTTATCATCGTTCGTAAAAGAAATGAGAGATCTTTTGGAAAAAGGAATACCAATCAATGACAATCAAGTCAACGTTATGATAAGATGCTTCATTTGCGATACACCAGCAAGATGCTTTATCAAAGGTGGGAATAATATAATATTAAATTAAAGATCAATGTATGTCTTAAATTTTGTTAAAATATTATTTTCTAGGCATAGTAAACTTTAACCGCTATCATGGATGCTCAAAATGCGAAGTGATTGGAGAATATGATAGAACTCAGCAACATATGAGTTATCCTCGTATTGATGTGCGTTTAAGAACTGATGATAATTTCCGAAAACAATCAGATGAAGATCATCATAAGAACGTTACACCGCTTGTTGAACTACCCATAGATCTAGTGGAAACATTTCCAGTAGCAGATTCGTTACATTTGTTAGACCTAGGAATTATGAAACGTTGTCTTCTAGCATGGACCTCAGTATCTTACAATTTTGATACAAAACTCTCATCACTTGATATTGCAAGAATTTCAAATCTATGTCAAGATTGTAACCAATATATGCCAACCGAGATACACAGAGCAATCAGACCACTTGAATGTTTGAAATATTGGAAAGGCGTAGAGCTCCGCACATTCCTGTTGTATTTAGGACCTGTAGTTTTAAAAGAAAGTGTAAATTCTGATGTGTACAGTCATTTCTTGACTCTGTTTTGTGCAGTAACTATAATGTTCATGTGCAAATCATTTGAAGTATTTAAGTGTTGCAGAAGAATTATTTAAAGATTATGTTGAAGAATTTATTCATATTTATGGAATAGATACAATTAGTAGCAATGTTCATAATTTGTGCCATGTAACAGCCGACGTTAAAAATTTTTTAATTTTACCAACAATAAGCTCTTACCCTTTTGAAAGTTATCTCGGGAAAATAAAGATATTATTGCGAAGTGGAAATCGGCCTCTTCAACAAGTTGCTAATCGTTTAACTGAACTTTCTGAGCTCAATACCACTGCATTTACTGATCAAAATAAATTTAAATGTGTAGTGAACGTCATAATATACAAGAATGTACTAGAGCATATAATATTCTATATATATCAAATGGTTTAATGTTATCAAACAAAAATAACAAAAATAAATGGTTTCTGACAACGCACAATGTAGTTGTTAGAATTATAAACGCAACGTATTACCAGAATGACATCCACATTTATGGTGCAAGTATTAGTATTGAGCGGCCAATAAAGTCATCTTATCTTAATATTTACTTGTCCTTTGGGAAAGAAAATATTCCGAAATTATACAGCTTAGACGAAATAAAAATGTAAAATGATTGGTATAAAGTTAAATTCCGAAATAGTTTTCTTCCCGTTATTGCATACTAATACATTTCAAAATACATAGTTCAGAAGATTAAATGAACGAAAGCTCTTTAATAATATGTTTTAATTCGTTATAATCATGTAACAATTCAGGGATTCGAAAGAAATAAATATTAATTTTCGTACTTGATATTATTCTGATACTTCTAATTCAATATGTGAAAAATGCTATGCTTCAGCCCGGCCGAGGAAGCGGTTTTTTTCACATCTATAATTAGAAGGTAGTAGAATAATATCAAATATGAAAACTAAAATTTCCTTATCTCGAAAACTTAGATTATAATTTTATATTTTAGGGATAAAAGAAAAAAAATTTGTGCTTAGAAAAGATTGTAAAATAAAATTGTAGCTACATCAATTCATGTCATTTTCATTGAACTTGTCGATGTTTCATTGACAATAATAATATTTCCAGTTATTTTCGTTCCTATTGTCCATTTGTTGATGGCTGTTCGTTTTCCACATTTTGCGTTTTTTCACATAGACCAGTTTCAGTTTTTCTGTAAAGATGAACATTTTATGTAAATTAATAAAGATAGATTATTAGTTCATCGTACCTTTTACGTTTCAGCCTTAGGTTGGAATGCCTAAGCAGCTTATTTTTGAAAAAGTTTTCGTTCTGCATTCTTGTATATGTCTTGTCAAATAGTGACACCACATCAAAGAACAGGCCCACTAAATTCATTAACTTCATAAAAGCGAATTTGTCTCCATCTCGTTTCTTATGTTTTGCTGTACCAGTCCAATTATATTTTGTTTGTAGTTCAGTATCAAACAAAACGTTTCCCACTTTAGATGCTACAGTACAGCTCGACTCCTTCCCTGTTTTGCCTCCTATGTGAGATAATTTGGAAATCTAATAAAATAGAATTTTTTTTATGACATATTTAATTTTTATCAATAATTTTTAAGGTATCATCTGGCTGCTGAAGCTCTTATCGTTCAGCTTATCTTCTAAATTTATTACATCCTCATGAGGTAACGAAATTGTTGATGATTTTCATTCTCGGGATTGTTTTTTTGGCAACCCTCAGCAGATTTTAGATTTGATTTGAACAAAAAGTAAAATTTGACAGTGAGTTCTGACTGTGGTATTTAATAATTCAATATTGAAACGCTTTTGACACATTTTACAAAACTGGTAAAAATTTTGATTCTAAAAGGTTTCAGTGTTTATTTGTAACATTTATTGCGATATTTAAGACACCTTTTGTAGATTTAGATGATGTTAAGATTAAAATGTTTCAGTTTTATAAAACATTTTAGAGAAACATGTTTTAAATTTACCATTTTTGTACTATTGATCATTTTTGTAACATTTTTCAACGTTAATAAAAAAAACATCGTTTGTTTCTTAATCAAAGAAGTTTCTTATTAGTTACAGTAATAACTTCGACACGAATAATCAAACCCATATGAAAATTTTTAGAAACTCGAACAATTATTGAAACTCAATGACATATGCCATTTTCCAAAATGGACTCGGAAAATAAATGATTTTAATTTACTAATATATGGGTAGAAATTTCCTTTATATATATTTTCGCTCCGATAGGGTATAATTTTCTTCAAGAAGTTTTTTAGAAATATTAATAAATATGTCAATTATTCTTTAATAAATGCATTCAAAGCCTGGCGCGATGTATTTTTTCGAAGTATCATATACAAATCCTACAGCAAGTGCCCTTCGTTTAAATATTGCGTTACCCAATATGAAAACAAAGCATATATATAATTCATTATTCCATTTAATTCGTAATTATAAAAAAGAGATTCATTTCTTTCTTTCTATCACACGAAGAACAGAGGTTCATTTAAGTACCAATATTACGCCAATAATATACATTTTTTTGCGCAATTTTGGTACATATGAGAAAGATGCTGAAGCAAATCAAAATGCAAAGCTTTTAGTCTTTATGACACCGAAATTAATCTGTGTAATTCCGGTTACATAACAGTTTATACAACAAATTAGGAGCATATACGAGTTTGTGTGTTAATATTTTAACATTTTAGGTGCATATGATTGGCACGGTTTTACTTTCGGTAACGTGTACTAATAATTCCCCATTTGCATTACAAAATTGTAATTTCAATGATAACTGTTTCGTAACATGGGATTCAATATTGACACGACCCGAAGTCACCGTAACACTTCCGAGCCCTAATTGTGTCAAGCTGTATGTTCACGATTTTATGGACACTGCACTGGTTCCACTCAGATCTTGTAAAAAACAAAAAAATAAAAAATGCACAATTCAATTGAACTCAATAAAAGCATTTGTTTGCCTCTTTAAATTCAAGGTTCCTCTACTAAACGCAAATGATGACTGACGATTTGTATGAGCTGTACTAGAAGGAATTTAGACTACCTGAATCCCTCTTTATATGCATTGATTTCATATACAAAAGTGATTTGATAAAAACAAAGTTGTAAACAGTTAAATGATTTTTAAACAAGAGTAGGGGAACACGGGGCATAGCGGGGTACTGGGGCATAACGGAGTAGGGGTATTTCTCTATGACTGAAAAGACTTAAGGGGAAGTTGTTTTCGCAAATCTATCTCTCATCACTTGCACTCTTACATTGATTGCCATCGGACGTGGAACAAGCTGTTTGCGGTGTGCTACCCACAAAAATAAAAAAACTACCGTTTTCTTATTTGTTCTTGCGATAGTGAAAAGTAGGTTGAACCATTAAGACTTATGTTATTGAGATTTATTTGCAGTATATCAAGATAACTGTTTTTTTGTTATTAGTATTGTATAGTGTTAACTGAGCTGAGATTCAATGCATGTTTATTAAATAATATTTTTCCAAGCATATGTTAAGGGCTAAAATGGGGTATAGTGCAAGGGGCAAAATGGAGTATACTGCAAGGGGCAAAATGGGGTGTGCTACAAGGGGCAAAATGGGGCCCTTTTTGCTCTGTAGCTTGGGGCATAATGGGGTGTACTGAAAGGGATAAAATGGGGTCCTTTTTGTTGTGTAGTTTGGGGCATAATGTGGTACCATTCTTTGTTGCTTTACATGTGTTTACTTTAGCTTTATTAATTAATTTCATGTTTGGTACTATTGAACTTGTGGCGACGAGAATGCACCTTTTCAGTAACTATACTTTGTATATTTCGCCGCTGTATTGACCTGAATATTAGGGATGCTTCTAAATCCTACTTTGTGCAGCGTGAGCGTGTTGGTTGTTTGTAAGTATCAGTAAGTAAAAAGTGAAAATTAAAGTAATTTTAGTTCGCAAGTCAGTATGTTTCAGTTCGCTGTTGAAGCAACATGTTTAAGTATTGTCAGCACGGTCAGAATTATGTATTATAAACTGCACACCTGGATAGAGGAACAATCGTTTAAAATACCAGCTAGGTTTAGAACTGGCCTTATTGGGAGCTATATCAAAAGGAAAAAATGGAGCTAGACTCATAAGAATTAGTTCCTGTCACCACTTTGTGTTCTGGAGAGCTAGGTCACAGAACATCAAACCTGATCCATTGGGGATAGGTTTATCCACAAAATAAATGTAATCCATGTCAGATGGTGCGTAACTACAAACGGAAGACGACTCGGCAGGAGTGGTCACAAAACTCCATGAAGAGCGCAATAGAAGCCTATATAACTGGTGTTACGGGCTACAAGAAGGCAGCTCAAAGCTTGGTGTGCCTCAAACAACTCTGGAGAGACATGTTGCGAAATCCAGAGAAAAACCAGATAGTTCAGCGGGACAGAAAGGAATGGGTAATTTTAAGGCTGTATTTACTCGGGATCAAGAGGAAGAATTACTCATTTATATAAAAGAAATGGAACAACATTTGTTTGGCTTAAATTCACCTGATATAAAGTATTTGGCCTCTCAGTTAGCTACAGCGAACAGACTAGTGGATGGCTTTAGGGTTTTCTTAAGCGACATCCGGACTTATCCTATAGGAAACCTGAAGCCACTTCGGCAGCTCGTGCCATGGGTTTCAACAGGGTAGTCGTACAAAACTATTTCACGTTACTTCAAAGAACGATCGACGAAAACAGATTAACAGCGGAGAAAATCTTCAACGTCGACGAAACAGGAGTTTCCACTGTCCCAAAGAGTCACAGTAAGGTTATCGCAACTAAAGGAAAACGTCAGGTTAGCACGCTAAGATCAGCAGAAAGGGGAAAGCTGATGACAATTGTCCTATGTTTTAGCGCCAGTGGAAATTATATGCACACAATGATGATTTTCCTTAGAAAACGTATGCATCCAGATTTGATGGATGGCACTGCCCCTGGTTCCTGGGCTGAATGTCATGAAAGCGGATGGATCCAAACAGATCTGTTTCTCAAATGGTCCAAGCGATTCATCGTATTTACAAATTCGTCCAAAAGTTCTCCTGTCCTTCTTCTATTGGACGGACATGAGGCGCATGTAGAAAATCTTGAACTGATAAAAATTGCAAGGGAACATGGGGTAATATTGCTGTGTTTTCCCCCACACTGCACCCACCGGCTGCAGCATCTTGACGTTTCATTTATGAATCCTCTAAGTACTTATTATTCTTCAGAAGTTAAGTGATCTCTTAGGTGTCATCCCGGACGTGTTGTAACAAAGTTCCAGACATCAATGTTATTTGAAAATGCATATATTAATACTGCGACAATGAAAACTGCTCTCAATTATTTTCAGAAGACAGGATTTTATGCCAGAAACTACAAACATCGAAGAAACTATAATAACTGATGACACAGTACCAACAACCAACCAACAACAATTATTAAATACTACACTTGAGAGTATATCAGAAGTGCCAACAATATCAGAACACTTACCCTGTCTGCAAGTTGCCACTAAAATAAATTTGGCTCCCCAACCTGACTGTTTTGGTCGGACCATGCGTTGCCTTCAGAGTCGAATACACTTGAATTATTTAGGACAAGAAGAACAATCCAAGATAAATCAACAAATGCGATAGGACCATTCAGTCTTAAATCACCGCAAGACATAATGCCCACACCAAAAGCAATGAGGACAAAATTGAGAGTTAGCCGACGGCGGGGGAAAACGGCTATTATAACAGAGTCGCCTTATAAAAACGAACGGGTCTTGTCCCAAATGAAGAAGGAAAAGGTAGGAAAAAAAATCAAATTTGGAAGGGGTAAAGGTAAAGCACCTCTTATTAAAAAGAAAACTGCAGCCAAACCAAAAAACAGAAAGAGAAAAACCCCTGAGTCTTCATTGTCAAAAGAAGGTGATGCGGCATATCTCTGTTGTAACTATCTTTGGTCAGAATCAGATGAAGGATGGATTCAATGTATGTCCTGTAAGCAGTGGACACACTACTGCTGCGCTGGAGTTGACGATAATGACTACGAGGCAAGCTTGTGCAAGCCTGATAAACGATTTTAAAAGTAATTTAAACTTATTTTTAATAAATGAAATCGAACCTTATTTTGCCTCAATGTAAACCCCATTCCCCATTATACCCCAGGTATGACGCAAAACGGGGCAAATGACTTATTTTTTTTATTGTTATTATTATTTAAAACGACCCTGTTTGTTTTATTCCTTATTTAGACTAAATTGTTAACTGGTAATATGGCTTTGTATTAGAAACAAATATAACAGTTTAACTCATTTATAGTGCTAATTATTCAAGAAAGGCCCTTATATACCCCGGTATGCCCCGTGTTCCCCTACATATATATAAATGCAATACTTTCAAGCTGGCTATACAATGCAAAATCTGAGAGTTGTTACATTAATGATTGGTATGGTAGTAGTACTTTTTTTTTCTTATTTTTATTTATTTCGATTCTTGAACAGTATAAATCTAGCTGCTTGAAATATGATAAATATATTACCTTAATGTTTTCATATCTTGAAGTTGTGTTCTTTTCCTCTCCCTCTGTTTTTTAATGCAATAGTTAACAACTATTTGCTTCACTATTTCCGTACGTGCTTGATGACAAGTTTAAGTGGCAAACGCTCGGACAAATGAAGTAAGATGCAGAAAAACATTGTTAAAGTAACAGTTAAGCGAAATATTGCAGTTCCGATAAGCAAAATGAACCATGCCGTTTTTAATTATTATCCTAGATAGTAGGCCATGTGCGATAAACTGACGTTTATGTACACAGAGCTACTGAAACCAAACTAACAAGCCACCTGAAAGGAAAATCGTACAAAAGATTATTATTGCAAGTATTTCAATTTATCGAAATATGGTTGGGAAAAAAACTATGCACACATACCTACAAGCACGTCGATAAAGCAGTTTTTTAGTGGAGACTACAATTGACACACTACGGCTACATTCAACATAAAAAAACCGGGACACACTCTAATTAGAGGAAATTAATTTGTCTTCGAAGAACGCAAATCAAATGCAATTAGATTAAGTCATCTTCTCAGTTAAACGCGTAGAGTTTTTTGTTTGCGCAATTTGTAGCGTATCCCCATCCGCTATCCTTTTCCTTTCCCCCTTCATCATTTCTTTCGATTTGGGCCTCTCCACCTTCTGTAGCGAGAGTACCTAAAAAGGGGCAAAAGGTTATCTGTTTAATTTTCGGAAAGTAGCCCTTTCCTACTTCCCCATAAGGCATGAACCTAAAAACGAAAAGGAAAAAATATTTCTAAAAGAAAGAATTTAACTCGCGCAGAATACGCACAAATTATAATCTTCCTAATAAATCCCACAGAACTAGGAGAAGAAAAACCGAAATCTATATTAAAATCACACAAATTGGCATCATCACCTCATTGTCAGCGTGGAATTTCGTGCCATTAACCCTTGGTCAAAAAATCTTCCAATGGAGCGACGGTAAATGACACAGCAAAAATTCTTCACACAACAATACAGTACCGCTGTCAGCCAAAATTCGAGTTCACTAGCGGGAGCGCACACATTAAAACCCTAAAAGAAGATAATCACAAAGTCAATCCTAGCGCGATAAATCTGCTGCGCTAGGCACCAACATGAAGTCTGTGAGTACAGAAAACGACGTTCATGCGGTACATGTTGCGAGATAGAACGGCAGAAGCGATGATGGCGTGTGTGCCTTCCAGTCGGCTGAACATTTCGAGACAAATCGAACGGAGGAAGCCTTTGGTCAGAACTCGAGCAAGTAGTAACTTTGAATTAACGTGCGTAGAATTAGAGCGAGGTATAAGTTTGAATTCGGTTGTTCTTATTCGAGAATTTTTATGGATTTCCGCGCGACAATAATTGCTCAAAAAGTTAAGAAATAGCATTTAAATTAGATCTGCACGATATTCTTACCTGAGCGATCAAGTTTTGTAGAAAAGCTTCGGCTGTATCTGCCTAAAAGTGCATAAAAGGAATACAGTGTTAAAATAGATCTTTACAAAATTCTTACCTGAGCGATAAAGTTTTGCAGAAAAGGTTCTGCTGCATCTGTCTGAAAGTGAACAAAAAAGAATATATATCAGTGATTAAATTAGATCTTTGCAATGTTCTTACCTGAGCGTTAAAGTTCCGCAGAAAAGCTTCGGCCGTATCTACCTGAAAAAAAAATGTAAATATTTCAGTGAATATTTTATATGTTAAAATGCAGAATTTATTAAGTGAATATTTACCTGTCAGCGTAGTGATTTTTCACAGTTTCTTCGTGCAGTGTACGCACCATTTTCTGAAGTAAAGTGGAAAACATTTTTATAATATAACATTCAGAATTTATTAAGTGAATATTTACCGGTCAGCGCAGTGACTTTTCACAGTTTTCTGATATAAAGAGGAAAACATTTTTATAGTATAAGATTCAGAATCTATTAAGTGAATATTTACCTGTCAGCGTAGTGACTTTTCACAGTTTCTTCGTGTAGTTAGTACACAATTTTCTGGAATACAGAGGAAAACATTTTCATAGTATAAAATTCAGAATTTATTAAGTGAATATTTACCGGTCAGCGTAGTGACTTTTCGCAGTTTTCTTCGTGCTGTGTATGCACAATTTTCTGAAGTAAAGCGGAAAACATTTTTATAGTGTAAAATTCAGAATTTATTAAGTGAATACTTACCGGTCGGCGTAGTGACTTTTCACGGTTTCGCTCGTGCATTGCATACCCAATTTTCTGATATAAAGAGAAAGGAAAAGAAGAGGAAAAAGAAAAATCAAGGGAAGTGCTATTACTAGCTGGCAAGGAACCCAGAAGTAGTGAGCGGAGAGTTCGAGACTCTCAGCAAGCGCCCAGGCCATACAGGAGGAAGCTTCGCGCATTTGAATGTCAGAACGTATGTAAGTCGCAAAAGGGGACCTTAAGGTTAGTCCGAGTATTATTTTTGATCACAGTTTTTTTTTTGCAACGAAGTCCATCAACTTAAGAAAGCATAGGGGCCGCTGGCATAGTTTTTTTTCGGACATATAATATTCTTAAAATTTATATTTTTTGTTTGTTGTTCATACTTATATATGTGATTCGCTGTACTATTAGTTCTCTATAAAGTGAGCTTAGGGCTAGTTAAGCCAACAGGGGCCGGATTCACTAACTCGGAGAGTTATGGAGTTGTGGAGATGAGAGTTCTTTTACCACTTAACTCTTCACTCAGAATTCTGTACCTCGTGGAATTTGTATTGAGATTTACCAAACTCTCTATTCAACTCGGCAAAACTCTCGGCTGTGTTAGGTGTGGAGAAGTAAGAAAAATATTTCTCAACTGACAGTATTGGCTGCTTTTATTGTCCTTTGTGAAGGTACCAATATACCTAGGATTTTCAAATTGGTTTATGGATTTACTGCATATCCTGGCTATGTTTACAAAAACAAATTATGGAAATCCTTGCAATACTTACAGAGAAATAAGGATTTTTGTGTCTCAAGGTACCCGATAAAAATTGTAATTCACGCGAATGTGGTCAATTTGGTCGTCTTCCAGTACAGAAGAGATGCTATAAAAATTTTAAATATGCACGTTAAAGCTTGTATGTAGGATGAAATCGCATCTACATTTTGTCCTCTAATAAGATATGTAATTAGTTTTTAACTCCAGTAAATAGTTTTGGGGATAACTGCAAAAGAAGTGAATCAGTCCTTCTTAAGATGAAAAAATGGCCGTTTTCGGGTATAAAAACTCAACTCATCATTATGAAGAACTGGTAAGTCGTGGAAATTCACTTTCTATGAGAAAAATGTTCACAACAGAGTACTAATGGATGTGAAACAAAGAACGGAAGAAATATATGCAAAATATAGGAACTGGGGTGTATATGACCCACGTGCAAAAAATCCGTCTTTCGGCGGTAAAAAGACAGTTATGAAGTTAAAATATCAGGAAAAAAACTACGCCACTCGATTACCCGTTCCTCCCTCTTTAATTTGATACCAAACATGACGTATTTTGGACAACCCCCAATGGGGGGTTGTGCGACCCCCATCCCCAAAAGCCCCTCCCTAAGAAATTGTTCACCTATATTTTTGTACTCTAGACCCTAAATCCGCAGAAAAAAAACCGCAATGTTCTACGACCCTCCCACAAAGAGTTATCCATCTTTCAATATTTCGATACTTCTCACGTTTTCTTTAACTCCTCAAATATGTTAGAGAATCTCGAATGGAGAGTTAGGGAGTTTTAACCGGGGAAAACAAAAATTCTCATCTCCCAAACTCCCAAACTCTCCGAGTTAGTGAATCCGGCCCCAGGTAGTAGAAGCGCTTTTAGGGTTAGTCATAAGCTTGGCAATAAGGCAGAGAGTTGATTGTAAGTTTTGTAATCGGGTTTCCTCCCATCGTTGAATTTTTTTTTTTATGAAAAAGCAATGAATAAATAATCATTTTATCACGAATTGGCTGGGCTATCGATGGATATTTTAACCTTTTAGTTCTCCATTCACCTTCTGAGACGGCCACCAGACGGCTTGGGTCTTCGCCTGCCAGTTTTTTTTTTGTTTTCGTTTTTTTTCTTTTCCTATTCAGTTTCTTCTTCTCCCCCCACCTGTAGGTACATCATGATGCACCAACTGTAGAATTATTCGGCTGGAGTGGACGCGGACATGATTGAGGAGGCTTTCACACGGACACACCCCTAGTCATACATCTCGACTTATGTGGGGGCTAAGCAAATGAACAAGGCTTTGGAGGCTTAGCGAGGGTGGATGGGGGCGACAGGGCCCATGTTCCCCAAAGCCGGGGCTCTACTGTCACCAAGAGCTCCCCTCGCGCTCTCGCTCTCACTCTCTGTTCAACTCAGGCTTCTCTCACGGCATTGACTGTTCTCCGGGTGCTGCTTATGGGTACGGCGTCGACAAGGTCTTTTCTTTTTCGGAATTTACTAATTTTCTGTAGCTACATTCCGTTTTCAGATTAAGATGATCCAGCAAGAAGCAGTCTCGCGCAAATTTGTGTTTTTGGTTTTCAGGCCGACCATCTGAGGTCATCATTCAATACTTTCTGCAATTCAGCCGTGACAAACATTAAATAATCCGTCTGTCTTTCTGTTTTGTTTTGAGTACCTTGCACAGTTAACAAGCATTGAGGAGATGTGGGTGGCAAGAACAACCCCAACCCCGGCTGCCCGCTAGCGGCGAACTACTGTGCAGTCACCCACGCGTATCTCCAAAATGATTTTTGCAACAAGGGGGCCTTAACCGCGATCTATGTGTACTCTTGTCTAGAGTGAGCGTACCCATGGTCGACGGAGAGGTGCTCCGCGTTACAAATTCAGAGGCAATATAAATCGCAGATCAACTTGAATATTTCTCTTTATTGCATCAAGCGCTCACGTATTGCACGTCACAAATCGGAATCGACTTGGCTAGTGGTTTTTACTTAAAACTATTAACAAAACAACTTTATCTTGGGTATCGACTCAGATTAGAATACTTATTCTCGGTTCCGACTAGAATAAATAGGTACTACTAATACAATTTTGTTTTGGGTCTCTACTGAAATAAAGTATCTTGTTCCGAGGAACGACTACAACAAGTATTCTACTAACCGCAATACAACTTTGCTTTGGGTCTCGACAGAAGAAATGTATCTTGTTCCAGAGAACGACTAGAACAAGATAATCACTAACTATCTATTTACCAACGCCATAAAGTCCATTCCATATTTTAGACTGGTGAGTACGTTTTGATTAATCATTTATTGCATATCTGGTATTAAATACCCCATTAAATGTTTATGTTCATACATATATATTTACTGGTGCCATTCCTGAAAAGTGAACTTTTTGAAGTTATCATAATTTGTCTTATTTAAGTTGATAGAATAAGAGTGAAATATCATTTATCGGAATTTTAAGAGTGAAATAGCATTTATGGTATTAATGGGTCATATTTGCAAAATGTATTTTTGTTCACAACTTTGGCAATTATTACAAGGTATTTCTATCTGTGAATGCTTCTTACATATAAAACGAATACATCTGCTGCATTTCGTTGAATATTTTGTGCTCCCTTTGGACATCGAAAGCAACACGTTTAGCTCCGCTACCTTGCGGCATTCTCGATCGACGTGATATTTCTTCCTGCAGTAGAGATGATCCGAAATGCGTCGTTTAAATTTCTTCGTATAATTCCATTGTGGGTTTACAATTTTCCAGATGACAAAGGCATTATATGTTAATATATCCAACATATTGTAAATAGCGATTGAGGCCATCTATTTGTTCTGCGCTTACAAGTATACGTTCGTATAAGTTGATCTAACGTATCAACCCCTTCCTTTATTTCATTATAAAACTTTATTATTTCAGGGTTTTTAGTCTCGCCTTCACAGATCTTCCTCTCGTGATGCAGTGTGCTAAGAAGTAAAACACACCCGTTTTTCTTTGAAACGTATGCCACATGTGTCGCTTTATTGATGTTATCATACAGAAAATTTGAAAAATATTGTGGCCTTCGTCTTATATCCAGAATATATTGCGTGTTTGGGCCACACATAGATGTTGATGATCCCTCGATGCAAATCCCATCCACATTCCTAATCCTTCCCACGACGAAATATTTTTTCCTAAAAGAGAAAGGAAAAGAAAACACAAAGAAGGCAAGACTAATATAAATTAAAAGAAAACCACTTATCTGATTGTTGAAAACTTCCGTCCTTTGGTCCAGCGACGTCCAAACATTCCAAAGAACAGATTTTAGATCTAAAACATATAAAATTATTACTATTTTCAACAAAATTGTACAAAAATATCACAAACTTACCTAAATTATACATCCCTCCTGTATATTTACATTTTGTGTAGTCACATTGTGACATTACGTCAAATCATTTGATTTCGCCTCAGTCATCAAATCTAATAAACGTCGCTAGGGCAACACCGAGAGCGAAAGCTCATAACTGGATGCTGCGGCTATAAAAGCCGACGAGCCGCAGCAGAAAATCATTCTTGGTCCAGAGCTCATCTGGTTTAGAGACTAATCTAAGCACAAGAATATTCCCAACCTTATTATAGAAGATTAATTCTATATTTTAGAGATTAATCTGAAAATCCTATTAATTCCAAATTTCCCACCTACACCTAAGCAGAAGATTAATTCTGCGCAGAGATTAATCCGCAATATTCCTATTCACATCCAAGCAGAAGAATAATTCTGCGCAGAAATTAATCTGCAATATTCCTACCCACGCATAAGCAGAAGAATAATTCTGCGCAGAGATTAATCTGCAATTTTTAAGGTAGCATATTGCTACACGTCTGCGCACGCGCAAACTATAGTCAGAGACTAATCTAACTCGCCTTTCTAGCACTTTGCAACCCTGGTGCCCTCACGTACAAGCAGAGGATTTAGCTGCCTTTGTGCCCTCACGCACCAACAGCATAAACTTATTCTGTTTCTTTCATTCTGATGAAAAATTATTAATTCCGATTTCTTCTCTCTTTATTTCAGAAGGAATAAAATCCAGGATTAACACGATTGAATTTTATTTTCTTTATTTTTTATTTGAATTTTTCTTTTTGAATTATATATTAGTTTGTAGGTTAGTTTTTAATTTTGAATTGTGAATTTTTATTGAAGTTGTTCTTGTGATATTAGTTAAGAAAGAGACGCATTAATAAAATTTTATATTTGAATTGTTAAATCGACTGAGTTGTCATTTATAAACCGGCATTTCCTCCCAGGTCCGAGACTAGCTCTCACATTGCGGCAGGTACGTTTTGTTCTTGCGAAAGTTCGAACCATTGCTAGCTTTCTTTTTAATAGCTCAATTGCCAATTCATGTGACGTGAAATATTAGCGGGTCTTATATTTCGCCCCTTTGGGCTGTACAACACACTGACCTTAATTTTTCTCAGACCTGCAATTTCGATTTTTACCATTATATATTTGCGACGACCACGCATAGCTGGTACCAACATCACAATATTTTCATTCCATATTTTCCGGGTTTTGATGGTATATACTGCTTGAAGGGGCATAGACTACGATATATAATGAATTGTTTATCAACAGTAACATTTTCATGTGGGTTGAACAGCTTTCGCCGGCTTACTTCCCATTTATCCCAAACATCTCTAATTGGGACTAGTTTGTCTCGCGCACGCTTTTCACTTCCGTCCGTTTTTTTATCAAAACGTAAAATTCGAGATATATTTTGGAATCTTCTGAGACTCATTGTTGCTTTGAATATGGGTCTACCTTTCATTTCGTCCCATAAACTTTCCACCATAAGATCGATAAACTCCAGATAGTAACAGCAGACCAAAATATGCCTGAATTGACGTTCGATCAACCGGTATGCAGTTATCGCCAAACACTTTTGAGCCTACAGAGAAAAGTGTAATTAGAAGATACTGTTGCAAATTTTCCCAAAAATATATTAGCTTACCTTCTATGTTAAGCATATCAATCATAATTTTTTCAATTGCGGATGGAATAAACAATTCAAATGCAGACTTTATATTGGTAGCCCTGGAAATGGCGTATTCAGTTGGTCCAGGTGTAGTGCTTATAATATTTTCAGTAGAATAACGACCCGCACTTGAATGATCCGGTTTTTCAGACCAGAAATATTTCGTGCAATTCGAAATACAAGTTTGTTGACCACAACCTTCGTTAGCTGTAGTTTCGTCTACATCGGAAGCTAAACTTTCGCCATCGGTAATATAGTAATATATGTAGTTGGTATACCGATCCGCTGTCGGACAACAATTCATCTTCCCCTAAGTCGCTGTCATTATTTTCAGTTTAGCTTTCTTCCCTATTACTAATGCGCTGCATATTTTCAATTCCTGCAGCACAGAATTTTGCCATCTAAGAAATAAATTTTACTTATCGTCATATATTGGTTTCAGAAAAGATTCACGCTTACCTTCAGATCCTATATAATATTGGAAAAAAAACGATATACCCTTTTTCTTTGTACTTTGAATTACACCCAACAGTAGATATCTTGATAGACCAAATGAAATCAATCAACATTTCAGTTACAACCGTAATTTATACATAAATTTCTTCCCCATTCGCTCTCATCGTTTGCTTGTGTGTGGGAAATAATTTTCTAAGAAGTAGAAAACAATTGAACATTGAGCCATCCCATACGAGTAATTACTTTTCTTCTTTTACCTCTTCCCTAGAAAACCGGTTTGCGTCAAGAATACTTGTGTGGGATGGCCTATTTACATAAATATAATACTACCGCATTTTCCGTGTATGCTTACAATTTAATAATAATGTACTGGGCCAAATTGGCCGACTAATAACATTTGCGTTACTTTTGACAATACGGCCATATATAAAATATTTATTAAAGTTTTTTTTTATGTTTTCGATAGAAATCTACATACACATAAATAATTGCCATTAAATTTTTCCAGGAAGCATTTCTTTTAGATCTTAAGTATTCCTACTTGAAATGTGCTTTGGGCAATTTTGACCTATTTGTACAGGATAAGGGTTAAGATAATTTACTAATCTCGAACGCTCCTAGTAATAGTTAGTCATTAGTTTAAAACGAGTGTAATCAACTGATAACAAAATTAATCACTATTTTTTTTAAATTTCATCGGTGTTCTTAATTACAGCCCCAGTCCTTTATATAATCTTTAAATATTTTTTTAGTGTTCTCCACAAGAGTAGAAGAGGGCTATAGGAGATAGTACTAATGTCTTTCAGCGTAACTTTTGCTTCTTTGATAGCACGGTACAAATGTATTTTTTCGACATTAGATGAGAACTTAACCCCTATTGGAGACGTCAATTTAGCTGGACTTTTATTGGAAATGTTGTGAATGTAGAAAGCGTCTTAGAAGGTATTGTGACCAATTTCAAAGCCTTTCCTTACATTTTCATTTGATGATACTGGTATGCCCAACACTGCATCAGTTGTTATCTTGCTTCCAGCTCCTTATTACGGCTCGGAATCTTTTGCAGAGACTTCTCAATATTTTTATTTATTTACTTTCATACTTATCTGCGATTTTCTCCAGCCTTACATTTATGCGTTCCTCTACCTCTTGCAGATGGTTATCATTTAGAGTCTTTATGTGGCTTATTTAAAAGTCTCTTTAATGAGTTCACCCAAAACGCCTTGAAGTAATCGGTGTTATATTATTATATATATATATATATTATTATACTGTACGGGTTTCACCGCTTGGCGAGTAGACTACGCTGGTTATGGTGTCATTTTAAAGTAAAATGTGTTTTTTTTTGTGATGTTCGATAAAAGCAACTTAACTTCACTTCAAGCAGAATATGACACTTTATCAATTTTCTAGTCTTTTTAAGCCATTATATATGTATAAATTTCTCTTTTACGAGCGAGGAATAATAACCCGTCTATTCTCTATGAGCCATGAAACTCAAGTAAGAAATAATTATGAGAACGCTAAAAAACTGCAGAAAGAATTATGTAAAGTGGACAAATACAGATAAGACTAGTAAAACGTCTTCTCCCAAAATAATGGGATCGCTCCAAGTTATTTACTACGATGTTCAAACTAGAAACTAAATTTAACTCCTAATTGAATCAATCCACAAACATAGCTTGGTTACTAAATCATATTAACCTAGGAAAAGAGTAATCCTGAATAACCAAAAATAATTTAACTTTTCTCAGTAGCGTGCACACCTTTCGAAACTAACTAGGTTCAGATATATTTTCCGCCCTTCAAATATTACATGTATGTATGTATATCTACAGATTTCAGATAATGTATCCTCCAGGACCTTTTTTATTCATCTTGACTTACTATTCGGACATAAGGAAGTTTCCTTCCATCCGTCCATTATCCTTCGAGAGTTTCTACCAGCAAAAACGAAAGCGTTATGAAATTAATCTGTATGAGATAGTTTTACCTAAAAGATTGGACTGCTCTGGGATTTCACAGACCCCTTCATATAAAATCAGTAAGTTGATTCTGCTCAAAAGGCAGACGACGACATGAATATATCCAGATATTTTGCTTTTCTAGCTTGGAACGTGACAAATGGAGGAATATTTCATGCTTAAGTCAAAGTATGATGAAAACTATGTCTAGTAGCTAGCAATGATTGAAGTAGGTCGACTCTGATATTTCGGCTACCGTATCACTGGCAAGCGTATGTACATACATATGTATATTACTATAGGTAGTACTGCATAAGAAAATTGATAATATTGCCAACGAAGGAGCTTCTAGATGCTTGTGGTGGCAGTTGTGTCTTTTTTTTCGAACCTCAAACGAGTTTGAGTTTCTTATAACCATGACTATTATAAATATTCGAAGAAGATTTCTCGTCTAACAGATTGAAATTTACTGAAAATAATTTCAATAAATTTACAAAATATATTTAAGTGCAAAAAAAATTATTGAATTTTTCGACCTAGCGATCAGAGGGGTCTATCAGTATGGTTATCCCTGATCAAGTACCATAGAAGTGCAGTGATGCAGGTCATACCAATTGCCCATATAAATACATTTTATATATATATACTTGCCACCATATAATTCACACTCATTAAATAGTTCACAGAGATTTATTCTGCGCATCGTTTTGATATCCCCCTGCTCACACGCAATAGCAGCACTAACAGTTTTACCATTAAAGTTTATTCTGTTTACAAACGATTTATTCTGGTCTTCTTCCTTTTTTCAAAATGAGTAAATGGCAAACTACGGAGCAGGACAGAACTGAAATTTAATTTTTAATCTGATTTTATATTTGAACTTAAAAAGATTAAGTTGTTCTTTTTACCGGCACCCTCCTCCCACGTTCGAGACCAGAACTCACAATTCTATCGCCTAATAATAAAGTTTCGTCAATGTTGCGATCACGGAGAAAAAGTTGAAAGACGCAGAGATGTTGTTTAGCATCCGAAAAAGAATTGTTAAGCTGTCTCTCCATTAAAACAATAACATTGAGAAGAAGATTTGAAGATTCTAAGTAAAGCTGACGAATTTTAGTGAGCAGACCAGGAACGGCTTGTTAATAAGCTGCCAAATTTATCTCAGGTAATTATTTATCTCCTTCGTACTTATAGTTTAGTTTTTTGAAGATTGCCAGGGCTGGCGAGGAATAACATCTTTTACTAGTAAAATAATGAGGGCAGAAATCTGAAATCAGCAGGGACCTCACATTCAGGTACAAGCAACTTGAAGGCAGAGACTGTGTGCCACTGGATGTCTACCTATGAACGACAGTTCACGCGGCGATCACTCTGTTTTAGTGTGTTTGCCAATTCTGCCTGAAAACAGCTGACTAGTTGCTGCGCAACTCGGTGAAGTCACTTTAGCAGGAATACTTAAGATCTTTATTCACATTGATATAGCGTGATCCGATAATGCCAGATATCATCCCAGGGTACTTTGAAATTTTCCCAAAGGACGTTTGCAAAAGGACGTTTACATTAAAGGCGTTCTGCCAAAACTTCATTTCACAAAAAGACATTTTACAAAAGCAATATTTACCAACTGATACCAAGGCCAAAAAAGTCGTTTGCCAAAATGATCTTTGCCCGAACGACCTTTGGCAAATATGTTTCTACAAATGGCAAGTGTTTCGCGCGCGCCCAAATTCATGGAATTAAGTATATTGAAACTTGAAATACAAGAGTTTTCCAAATTCATGTAAATGGTAATTATATTTTGAAAAATATAAAAGTAAGAATGTTAATAAAATTATAGAAATATAATTCAAACAGGTAGATGTGCCGTTAATATAAAAGATAAGCACTTAGTTTGAATTGAAATTTTTAGCTACAGCAAATAAAAATCAGATTCTTTATACTAGGATTTCTACTCAGGACTCTTTTGATGCGCTCATCTTTTAAATTAAAAAAAAAAAAAAAATTTTTGTAACGGTAAACGTTGCATTTCAGACCGTACGGCATATTTAATTTTTAAATTTATCAATATTTTGTAAAACGTCTATTTGGTAATGATATTTTGGCAAATGTCCATTTGGTAATGATCTTTTGGTAAATATCGTAATTTGTCAATCATCATTTTGAGAAATGACTAGATTTGGCAAACAAGCTATGGGAAAGCGTACTTTTGTTTGACTAATCGTCTTGGGTACAAATGTCTGTTTGGGAAAAAGAATTCAGTCAAATGGGATACTCTCCATCCCAGGACGATAAC
>OZ005744.1:152113378-152233932 GCA_963930735.1 Dioctria linearis | reverse complement strand
CTGAAAAATATGCCGCGTAGCAAGAGTGGAGTTAAGAGGATACCAACAGATAATGAGAAATTGATAAAATTCTTTAATTTTTAAAAATAATACGTGAACTCTGCTGAGTGTGCCAAAACTTACAAGAATACCCAGAAGCACCCTTAGAAAACACCGAGATTACTTCTCGACGACTTTGTGCGAACAAGCTAATATACGCGAAAATAATTCTACCAAGAAAGTGTTCACAGAAAAGGAAGAGCTACTTCTCCTTAACTTCGTAAAGGAAGTTGCTACGTTACAATATGACTTAACGCTAACAAATGTAAGAGAATTAGCTTATCAATACGCTAAGCAAAATGTTAAAATTTATCCGCCATCATGGGATAAGCAAAATACCTTTGGTGACTTTTGGCTCCGTTTATTTAGAAAAAAATTCAGCAAAGAAATATCGCTTCACAAGCCAGAAGCTACAAGTCTGGCACCGTCAACCGCTTTTAATAGAACTAATGTTGCCATTTTCTAACATCAGAACAGCATTAGAAAAATGTCCATCCAAAATATTGGCTGTAAATATATGTAACGTCGATGAAACCAGTATATAAACTTTGCATTTCCCACCAAAAATCTTAGCCACTAGAGGTACTAAACAGGTTGGGTCTAGGACAAGTGCAGAAAGAGGCACAAATACTACGATGACAGCAGCAATTAACGTTGGTGGTGGATTCATACCACCAATATTAATATTTCCGCGAATTAAATTTAAAGATTTTATGCTAAATAACTCACCTGCAGGTACAATTGATGCAGCAAATCCATTTGGGTGGTCAAATCAAGAATTATTTATTAATAACACTGCCATGAAGGAACTCATGGTCACACCAGGATATGTCGGTAAGCCCGTTCGCATTTGCGATGTCAGCCGCTCAATTGGGAAATCTTTACCCTTAGCTTTCACACCACTAAACATAGTGCAAGGATTTAAGGTAAGCGGTATATTCCCTATTATTGCCAACATTGTTCGTGATATCGAACTCCCACCATCTGACGTTACTGCCTGCCCTCTTGCCATTTCAATTGCCCAAGGCAATGAAATACCAATTACAATGAACCATGATGTTATGCCTCTTGATGTTCTTACTCACTCACAAGAACAAGACATACGTGATCAACCTCCAACCCCAACTTCCAATATTACTACACTTGCTATGATTAGACCACATCCGAAGGCTGACCCCAGAAAGATTATTTGTAAGGGAAAAGGAAAAGGAAAATTTCGTATATTGACAGACACAACTGAGAAGAAAAGAATTGAGGAATTGAAAAAAGGAAAATTTGGGAAAAAAGAAATATGAGAGCGTCCAGGCTAAAGAATAGAAAAATAAAAAGACGTCAAACGTCGTGCCACAAGGACGGGTTTTCGAACAGTAACTACAGCATCTCTTCAGAATATTTTCCCGAACGCATATTGTCGACTATGCAAAGGATGCCTCAATATTTCCATGCAAAAGTCTCTAAAAAACTGGAAGTGGCCTGATAAAACTGATTTTATGCTGTACCGCTGGCCCGAAATTGTCCAGAAAATAAAACCGCCTCAAAAAATTGAAGCAAGGAAATATATTTGTGAAGTCAAGGAATTGCCAAAATATTAGGAATTTGTTTTTTTTATAATTTCCTAATAGTGTCATTATTTTATGAAGAGGCTAAGTTTTTGTTCTTTTGTATTTCATCAATAATACCTATTTATATGAAATTGTCGGTTTAAACAGCTGTATAAATTAGGCCTTATTTTAAATTGTAGGTAGATAGGTATTCATCAATCAAGAAAAGATAATTGCTGTGGAAGTGGAACTATATGACTATATGTTTCTAAACGCCAGATATCTGCCAAATTTTATGGGCAGATATCTGCCCTACTGATTACACACGTAGCAGGTATTCGGTGTTCGAACCTGCAGTCAGGTTGTCTTAAGAAATGAAGTAAAGGAGAGGGTGCTAATTGCAAAAGATAATCAGTCAGTTTCAATAACAATGTTTAATGTTACAAAAAACAATGCAACTTATTTATTAAAAGAACAGAAAAATAATATGAAACAATAACAATTCAGTCTTATAACTTAATACTAATTATTTGGGTTTAATCTGAAATGAGACAGAGAAAGAAAAGTTCAGAAGACGTACAAGAAAGGATCGTAAACGTTATTGGGGCTCACGGTCAATATGCAAAATTGATTCAATACAGTTTATTGCAGTGTATAGAATTGGGGTAGATGCAATAGTAACTGTAAACGTTGGTGCGATTCACAGTCGCTTAATGCAATGTGTAGAAGTGGAGCGGATGTTACAATAACTGTAGACGTTAGTGTTGTTTGCAGTCTAATAATTTTTATATACCTTAATGCGGTGTATAAAAGTGGAATGGAACTTGGTAGTTTAATGCGCTACCAAGGATAGCTGGGAAAGGAATGGTGGTTGTTAAAGCGTTACTTCGGCTTTTGTAGCCACTATCGAACCTAACATTCTCGAAACATTCATTTTTTCGTCGAAGTTTCGATAATGCTTTGGTTGTCTTGTGCAGCGCCATCTGTTTGGTCATAGGGAAATATTTTGATGGATAAAGCTGTCTGGACAGTCCTGATAAAGAATTCAGTTTTTTTTTATTATGATTTCCTGTCAGTTCGATGTACGGATGTACATTCCCCACCTCACAAAGTGAACAGTACCAATACTTACTACGAGGTTTGATGACAACTTTATTGGTGCCCTGCTTGGTATTTGTAAATTTTATATGGCGGTTATGACCCAGACTATATAAAAAGTGTCCTTGTGCTGCTGATACCTTATCTCAAGATATATCCTAATTTTTCAGCATGGTGAGCATTTTCGGGGATGTATGCAAGATATTCCTTATGTTGTCCGGAATGTGATAACCAGTGGATAGTGGTGTGTCCTGCTGCCGGTGTTGCAATGGTCGGGTTTCTAGTAGTAATGGTCTGATTACTGGTTGTAATAGCCTGGCTGCTGGAAGTTTTCTTGAGGTAGAGGTTGTTTTTGTTAGTTGTGTATTTATTGTGTCGTATATGTCCCTTTTCCGAGGTGTAATCCTCCTGGAGGCAATACAGCATACGTGTTGCCAGTTTTCTTATCGGCGATTTGGCGATTGTAGCTTCAAATGATTTTTTTGGAGGTGCGGATGTTGATGGGAATGGCCTTTTTGGCGGTGTAGGTGTTGATGGAATTGGTGACACTGGTATGATGTGAAATGGATCGTTTTTTAGAAGATCCCCCAAGGACCCAGCCTCAATATCCAAAATAACCATTCCTTTCCTGATTCTGACATAATCTGTTTGAGAAAAATTACATGGTAAATGTAGTATATATTTAATAGGACCAACTCGCTGATTAACATGTGTTAGCAAAGCTCTCGATTTTCCTCGTTTTCAGGTCCGTATTGAATGAATTACTTTGTTTCGGTCAAAGTTCCTTGGTTTGTCAAAACCATGGTGGTCCATGCCACCATATTTCTAGATCGAGTAACTGACCTGAACTCCTCTAGATGCTGCAACTGCGGGGTTAGTTTTCGATGAAATGTGAATCCATTTGCCATCTGGTAAGTTGGTATGGAGTTCGGATACCCTATTGGCAATATAAGTCTTCCATTTGGATGGATGTGATTGTATCCAAGCAAGAGTGATGGTGGAATCTGTCCGTGCAAATATTGGTATATTTTGTAAGTTGAGGTCATGTTGTACTTGATGTGTGACAACAGTACAGCACCACAGATCTCCAGACGGGGAAGTGAGATGCATTTAGCTGATGCTACTCTAGTTATAGCTGTGATCAATTGTGTATCAATTATATCTTCACGTATTATTTTTAAATAGATTACTACGGCGTAAGCATTTGTGGATGCATCGCAGAAACCATGTATCTCTATAGATTGGGCATTTCGACTGAAGTTAGTGCATCGTGGAATTTTTAATTTTCGTAATTCCATTAGCTGGCTCTTGAATGTTATCCATTCCGTTACTAAATTTACTGGGACTTCTTCATCCCAATCACATCCCGATAGACATAATTTGTGAATAAGAATTTTTACTTTAATAATAGCAGGCGCTAGCCATCCTAATGGGTCGCATAAAGTGGATATTTCTGATATTAATCCGCTTTGTGTATTGGTTTATTGGCGATGGAAGAGTGACGGCAAAATTATAGCAATCTGTTGCTGGATGCCAGTTTATCCCAATCGTTTTAATACTTTCGTATTCTGATAAATTTAAAGTATTTTTAATTTCTCTATCAGATTTGGGAATATGTTCCAATAAAAGTGGATGACTACTTGCCCATTTCCGAAGGTTGAATTCGCTTCTTTGAAACATATTTAAGAGGTCAGTCTGTAACTGTACTCCACTGCTGAGAATATGAATACCAGAAAGTAAATCATCTACATAAAAGTCCCTTTTAATACTTTCAGATTCGAGTGGATAATTATCTTCTTCATACATGGCGAGCTGCTGAATCGTCCTGATAGCAAGATAAGGAGCAGATGCAGTTCCGGAAGTGATAGTGGTTAACGCGAAATGCTGAATAGGCTTACCTGGACTACTGCGCCAAATAATTCTCTGGTAGTTGTGGTGATGGATCTTAAAAGTGTAGTCCACAATGTTGGTTGTATTGTTGGTCCAGCTAAGAGTAGTTCATTCAAAGATTTCCCGTTTGATGTCTTTGATGTCTTGAATACAACTCTCATTTTCGTTGTTGAGCTCTCTTTCATTACTGCATCGTGTGGGAGATAACAATAATTTATCTTATCTTTATTACTTTGTTCGATTTTTACTTGCTCTGTTGGTAATAGTTACATATGGCCAAGAGCTCTGTATTCTTCAATACAGGATTTGTACATTTCAAAGTTTTTGGATTTTTTTTTTTGGAACCTTTGTTCTAATTGTTGGAATTGCCTAAATGCCATATTTCTTGAATGTCCAAGATCTGGCGAATTTGAATCTATAAATGGTAATTTGACTTCATATTTTCCATCATCCAGGCGGACGTGGTTATTTTTATAGAAGCCCTCACAGTTTTCATCCAATGGTGATAAAATGGGATGGTTGGGAATTTCTTCTGTTTCCCAAAAATTTTTGATTTGCTTCTGTAGTGCTATGTTGTCGTTAACAGATAATGTTAGGTTCAATATTTTATAAGTGGATGTTTCAGGCATTTTGCCTTTTAAAATCCATCCAAGAAGAGTATTTTGAGCTACTGGAGTATTGGAAGGCCCTTTAATAATTCCATCTGTTATTACCTGCGAATAAATATATAACTGCACCAAGCAACATGTCTATGGGTCCAGGTTTGTGAAACTGTGGATCAGCGATCTGTAAATTCTGAATGTATTTCCAATCATGAATATCAATTTTATTATGTGGCATAACACCTGATATCTTAGAAATTACTAATGCTTCGACGTTTATAGAGAACTCTTTGTTCAATGATTTTATTGTTAGAGAGCTGTATTTGTGTGCAGAAGCAGTATGGGTCTTTGCTAAGCCGGATATTTTTAAATCTATAGAAGATCCCTTAATTTAAAGCGTTTATATGCTGACTCAGTAATAATCGATACTTGGGAGCCTGAGTGTATTAGTACTCGTAACATATCCGTAGTATCTTTTGCGTTTATTACTTCAATTATGGCTGTAGAAAGTAAGGACTTTTTAATATTTGAATTATAGAATACCTTTGGCTGTGATGGTAGCTTATCACTTATTTCTGAAACTGTATTAGTATGTCGATTAACTAGAGGATTTTGTTCAGTTTATGGTTTTAATTGGTAATGTAAAAGCGTATTGTGAAGCTTTTCACATACAAAGCACTTTTTCTTACTAGACAGTTGCTAGCAGTGTGAGTTTTTGCTAAGCAATTTATGCATGCCTTATTTTCTTTGACATATTTCAGTCGGTCATGCACATTTAAAGCTCTAAACTTTGGGCAATAGAACAACATATGTAGCGCTTTATACATACATTATACAAGGTGGCACATTTCTATTTGCATTCGTAGAATTGTAGAATATGTTTGGTATTGTATTGAGCTAAATTGAAGGGTTTATGAGTACCTTGTTGACTGGCTGAGCTCATGGCTTCGAGAGTTCTAAAACGTTTTTCTAAGAACTCGATGAACTTTGTATATGTAGGAAAATCATCAGATATGCTGATTTCCTATTATAATAAATAATGGGTTTCGGATGGAAGTTTTAATACCAATAAAAGTATTAGTATGGTGTCCCATTGCTGGATGGGTAGGTTCATGGTTTTTAGTTAATGAAGACTTTCTTCTGTCTGGGTAAGAAGATTTTTTATAGTTGGAGGAGATTCGAATTTAATTGTTGATTTCGAAAGAGCTTTAATTGTTGGCGTATCGTTTTATAAATAGATTCCATGCCTTCTCATAGTTTGAAGTAGTTATGTCGAATTGTCAAAGCATTCGCTCGGCCTAACCAGTGGTTTTAAGGTAGTGTAACCGTTGTGGGTTTGACAGCGATTGTTTTTCATGTATGAGTGACCTGAACAAATCATATAATCCTCTCCATGATTTATGTCAATTCGAAGTAATTTTATATCTGATGTATTGGTATGAGAATGGCTAGATTCTCTGTCTGCCGTAAGCGGCCATTGATTAAGACCATCTTCCAATAGTGCTAAAAGTTTAATGTATAGTTTTTCGGTAGTCTCGAATAGAGTTTGTGTGAAATATGGATCCTCAGTGTTTTCATATTCTATTATTTCTATTTTGTCTTGATATTAACCCAGAGTGGGTATATTAATTTGCTCGTGGCCGGAGATAGCCGCAGTTAATTGTGTGTGAAGGGCGTTCTGCCTTTTAACAAGTTTCTTAATTGCCACGTTCATCGTCAATAAAACTGAATCTATATATATATATATATATGTATATATACCATGTACGAACCTGCGGTCAGGTTGTCTTAAGAAATGAAGTAAAGGAGAGGGTGCTAATTGCAAAAAATAATCAGTCAGTTTCAATACAGTGCTTAATGTTACAAAAAACAATGCAACTTATTTATTAAAAGAACAGAAAAATAATATGAAACAATAACAATTCAGTCTTATAACTTAATACTAATTCTTTGGGTTTAATCTGAAACGAGACAAAGAAAGAAAATATTAGGATACGTACAAGAAAGGATCGTAAACGTTATTGCGGTTTACGGTCAATATGCAAAATGGATTCAATACACTTTAATGCAGTGTATAGAATTGGAGTAAATGCAATAGTAACTGCGAACGTTAGTTTTGATGGATATAAATGTCTTGACAGTCCTGGTAAAGAATTTAATTTATTTTTATTATGTTTTCCTGTCAGTTTGGTGTGCGAATGTACATTCGGGCATATTTCATCTTTCACAAAGTTGTCAGATAGTTTTTTGTCAGATATCTGACATGCGTCTGCCTTTACTGATCACACGATCTGCTATTTTCCATCTGGTAAAAAGTTTCTTTTATCTCGCAAACACAACACAAGCTAATGTGAAGTTCATTGTTCAAAAATTACTTCTAGAGAATGGTACGCGGCTGCTTTTAATGTGTATAGCGCATTTTGAACAACTGAAACAGTGGATGTTGTCCTATTTCGGTGATCAAGCGCATTGTTTCACCGCTGGTCCTTGTTGCCTCCTGCTTCCTTCTACGCTTCGCCTTGTTTTCATCGGCCATTTTGTTAATATGTATATTTGTGCTCTTTATATACTGTATACTCCTGGTAAATACTATAATATCTTAATATGTAAAAATCGCTTATCACTTTGTTTGTACCCGCTACCTCCAAAACCGCCCAACCGTTTTCAATGAAATTTTACGAACGTGTTTGGTTGATTCCGGCTTGAAAAATAGGATTGCTTTGGAATTGCGTCAGAACGCGTGGACGTGGAGATCTAAAATTTTATACACGGCGTTTTCTTGAAAATTGCAAAATTGGACCATATGTGGCGATCTCTTTATGGTGTTGCCATAGAAAACTTTAGTTTTTCACTGTATATTTGGAAACTGCCTGAGAACGCGTCGACGTGAAGAGGACAAAGTTTGTCCACAGCATTTTAATAAAAAGGTATATTTAGGTTCAAAAATGAAACAAACCGGGCGACTCCTTCGCCATACAAAAACTTCGCTTTTAAATATATACTTGGGCACTGTTAGAGAACGCGTCGGCGTGAAAAACTAAATTTGGTACATGTTGTTTTCTTAGTAGTTGTAACTAAAATTAGAAAAATGGTCTGAATCGGGCAACCCCTTCTTGATGTTACAATGCAAAACTTTTGTTTTTCACTATATATTTGGAAACTGTCTGAGAACGCGTCGACATGGAGATCTCAAATTTTGTGCACAGCGCTTTCATAAAAATTGCAAATACAAGTTCAAAAATTTACGAAATCGAGCGACCAATTGGTGTTGCCATGCAAAACTTTGGGCTTTCACTATATATTTGGGAATTGCCTCATACGTCGACCTAGAGAGCTGAAATTTTGTTCACGAGCGTTTTGTAAAAAAATATCAAAATAAGTTTAAAAATGGCAGTGTTTAAGCCATCTAATTAACTTACCTTGCATTCCATATAAAAGCAAGCCCCTGAATTTCGTTTCAACTAGATAACGTCTATGCATCTTATTTTGTTTGCGTTCCTTAAAAATGCATTCCTTAAGAATGCAAGCTTCTCAAATTTAACTTCAAGTAAATAATATTTTCTGCCTGTTCCCATGAAAATGTGAGCATTTCTTATCGCGGTTTCAAATATCCGTGCATGAATGAGAGTCTCGTCATGAGAATATTCACAATTTTTCGTGTGAACAGACACATATGAGCCATCAAATCAAGTCATAATTTAAATAAATTTTAATAAAAGTACTTAAGATGGCTACATTTGCAGAACTTTCTAAGAACCAGAGACCGTTGGAGATGAGCTGCAGAAAGCTTATACCAACTACAAGAGGGAGCCCAAGGATAGGAGGAGTCTGCATAAGCTTCAGTCACGATTAGAAACACTCTCTAAAGTATGGGAACAGTTCCGCAGACGGCACTTACAACTGATGGATGCTATTGAAGGCAACGAAGATCATCCCTACCTTGTAAATGACTACTTCAAAGACTACTTCGAAGACTACATAAAAAGGCTTCAAGACGATATTAAAGGCATTCAATGTACTCAAGAGGGACGCAGCCAAAGTGATCCAAAGGCAAACCAGGAAACTCGATCAGAGGGGTTCACCTTCCAAGTCACAGTTTCAGAACTCTCCAAGAGGATTTGCTTGCAAGAGGCAACAATGTCTGATCCAGAAATCCTTCTTGCAAGCATTAACTTTGAGAAGAATATTCAACACTCAAGGGGTTACTACCACCATAAAATGAGGTCAATCAATGAATATTGAACCAACATCGCCTCATTAGACAGACAATTATTAGTAGAGGCTAGCGAGACGGCCTACAACAGGAACTTGATTAGGAAGGTAGAAGATCATTACCATAACGTAGCCATCTTTCTACAAGAGAAGATAGACGAGTATGACAACACCCTGGTGACCCCGACAAACAATGTAAAGCTGCCAAAAATCACACTTCCAATATTTGATGGAAACCAAATCAGATGGAAACCGTTTATTGATTTGTTAACTCAACTCATCCACTTGGTTCAGCAGAGAAAGTGTATTATTTGAAGGCCAACCTAACAGGTGAACCAAATCGTATGATCAGACATCTTCAAGCCATAGAAGAAAATTATGCCACAGCATGGCAGATTTTAGTGGACAGATACGACAATCAGAGAAAAATAATAACGACTCTACTTAATAAGCTTCTTACCCAGCCGAACCTAACAGTGGAATCAAGCAATGGAATAAGAAAACTCCATGATACCCCCAAAGAGTGTCTGTTAGCGCTTAGCAACATAAGTATAAACACAGATACCTGGGGTCCAATTCTATTACATTTACTACTGCAGAAATTTGACAAGGAATCTCGAAGATTGCATGAGCAATCACTCCAAAATCCGCGAGACAATCGAACAATGAGCGAATTCTTTAAGTTTCTGGAATCAAAGTTCTAAATATTGGAGGCAGTTGACTTTAAGGAAGATGGAAAGAAGTCTACCATCTTCACGGCATCTGCTCAATCACTTCCGTGTCCAATTTGCAAGGCTGACCATCCCATATACAACTGTAAAAAAATCCTCCAGATGTCTACAGAAAGTCGGAATCAGACTATTAAGCAGCTGCTACTTTGCCGAAATTGTCTTACGGCTAGCCATAGTACCAAAGATTGTCATTCGCGTGGCTGTACGAAATGCAATGGACGCCACAACACGTTGATTGATGATGATAGCATACAAAAACAGTACACTCGCAATACTTCACCACATAAAAGAGCCAAAGGGGCTAACCGGTCTTCAACTCAAATAACGCATGGAACGCCCTACACGCCGCAGTCATCATCAAATCAAAATCAGTTAAATCCAAGCCCTAACGCATCTTCAAGGTCTTCTGTTCTACTAGCTACAGGAACTCTTATACCTTGTAGAGTGCTGTTGGATTCAGGCTTACAATTGCATTTCGTCTGTGAACATATAAGTCAAACATTCGGACTGAAACGAAGCAAGGTTAGTCTCCCATTCAGCGGGATTGTAGGCATCGAGACGACAGCAAAACATGAAACAAGACTAATAATCAAGTCTAGAACACCTAACTTCTCCACAAACGTTACCGCCATAATCTTACCAAGAAGAAGTCTCTGTCAGCCGTCCGGATATATTGACGTAGAAAGTCGGAATATCCCAAGTAACATTCTGCTAGGAGATCCAGCATTTTTCAAGCCCCAGGAGGTTGATATGCTAATAGGAGCCGAACTCTATTTCCAACTTCTTCAGCCGGGACAAATAAGAATTGCTTAAGGATCGCTTATCCTCCAAAACAGTTATCTTGGATGGATAATTGGAGGAAGAGTTCCAGAAATAACAAATTATGCATATAATTGTAATATAGCAACTCAACCTTCCTTGACTGCACCGGAAAAACAAGTTAAGCAGTTTTGGGAAATGGAGCAACATACCACCCCTTCTAAACGAATGACTAAAGCAGAGCATGAATGTGAACAGCATTTTCAAGAAAATTTCCAGCACTCTTTAAAGGGCAAGTTTATCGTAAGACTTCCGTTTCGCGAGCAACCTAGTCTTCTTGGAGTGTCGCCGGATATGGCCATCAAGCGGTTCCTTACCTTAGAACGCAAACTAGTAAGGAACACCGCTTTGAAGAAAGAATATAGTGACTTCATACACGAATACGAATCCCTGGGCCACATGTAGTCAATCTCGAAGAACGATATACCTGCCACACACTACTATCTACCGCATCATTGCGTCATCAAACCAGAAAGTTCCACCACCAAAATAAGAGTCACTTTTGACGCGTCAGCTAAAGCGACTTCAGGAACTTCATTGAATGATTTATTAATGGTCGGACAAACAGTGCAGTTCGATTTATTCTCGATAGTGCTAAGATTCGGAATGCACAGACATGTGCTGACTGCCGATATCAATAATATGTTTAGGCAAATCGAGCTAGATCCAAGAGACAGGCAGTTTCAGCTCATCATCTGGCGGGACAACAGGACAGATCTATTACAATTCTATCAACTAAACACAGTAACTTACGGAATGGGATCAGCACCATTTCTTGCAACTAGATGCCTGAAACAACTAGTTCTCGAAGCAAATGATACCACAACTCAAGCAGCAAACGTCCTGCAAAATGATACCTATGTCGGTGACATCCTAACAGGCTCTAATTCTCTCCAATCAATTCTGGATCTGAAGAATCAGTTGATCACTCTAATAAAAACAGGCAACTTTGAACTGAGAAAATTCTGTTCCAATCACCCCAATATTCTACGAGACATTCCAGAAGAACATAAGGAAAGAATGCTTATTATTCATGAAAATGAGGTCATCAAGGCATTAGGAATGATCTGGCAACCACATGATGACAACTTTCAATGCCGAGTGACAGCCGAGGATACTGATAAATTTAGTAAACGTACGAAACTATCTGACGTTGCCAGAATTTTTGATCCTTTAGGGTTAATCGGGCCGGTTACAGTTCTAGGAAAGCTATTCATCCAAGAACTCTGGAAGGAAGGGATATTATGGGATGACGAACTGCCGGTATCCTCTCGTAAAGATAGCACGCCACAAACAGTTTGCATGCACAGTCGACATCCAATTACACTCCTTTTCAGATAGCAGTGAGTCAGCGAATGGAGCTTGCTGTTATGTGCGATCAACAAACCAAATTGGTCAAACTCGGGTGAGATTAGTATGCGCCAAATCCAGACTCGCCCCTCTGCAAACAGTTACATTAGCAAGGTTAGAACTCTGTGCGGCGAAGCTAATGGCGGAGCTCGTAGACCGGGTACTTCAGTGCCTTCCCACTGGCATTTCAAAGGTTTATTATTACACGGACTCCACTACAGTTCTATCTTGGATATCGTCACCATCGTATACCTGGAGTACATATGTGGCGAATCGAGTAGCAAAAATACAAAATCTGACGCAGATTGAACAGTGGAAACACATCGAGGGTTCCAATAATCCAACAGATATAATATCACGGGGCACGCTACCAGACGCTCTGGCCCAATCTACCTTACGGGTTAGGGGACCGAGCTTTCTTACCAGCCGGGAAGAAGAGTGACCGAAATCAACATTTGAGCCATCAACGGAGGTTCCTGAACTTAGAACCAGGAAGTCTGTACTATCAGCTCATTTACGAGCTACAAAGAAGTATTGCATATTGCATTAGGTTTAAACAAAATTACAACGTGCCTAATTGAGTCAGAACGAGCGGAGCTCCATCTGTAACGGAATGCTATCGTAAGACAAATCCAACAATCAGCGTTGGCGAAGGAGCTTAGAATTCTGCAGTCAAACAAAGAATTGGATGACAAGAGCCCTCTGCAAGCTTTGAGCGTCCACATAGATGAAGACACCAATGTAGTTAAAGTCGGAGGTCGATTGCGTCGATTGCATTCTATCTAAAAGCAAGTCTCTGAATTTCATTTCAACTAGATAACGCCTATGCATCTCATTTTGCTTGCATTCCTTAAGAATGCAAGCTTCTCAAATTTAGCTTCAAGTAGAAAATATTTTCTGCCTGTTCCCATGAAAATGTGACCATTTCTTATCGCGGTTTCAAATATCCGTGCATGAATGAGAGTCTCGTCATGAGAACATTCACAATTTTTCCTGTGAACAGACATGAAATTCTAGAATTTTAATGTTTTTCTCACTAGATTTAAGGTAGACAATTTGTTAACTTTGCATATTTTTATTATAAATTGCAAATTTTAAATAAATGTTTTTAAGTCTTTGACGAACAACTGAGTGCTATTTTTCTCAACCAACAGGCAGAAATCGGGCAACACCTTCCTAGGGTTGCCATAAATAGAAATTTGGCACGCAAAACGCGACAAAAGCAGACAATACAATTCTTCCACTTACTTTTCCACTTGCAAAACAACGCTGAATTTGAGAAATAACTGGTGAATTCTCCGGTGTTTTGCAAGTGGAAAAGTAAGTGGAAAAATTGTATTATCTGCTTTTCTTGCATTTTGTGAAGGTATCTAGGTACCTAGAAATTTCAAATTGAGTTATGTATTCACTGCGTATCCTGGCTATATTGTAAAAAAAAATTATGGAAATCCATGTAATACTTACAGAGGAACATGGATTTTGTCTCTCAAGGTACCCGCTAAATATTATTAATCACGCGAAAATGATCAATTTGAACGTCGCGTCGTCCAGTGCAGAAGAGATGTTGTAAAAATTTTAAATATACACGGTAAAGCTTGTGTGTAGAATGAAATCGCATCTACATTTTGTCCCCTAATTTAATATGTAATAGATTTTTGAATCCGATAAAGGTTTTCGAAATAACTGTAAAAGAAGTGTAGCAGTCCTTTTTAAGGTGAAAAATTGGCCGATTTTGGTAAAAAAAATTGACATATTTTCATCTCATCATTGCAAAGAACTGGAAATTTACTTTCCACGACAAAAATGTTCGCAACGGAGTACTACTGGATGGGAAACAAAGAACGGAAGAAATATATGCAAAATGTGGAAACTGGGCTGTATATGATCCTAGTACAAAAAAAACGTTTTTCTGTGGTCAAAAGTCAGCCATCACGTTAAAACGATCAAAGACAAACTACACCATTTGATTACCGTCTCCTCCCTCTTTAATTTGGTACCAAACATGACGTAGTTTGGACAACCCCCTATGAGGGGTGGTACGACCCCAACCCCCAAAATACCCTCCCCCCAACAATTTTCCCATAAATTTTTGCACTCTAAACCCTTAATCCATCAGAAAAAAACGCAATACTGTACAATCCTCCCACACAGAGTTAGGCACCCGTTAATATTGCGACAACAAAATTTACCGCCGAGGCCGCTCAAATCTGCAAATTACCATTAATCGAAATAAAATATAGCCTATAATACCCATCCATACCTAATTACCAAAGCGAATTTTTATTTTGTTTTTATTGGGCTTACAGATCCTGAGCTTACGCCTGCGAATTATTGCAGCTCCTGATATTGTCTTTATGTTTTTTTTAATTTCCGTTAATTTGCTCCCATTTCTACCCCGCACTCTCCCAGCCTTTTCCTCCTCCTATCTTATTCGGTGCTTAGGGCAATGTTTTTTGATACCACATACATTCTCCTTCTTCTCTTCGTTTTCTCGTTATCCCGGAGAAACTCGAAAAAACCTACTCTCCTACATCCCTCAAAAACTACCCCTACAAAAAAGAAATTTCAATTTATTTCGACAGTAGAAGGTAGTGGACAGATGTACCTCAAATATGAAAAAAAAATCCAAACCTCTACAACAAAAAGTGATACCTTTAATCGTCCCAGGCGATTCGCACTTTTTCACATTTCTTACGTTTTCCCTAATTCTCCAACCATGTTAGTGAATTGGGAATGGAGAATTAGGGAATTAGGAATTCTAAGAAAATGAAATTCTCATCTCCCAAATTCCAAAATTCTCCGTATTATAGAATCCGGTCCCAGACCATGATATCACTGTGCATCTAATAAATCACTTATTGTATAAAAAGAAATGCAGTTCTATAGTGAAACAATGTTTGTTAAACACAAATAAATAGATAATTTATTTAAAAATATGTGAAAGTTGTAGAAAATCAAATCTCTGTTACACTCAACGACACATTTTCTTGCATATAATTAAGTAATAATGTCAACCAAGACAATGAGTTTTATAATATTAAAATAAGGATAATATATTCAAGGGAATTGCATTTTATCTAAAAGATATAAAATAGAGGCAAAGAAATTCTATATTTTAGTGAAATACATACGCTCAAATGTTTCAGATACTCAGAGGCTCTCCTTTCGAATTATGGCAGATTTATATCGAAAAAGCCAAGTTCAAAAAATATATATGTATTTTTCCTAAATAAGCTCTTCTATCAGTATACGTATAGAGAGCTACCCTCTCCCACACATATGAATATATGCACGCACACTGATACACATACAGACACAGAGTGAAACCCTAGAATACGGAATCGCGCGATCAAGTTAGATAATAACCCCACCCATCTAGGTATCTACCTATATATTACCGCCGGGCAACGCCGACGGGCTCTCGCTAGTATAATTATATAATATAATAAAAACCTTGCCTCCTGCACTCTGTGCGGGATAGTGTAAGTTTTTAGTGGTATATGTATATCAAGTATCGATAAGAGTATCACAAAATAAAAAATAAATAAAAAAACTTAACTGGAAAAGTGGCCGAGGTACAACGGGTTCCCCTACTAGTGTAATATAAATCTTATCATAAAATCAAGACTTCAAGCAAGATAGCAGAATGTTATTTTCCTTGTACAGGACACGAAAAGAATTGAAAGAGTTTATAAACTCTTGTGTAAGCAATATCTTACATGCAAATGTTTTTTTCAGCTATGTATAATGTATGATTCTATGAGCTTTCCAGTTCACTACTGCAAATGAGCAGAAGGTATTGAAGTACGTATCCGAGGACCGAGATGCGAGTCAGATAGTTTTAAACCGCAATACAGAGTTTTATTAAGAAACCCTGTAGGATATTTGATTCAAATAGGCCAATCCAATTAGAACAACAATGAAATCCTTGATTGTCTGTAATAACTTAGGTACCCAACGTAGACAAAATAATAAGCTGGATGTTGTCAAACATGAACCGATACGTTCTACTCATATTTTATAACGCTACAATCTTGGATGTAAGGGTTGAAATGCTCCACCGCAGATAGTGATACTATAAAAACAAAAATGTATTCATTCCTCTAGTCAATCAATCATTTCGAATGTGGAACTTAAAGGAACACATTAAATTCTGATGATTGTTAGCACTTCAAAAACCTTCCCTTGATTTAAAAAGCTCTCCCCGTCCGAGTCATAAATCAAAATTCGACATGAGTTCTGCAAAAGTAATTTTCTTTCCGAAAAGTTCAGAATTGTGCACTGTTCAAGCATCAATTTCCCGAGTTTACCATTGCATTTTGCTCTTGTTTTTGCCGAAATCACATATTCATAAGTTTTGCACTTATGTTATTCTTTGCATCTTTTCTGCTGCAAAATACAGAAAAAAACAATGATAGAGTACACTACATTTTCGTACTCACTCCGTGTTTTTCTTTGCTTGAAGTGATACGAGTGCTTTCGAAAATGGTAGAAGTTTTTCTTGTTTCATATGTTAGGGTGGGTGTTAAATTAAAAAGATTATTCATAGCACCCTCAATCCATACGATTCAACTGATGTCAATCAATTTCACGATTGTTAACACCTTCCTTGATTTCTTATGATTTAAAGTTTTTGACTAATTTAAAAACTAGTGTTACGTTAAAAAGGTAAAGGGCCGAATATTTCCAAATTCATAAAGAGCAAAGAAGTACTGCCATGACCTTTTTCTGTTATAGGTTTTTTCTCTTGTGCCGATTTGCATACCGAAAAATTCCTAGGGGTTATATGTAGGTATGTATATTTTCAACACAAATTTTCACGAATAGACAGCGAAAGATTGTCCTGTTCTGTGTAAACTGCTATTTATCATATTTTGTTACTCTATCTATAGTTGCGGTTAAGCATGTCACACACATTTACACACGTGCACTATCAAAACTCACGATGACACTTCCCAAGCCATGAAACAGAAATTTATATGTGTGTGTTGGGAGTCCGTTCTCTAAAATGTTCTATATCAATAGTTATGGAAAAGTGTCAAACATTGACTTTATATATGCTACAGAGCCTAAACTACTATCCATACAAGAAATAGTCTTTTAGTAATTTACAGCTTGCTACCTTACGTAGCCCCCGGAATATAGAAGCCATCAACAAAATTTGAAAAAGAGTGTAGCGGGCCGGTAACCAGGCGAACATCATAGTCTTCTTGCTTTGTCTGACTGCAGGAGTTTTCATACAAAAGTCGCTTGTGTTTTGTTCAAATGCTAGAATTTCCATAAATTTTATCTAGATACTATTTTTTTTACAATCATTAGAAAGAAAATATAGTTGGCTTCAATTTGTTTTTTTTTTTGTTTAAGATGAAATCTTGCTTCTTCCTCGATGATACATACAGGGTGGTGCATTCTCACCCCTTTCCGAGATAATCGGGGTTAAAGGACTAAGGGTACGTGAAACGTAGGTTTGTACTAAAACAGTTATATCTTCTAAACGACAAACAGTGGAAAGATGGTTGGGGTGGTAATTTATAGAGAACCTCCTGCCCTTTGATTCAATGTGTCAGTGCTTCTTCTACAGTATGTAGTATAGAAGAAACGGTCTGCCAAACTTCAAGTTTCAGCTTTTGTACCTCACTTTTTTTTGTTTGAAGCAAAAAAACAAAAATAAAAACCTTATAATTTTTTTCTGTCTTACTCCTGTTAGAAGCTAAGATTGTTTTCTTTAAAACGCACTTTGATTTCATTTTGTACCTTTCACCGTTTCTGAGTTATGACACAAAAATTATTCTAATGCATGAAAAGTCTACCTTGCAAGAAAATATGAAATAGTATTAAAACCATAAACAACATTTTTATATTTATTAATTATGATCGAAAATGGAGGGGGTAATTTCGAAAAAACACTTTTTTACCAAACTTGATATTTACGTAGATTTCGTTATTCCGCATTTTCATTTTTGCGGGAGGGGCAAGCTCTGGGAGGGGCGGGAGTTCAAAATTTCAACTTTAAGCGGCTATATTTGCATAAAAACTACCAAAAATGTCTTTTCCATTTATGAATTTAGGACTTACTTCCTAGAACAATGCTTGGTTGAGAAAATTTAGCCGCTTGAAACTTTGAACTCTCGCCCCTCCCAGAGCTTGCCCCGCCCGCAAAAATGAAGATGCGGAATTACGAAATTACCCCCTCCATTTTCGAAATTCGAAATCGAAAAGTACTCTATCTAATAGCCAGTTCAGATTCCCGCACAATGACATATAAATGGTTTGTCGTAGGTTAAAAACTGTAGGAGGAGATAGAGTCTTACGAAAAAACTGAAGATTACCTCGATGGGCGCATCTTCCAAATGTTTACTTATAACTTTTGATTGTTATTGTTGATAGCACTTAGGTAGGTCATTTTGGAAAGGGGACATAATGCGCAAATTTTTTCATAGTTTTGCCAAGTTCGTGAAATGGTGATATTTCGAATAAATGTACACTGAAGTGCGACAAAAATTTTAGTGAAATAAAAATTCTAGAGAAAACTGTTTTTTTTTTTAATAATTGAAGGCACAATTATAACTTATTATCCATTCTTAGAAAGGCCAATATGTGTTCTTTTAAATAAAGGTTTGAACGTCACAATCCATTAATTACAATAGAACTTATAACGAAATTACTCTGAAAAGGTATGTAAAATCTCGAAAATCGATATTATCGATTTACTCGAAAACCAAGCAGAGTTCGATATAAAAGTATCTAGACTTTTTTGACCCAAATGACCTCTACTTTCATCCCCTTAAAGGATTAAAGCCATTTACGGAACACCCTGTATATACAAAACGAGTGGCAGTGAGCTCTTATTGCATGGCTGTAGCCGGCCCTGTAAAACTTTTTAATGTGTCGGTGTCATCGCCGACTTCATGGCTTCTATCTTCCGGGGGTTAAGCTCCTTACCTTCCCAAGAGGTGCACTTACTGCATAGCTTACTTAATAAAATAATAAAATAGTTCTGCTTACAAATTCAGAGAGAAATAGAAGCGCTCAAAGACGAAAGCAAGAGCGCTTCCTTGGAAGCTCGCAGTGCTTCTCCACCGTATCCTTGTTCCTATCTTTTTAACGTGAGCATGTCCGCAGAGAGAAACGTTCAGATTGAGATGCTTGGGAAGCGTTCTTGGAGCGCTTGTAGTGTAGCCGTAGTGGTCTTGCAGCGCTTTTGGGCAATACAGAGCGAATCAAGATAAGGGCTTTATGAATAATTTCAGTTTTATTCTGAATTCGCAACATTTTATTATTAATTATGTAAAATTTAAATTAATCGCACACTTCAATTGACTACTACAGAGTGAAAATTCTGCTGTGCTTTAAGACGCATATGAGTCATCTTTTCGTAACACAAAACAAATAGGTTATGAGTAAGCCTAAACACCAATAAAAAACGAATAAGCCTAACTCAGAGAAGAGGCCTGCTTTCTCAGAGATTCCTTTGACTATGGTGGTAAGAGCGTGCTTCGAAAAAGATATTTTCTGGCTATGATGTGGAGACGCTTGACATATTTTCCGCTGGGAACTGACCCTACCATTTTACGCTCAATAACACCCAGCTGAGTAATAATTGTATGTGGGTATGTGTAGATTGGAGTCCGAATCTGTACGGTGCAGCTAAAGTTAAACTTTTGTCAGTTTTACATAAGAACACTGCACATATTTTAGATTGTTAGGCCTCCGTTGGGGCTCTCATGTGATAGTGAGGGATCTGTTATATGGCTTGGGAAGTAATCTTGAGGTTTCTGGCACTATACATTCACGCTAAGATGCACACACGGCAATTCTGATGATGGCAGTGAATACCTCTTTCAAGATGGTACCCACTCTCAAAACTACGTGACTTGCCTTTGAATGTGTATTAGACATAATGACCTTATTTAGCGGGCAATCTATTGTCAATTGAGTTCTTTTAGGTTAATTGATTCACATCCTCAATTGATGAAGAGTCTTCAAGCGATCTGATGGTTTAAGCTGCAGAAATTGTTGCCAGGCGAATAAACCATTCTTTTTGTGGCAAGGTGGCAGAATATGTGTTCCTTTTCTGTTTTAGGTTGATATAGAAAGCTTTGAGTACGGCTTTCCTCTATTGCATCGAATGATTGTATACTTCCAAGCACATTTTTTTCCAATAACTGCTTGTACGAATTTACGTATATTTAAACCTAATCCAAATTAGATTATAATAACTGAAAAATTAATGAATTGTGTCGTATTATGCTGGAACATTTGTAAATATGTTCCCATTCAGCTAGCTCCATATTTCCTATGTTTTAAAGAGTAACGAATAGTCGAATTTCATTAATATTCAAACATGCGGACGCAAGAATGATCTTGTTGTGGTTTATATTATTAGTAAGAGTTATTTGATAAGTTAACAGCAACTGTGAGACTGAAGAAAAAACCTGCAGTTTTCCTGCTATCACTCTCCTTATGACTCAATAGATATCCGTCGAGACCAGAAATAAAGTGTTTTGTTACTAAAAGATTATGTCATTCGAGACCCGAGATAATTTTCTTTAAGCCAGTCGAGACCCGACTTAAATTGAATGTTAGTAAATATTTTAACTTCAGTCGTGACCCGAAGCAAGATTCTTTAGTTCCGTCGAGACCAAAAATGAAGTGTTGTGTTATTAAAAGATTATCTCAGTCCGAGACCCTCGATAATATTCTTTGAGGACAGTCGAGACCCGACTTAAAGTGAATATTAGTAGATATCTTAACTTCAGTCGAGACCCGAAGCAAGATTCTTTATTCCCGTAGAGACTAGAAAGAAAGTATATTAATTAGCTGTTAAAATGTGATATATCAGTCGATTCCCGATATAAATGTTAGTCCCTAACTAGCCAACATACCCCAAGCGATGCCAAGTACAAAAAAAGAGATCGAGATCAGTCAGCTTGTCGTTTGTATAGCCCTTGCTTGCACACGACACACTGACTTATTACAAAGGACTGAGCGATTTGCTATTACATGTGGCACAAAAGATATTGTGTTTCTGTATATCAACGTTAGAGCACCCTTTAAAACGATTACATAAAAAACATGTAAAACTCAACCAACCAGATGAAATTTTACATCCGTAAATCGAATTTAATTAAAAAAATATATTTTCTTGTGCCCAAGTGATATTTTAATCGCTTATAAGGAATAAAAAGTTATTCTTAACTGAATCCTGCTTATGTGCAACAAGGACGGAGCATAGTAAACGCATCTGTAGCCAACATAAAAACATCAAATGGCATAAGCAAACGTTCCAGAATGCAATGTTTTGTGTTGGTAGCTCCAACTATGCCATAGGACGAAAGAGAGAACTATAAAGCTTGTGCCATGCTTTCCATTGTAATAAGTCAGTCACACGACAGCACCGATGGAGTAGCAGAAGCTTCCCAGAATTGGCAGTGCAGCTGTGATCTTATATAATATGGACGGCTCAATATGCTATTTCATGCAGGTACAACTTTTTGTGTCATAGATACTTCTTACGTCGTTGCCATCACTGACAACACCACTGCCAGAAAAATTTCAAATGTGATTTTAATAAAACCTTTCGAATTTCTGTTGAGTATCTATGAATATATTGCTTTTCGTAAAACACTTTTTATCACAAATTAACCCAAATAATTCATTTAAAAACATTTATTTCCACGAACCCACTTATTTATTTATTGTTTAGAGTTCCCTCTCAGTTAGTAATTGATACTTGACCGAACAAAAACGGTATATAGAAGTGAACCCATTTCCTGCAGTGTGTATCTGTGGACGTAGTGAGTCCATAGTATACATGTCTGTGCTTTCACATAAGAACGCAAATATTTTAAAATGTTAGGAGTTAGAACTAATTTAGGGCTCTGATGTGGTAGGGAGTCTGTTTCGTGGCTTGGGAAGTGTTTCTTGAAGGTTTTGGATCACCTAAAATTGAGATCCCAAACTCAAATTCTGAGAAAAACCTCTACACATAAATCACATGCATACAATAATATTCAATGAAATAAACTTCGCTTTTATTAAGATTTGGAATAAAAACTTTTTTTGAAGTTGAATTATATAAATAAAAAAAAATGTAAAATAAAAAAATAACTCAATTAAATAAATATTTTTGACTTCAAATTTAGGGGGGTAATGACCCTCACGATCCACCCACTGGATCCACCGCTGATGATGATCCCTTTTACTTTTTATCTTTATTTTGTTTTCATTATTTATTGTTATAGAACCTAAGTATTTCTCACTCTTTGAAAATTTCATGTTTCTAGCTATTACGGTTCAAAACACAGAACGATTGTTAAGGATCGAGCAAAAAACGCCGAAAAAATCAGGTTTCCTGTATAGTGTCGGGGCCCAGTTTAATTTTTAATTTAATTTATTTTTATTATTTTTTGTTATAACGACAATAGAAATACAAACTCTGTGAAAATTTCAACTATCTACCTATTACGGTTCATCAGATATAGCCCGCTGACAGATTTCCAAACGGACGGACAATGGAAGCATAGTAATAGGGTCCCGTTGGCGCCCTTTGGGCAAGGATCCCTAGAAGGCTTTAACTAACTTCCATCAAAATAAAAAAAAAATTGAATAGTATTTGCAGCTGAAAGCCGAGTATTATTTAATGCAGACCACAAATTATAAATATTTGGGAGTGAAATTTCACTAGCTTTTCCACTATACAATGGAATGCAGCCGCCGCATAGTAATCAATGAGTGCAGCAATAGTTGCTTTCAAATCAAATCCCAATTAGAATAAAATTACAGTCGCCTAGTTACATTCGCACACAAAGTTCACAGTAGCCAAACTACCTTACCAATTAAAATTTGAATTTGTATCGAGTGTAAACGGGGAAATCTTGTCTGTGGCCACTGCCGATAAACCTTCACATCTCTTGTAGAGTTTCTAGCTTATAGCGATTTAAAGACGAGAAAAGTTTCGCAACTTACTCATTACGTACTTTATTCTATCCACTAAATATCAAAGTATGTCGAGCATACTAAAAAACCGAAACTGAAGCTGAAATTGATGTCCATTGAACTCAGTAGCAGCAGCGTATAGTTTTCCGCACTCCTATTTTACAAAAACAATACCATTCACAGAAATAAAAGGTATTTGATTAAAATTTCTAACAAGCGACAAGCTTTTCTGAAATAAAAATCAGCAGGGCGCCCTTATGTAAATTATTTGCAAACAATTTTTGTGGAGAATTAAATCCAATTATAAAATATCGTCGTTCTATGCCAAAATAATTATACAAAATGTCGAGAATCAAATGTGTGCTCAAACTGAGCGGTTGCGATCAAAACCTTGCAGTGAATTGATGATTCAAAGGGTGAAGGGCTGTAGTAACAACCGTGTTCTTGACGTGTTCAATTGACTATGCCAGTAGATTCCTGATGAAACCCATATAGATTTCTATGTTGTGTAATTTTAGGTCGGGTTTAATTTAGCCGGTGAATCGTAACTGAGAGAGAAATGTTTCATAATTTATTGTGCTGCAAATTGAAACAGTCGCGATTGCTGTGAACGAGATGTCCTAAATTTTTGATATGATTTCTGTACACAAAGCATTACGAGTAGCAAGCATTGCTGGGTTTTTTTTTTGGGCTAGATGGAAGCTATAAGGTAGCTATAGAAATAGGAAATTAAAATACAACCCCTGAGGCTATTGGGTGCGAACATTTAATGGGAGGAATATGCTTCAAAAATACTCACTTGTTGAGGGATTTTAGATTTTACTAGAGAAACTAAATTCCAAATGAACACGTCAATCTCTCACTTTTCTGATAGAATTGAGGCCGTTATACACAACTCTTTCTTACATATAATGTACTTGAAGATGAAGGTAAACGTTTCTACAGTTTTGCTAGGATTTAATTTAATTTTTTTTTTCAATTTCGAGATCTGCTAACACAAATAAATAAGTGCTGGGCTTAAATTTTGAAAATATAATTGTAGGTATTAAAAATAAAAGTTAGCCGAAGAAATTATTCATTAATTATTCATTTTATAAAATTTCGTTTTCCTGCCTAATTTTTTAATTTTTAAGGTTCTCATTATTAACTAATAGGGCAGGGCGGCATTGTGCTAACCTACTACAAACTCCTTCACCAAAACCTTCCTGTCCTCTTAATGAAGGCGCATCAGGTCTTGGGGGAGGTAAATTTTTTAGCTCATTCACAGATGGGAGGTCAGACCCAACCGTATCTAGCCTCCTGCTCCATTAGAAGAAAAGATTTGTAAGCCTGCAAGTACTCAGATTCGCTTATCTATTCTGATGCTTCACATGAACATCCGCTTTAATAAAAGACGTGGCCAACGCCTACGGCGGGTTCAGGTATAGGCAACGGAGAACTAGAGCCAGACCTGCCTAGGAAGCTCAGCCCCTTTATTTCATATGATCCACATGAGACCATAAACCCACTAAAGGGATACACAGCTTATCTATAGACGACCTGCAGACCCCCCAGTAGCTTCGATGTTATCCGAGTGCTACGAATCTTTTTTTTTCTAGTTGTTGGTATGAGCCGGAAATTTGAAGTTTTTTTGCAAAGCCCTAGAGAACTACTTCCCCAAGTTATGAAACAGAAATCCATATGTGTGCGTTCAGGTCCGCTCCTCTGAAATGTTTTGTATAGTTATGAATAAAACAACGGAGCTGCGATCAAAACCAATAATTTATTTCCGATGATAGTTACGTATTGAAAAACGAATCTTAACTAAATAATTTCTCTATGAGACACTTTTAATTCTAGTGCCATTTGCATGCATCAGCACAACGTTTGTAGATGAAGATGAAATCTGATGAGCTGACAAATATGTGCGATATGATGGCTCCATCTGGAAAATGTTTTTCTGTCGAGTTAGTGGGTATTCTGATGTGACAATATTGGTACTTATGCAGAAGTGACTAGCCATTGCGATTTTATAAATGGTATAGAGACAAAACTTCTGTATATTCTAGAAAATAGACTATCAATAATTTTGAACTTGGTTCGTTACCTTCCAAAAGGCTACACATATTACACACCTTACATAACAAAATAATAAAATACTTTTAATTAAAAAGTAACCATACCATTTTACGCATATACTCAAATCCAGCCTGCAATTTCAAATAAAAAATCTAGTATTTTAATATTTCTATTAAGGGTACTCAAGTGCCTCGGAGTGTATACGAGTATAAGCGCTTCACAAGTTTATATATGTAACTTCATCACTGCTGCTGACGTTACAGCTGAAAACTTGAGATCGTTCAAGTTTCTTCCTGTGGCAAGGTAACTCTGAGTTAGATATTAGTGTCAATCATTATCAAAAATGGCTCTACGTTTCGCAGTAATTTACTAAATATGCCTTCATTCATGCGAAAATAATATTTGCAATCTCTCGCTTCCGTAAAATTAATTTCTTAATTTCTTTTAACAGAACAACGTCGGAATACTTTCCACACGGCTTTGTAACCAGTTCTTCATCCACCGTCACCGTTTAACGATTCGCTTTGTGCTTAACACTAAAATTATAGCGATGCAAGCTTTTCTGCGAAGATCCATTAAAAAATGTACACAAGATAAACAAACTTCTAGCTCGATTAATTGATAGAAACACAAGGCCATATATATAGCTCAAGAATGGCGGGGCTTAGCCTCTAGACTGCGATTTAATGTGAACTCAATAATCGGAATTTTATGTAAATATAATAGATATATTAATTTCATTTATAATGACATTTTAATTTAATCGAAAAGTTCTATTCATCTATAAGTGCTATATTTAGATATCTAATTGAGTTTACAGTAATTCTCAATTAAGGGTCCGCACAAATTTAAAAAGTTATGTTTGAAAACATGTTGTTTAACCATATTTTTACTACATATATTTACATTCGAAGGAAAATAGTAATAATGTAAAGGTCCACTTTTTATAAAAAAAAAAGAAAAAATTACAGAATTAAATTTAGTCTTTCCTTCATGCCGTGAAGGGAGAAAAGTACTTCATTTATTTCAATTTTACATTTCAATGAACGGTTAGTATTGTGATTTTATTGGCGGGGCCGACAAAGCTATTTAAAAACATAATAAGAGAAGGAACTTTATCTTTAGGGTATTTTAGATATAACTATGTAATTACCTAAAACGCCCTAAAAAGAAAACATATACTTGAAATGTTTTTAAGTACCAGTACCGAGACTTGTACTTAAAATATTTCAAGTCCAGGTATTGATACTGTACTGGTACTTGTACTTGGAATTCTACAGGTCTGATTCGTACATACATACTGGACTGCTTATTTTCTTTCTCTATTTAGCACACGTTTTTTTCTAATGTTCCTTGATCTGAAAGGGCCACGGAGGAAAGCTATAAAATGAAAAAACCAATAGTTGTTACCCGCTACATATAAAGAATTGTGGGTAAAAATGTTGGTTATCAGAATAATAAAAGTATAGGCCACAACTATGGAGAGTGTTTGAAGCCGTCAAACCCACCCCATAAATACGGCCTTGCTGAAACAAATACTTTCATTCTTAACGAGAGTATAAAGTTTAAATATAATGAGAGAGTAATGAAAAAGACTTTCGCAAGTATTCAAATTACAACTAATGTAATTTTGACTTATAGTGTAAAGTCCGCAGATGTCGTATTTTGGGATTGAAGCGATCGTTACTTTCTAAGGCTCCGCAAGTAACATGTACTGTTGAATTTTCAACATTTCTTAGTGCTCGTTTCGTTTTTATTACATATAAATTAAAAAAAAATTAACTCTAACAATAATTACAATTTTTATACCCCACAAGAAATCATAGGGTATACTAAGATTGTCATTCCGCTTGTAACGCATAGAAATAGTGTTGTTAGAGCTAAATGGAAGGGACTCCTACGCATAGCATTAATATTTATTTTGATTTTTGCATGGCCGTCTGTCCGTCCGTCTATGCGCACGATATTTGGAGAACGCGTGCACTTACAGGCCTGAAATTTTGCACACGGCTTTAAAAAATAAAATAAAATCCAAATATGAAATCCTATGAAATTGGTTAAAATCACTTTTACTGTCCGACCAACCATTCTAGAAATATATGTGAAAAACCATTTCAAAAATCTTAGACCAATTCTAGCATTTTTACTTTTTGGATTGTAATTGTATTGGGAATTTTTAGAAGCCTGAAATATAACATGTATAGAGGAATTTAAGTATAATTTTGTAGTGTTTTACTCAGTGCACTTTCCATTTGTTTACATTTATTTTTTTATTTTTTTAATGTAGATAATTTCGTCGTGCTTATATGGAGAATATATGAATGTAATTAGCTATCAGAAGTATGCACTGTGTGCTGCCACTCTGGCCAGACGCTGAGCGTGAACCCTGGCTGGACAGCGTACCGAAAAGGTTTCAAAAGAAAAGTAAGAAGAAGAGTTCGTGTTGGCGGACTTTTAAGAGTGACTTTTGGATGAAGAAGGCGGCTAGGAAATGTGGTGTTGTTTATAAATTAAAAACGAAAAGAAACATAAACCACCAGTTTAATATATTCTGAACGGATAATCCGAGTGACTCACGAAAAAAATCCGCAAGGTCACGGATTGCTGAAATAAATTCGGAAAACTACAAGAGGTAAAATTTCCAATTTGTATATCTCGTTGAATTCTTTGAAAGAGAAATGCCACTACATTGATACCGGCGTTGATAGCGAATGAGGAATTCACGATCCCGTTTGCAGGGAGCATCGCTCTCTGGTGCGTACATACAATTTAGCTAGCGCGAGGTCGAAGCCCCAAGAAAAGGTTGTGACCAGAGCTCCTTTTAAAGAAAACGAGAGAAGAAACACATTTTTAAATTACAAGGGGGAAACCCACATGAAAAACATTGATCGAGGAAACATCTCGTGGAATATTGAGCCCTCTTTCTAGTAGAGAGGAAGTTTGATTAGAAAATCTCGTGCCATAGACATTTGCTATAAATTAATACTGAGGATGTAACTTCAACTAAATAAAAGGAGTACAAGGAAGAACAGGTGACAGGGGTAAGGTTCTATGCAAGTGGAAATTCTCAATAATAGCTTTAAATTTTTATCAGGTCAGTTCCACCGCATGGCCGTCTGTCCGCGATTTCATATGAAAGCCCAGATGTACACCGAATCAGTCTAAAACATGGCATAAAGAGCAGGTTCTGATACGGTACAGTCGAGGCCCCGGGTTTCCGGTACAGTTGTACATTTAAGAGGATAAGGAATATTTAAGCAAAGAGTAGCAATAGGAATTATATTTATGCCAAACAATGGATGTCTAAGAATTTGTGTCCAATTACATTATTATTACATTAAAAATAGAATTTATTAAATATGATACATAATAATAACAATCTGTAATAGTAAATTATGAGAAAATATCTATCACTTGTCTTTCTGCTATGTATAAATTCATGATGGCGGTGAACAGGACCGCGCATATCTACGTATTACCTCACTAAGGAGCAAATCTCCTGTACTGAGTGCATCTAAATGAAATATACATATATCAAAAGCAGAAAACAAAGAATTTATAGGGACAAAAATTCGCTATTAAGATTTTAAATAAAGTTCATTCAATTTTTTTCCTCATTATCGTGACCTTTTTCAAAGCAAGTTAAATTTTTCTTACAACACCAAAAGTTTTATTCTGGGTTAATTGTTTCAAACATCTACTCTGTGGTAATTTCATCGTGCAATGTAAATTAAATATTATTTAAAAGTTAGTTACCCATGGCCAGACGATAGTCTATAACCGGATTTTATTCGAGTTGGAACACATCATTACACTTTGGCATAATGGCTTAATGCAGAAGCACTCAGAAAACTTTACTCTTTCCCGTTCTTAAGAAAGGAAGCCATAAAAAGGTTTAATAGAAATGTAGCAGACTGGATATTGCGTAAACTCCTGTGGGTAGAAAGTAACGTTCAAGTGGAGAGTCATTTCAAGCTTGCATGTCATTAGAGTCACAGTTTCATTCTTTTGTGGACATTTCGGGTAATGTAAAGTCATGATATTAGGAAGTAAGAAGACTACTCCATGATTTTTTGCCGCGGTAAAACTTATATTTTGTCAAGAAGGTAACTTTTTAAATTGTCCAGCATAATAGCAAAAGCAAAAAACTTTTATTTGTTATTCCAAATGACAAATCCAAATAAAAAAATATTTCTTCTTGAACAAATATAAGTTTGCCCCTGCAGAAAAAAATTATAGAGTAGTCTTCTTTCTTCCTCCTTGGAGGAATATAGGAGTTTTTTCCTCATATGATTACCACACAGAATTTAATCAGAATTTATATCAGATGAGATCGGTTTGATCTGTTTAAATCGTCTATGGCAAGCAGAAAACCAAGCCACACCGATGAATATAAGGTTTTCAGCTAATCCGAAATGTCTATTTTTTCTTTTTCAGCCCACTGCTGGCGTACACAGATTCAATTCTTTCGAATTAATCTGTTTTTTTTTTTTTTTAATAAAATTTCTTTTTCTACTTTTTTTTCTCAACATTTCATTTCTTTATTTCTTTCTATTCTTCTATTTTTCATTTGTTGTTCCGAGTAACTGAATTTCACTAGTTGGGACATGTTTTTTCCGCTTTTGCTATTATGCCGGAGAATATAAAAAAATGCCTTCTTGAACAAATATTAGGAAGTAATTACGCAAAGAAAATGGACATCGGCAAGGCCTAAAAATTTTCGATTAACCTTAAATTTCGTGACATTACATTTCCCGAGTCGTCCAATATTTGTCATTGCTATTGCAAGAATTCCTATTATGTATAACTAATTGAAATTTCCATTATTTTAATAATAAGTATTTGTTCAGGAAGGAACTTTTTTTTTGGATTCTCCGGTATATAGCAAAAGCTAAAAAATGTTTTTAATTTGTTATTTCATTACACAACTCGTTATACTTTGGGTGACAAGTTTCAAGTCTTGGTTTGACTCATCAACAGGTCCCAAATAGCGAAATTGAGTGACTTGAAAAACAAATGAAAAAATAGAACAGAGAAAAGACACAAAAAATGAAAAAAATTGAGAAAAATAGAAAAAAAGAATTTTATTAAAAAAATTTAAAAAAAACCAAATTCATTCGAAATGAATCGAACCTGTATTCGCCCGCAGTGGGCTGAAAAAGAAAAATAAAAAGGAAGAAGAAGAAGCGTTTCAAGGTAGCAGAAAACCCTACACTCATCGGTGCAGCTAGGTTTTCTGCCTGCTGCAGACGCTTGAAACAGATCAAATTGATCTCTCATATAAACTCAGATGTGTGATGAAATAACAAATTAAAAACATTTTTTAGCTTTTGCTATATACCGGAGAATCCAAAAAAAGTTCATTCTTGAACAAATATAAGTTTAACCCGGTAAAAACTCCTATAGAGTAATCTCTGTCTTTATTTAATAATAAGACACAATCAGAATTTGATTTTTTAGTGAAATTGCATTTAAAGAAATCAAATCGTTTAAAATATGAAATGTTTATGTAGTAAAAGATATGGAGAACAACAATGAATTTATCCTTCTTCGGAGTGACTTAAAGTCAAAATTGTTGCCACGTCATTGAATAAAACAATAGAAATATCCCAATCTTTATGCATCCATTGGTCTAGTTTGTCTGACCAATGCGAAAACCGGGCAATCATCCCAGTGTTTAACATTTCTTTGTATATTCTCTAGCCCTATTAAGGCTTTATCGATTGAAGCTAATGCCTTTTGTCTGTACTTGTACAAGTATGGCTTTTATTAGTTATAATAATCAATGTGGCGTGTGTGCACTTTATACCTTTATAGACCAAATTTTAAATGTTATCTTCAAATTATTGATTGCATATGAGTTTATTCATTTTCAAAGCTTAACAGAATAAAAATGGTGAAATTAGTGGTCGTCGAATTTTAAGCTTAAATATATATACCCTATATAAATGAAGTCATAGGGTATACTAAGTTTGTTACTCCGTTTGTTACGCATAGAAATAATCTTAGTAGAGCAGTAGAGCGAAATGTGTTGGACACCTACGCATAATATTAAAAGTTATTTTGATATTTGCATGTCTGTCCGTCTGAACATCCGTTCGTCATTCTCTCCGTCTATCTGTCTATCTGTGTTTCCATTCTCACGTTAACCCGAGAACACGTACGTCTACAGTGCTCAAATTTTGTACGCTGGCTTTTTACAGAAAACGTAAAGATAAGTTCCAAAATGAATCAAACTCCTTCTTAGAGTTGCCATACAAAAATTTCATTTTCCTCATATATTTGGACACTGCCTGAAAACGCTTCGACGTAAAGAGCAATAGTAAAAAGAAATACAAAAAGGGGCTAAATCGGGCAATCGCTTTTTAGTGTTGCCATACAAAACTATGGTTTTCCACCATATATTTAGAAACTGCCAGGGAACGCTAAAGAGGTGGAGTACTCAGAATTAGTAAACAGCGTTATCATAAAGGTTGCAAATAGTAGTTGAAATATTGCCCCAATCGGGCAACTCTTTGTTAATGTTGCCATACAAAATTCTAGTTTTTCATTATACATATATCATTTGGATATTGCCTGAGAACGCCATGACTTAGAAAGTTAAATTTTTGTACATGTAAAAGTAGTGAATAAAAGGTCAAAATGAACTAAATCGGGCAATCCCTTCTAGGTGTTGCAAACAATACTTTTGGTTTTCACTTTGTTTAACTTTTATTTTCTTTTTGGGTATAGTAATATTGGTCTTAGTTATAACTTTTCCTCTTGTTTTAAATTGTCTTAAACTCCCAAGGAACTGGTGTTTTATCCCAATTATGTTTTGTATGTGATTTCGCAGTACCTGAATTTATTACAAAAAATACATCTGAAATAAACCCGGGCCCCGCAGCATTGTCCAAGCCTTTATCTGTTTCACTTCATGATAAGCTAGACTTGTACAACTGAGGAGGAAGTAATCCCATTTTTGTACCCTGGATAATGTCATAGGGTACACCAAGTATGTTATTCCATTTGTAACGGTCAGTAGTTATGCTGTTAGAGCGCAATGCTTTCAGAACCCACGCATAATATCAAAAGTTATTTTCTTTTTTCATGGCTGTCTATCAGTTCGTTCGTCCGATCCTCTATCCATTTGTCTTCACGATAACTCGAGAACGCGTGTACCTAGAAAGCTGAAATTTTACACATGAGCAGTAAAAAAAAGAGTTTATTTTAGTTCGAAAATGGTACAAATCGGGTAAATCCTTAATGGTGTCGCCATACAAAATTTTCGTTTTCGTTCTTCACTATATATTTATACACTTCCTAAGAGCTCGTTGACATAACGAGCGGAAATTTTATACAAGGCTATTTCATAGGAATAGTACGCATAATTTCAAAAATGATCTAATTCGGGCAACACCATTGGTATTGCCATATACAAATTTAGGTCTTTTATGTATACTGTGAAAAAATCAGTCCTGAACGTTTTTATTGTACTGAAAAGTTCGTTCCGCGCGAGTTATTTTCCGAACGATTATTCAACACAAAATAAAAATAAATAACAACACCAACTTTAAGCTTTTTATGATTTATTCAAAAACCGTCTCAAATACAAATTTAGATTTCCGACTACACCTCGGTCAAGAACAGAATCAAAACTAATTTACCTTTCTAAGCTTTTCGTCACTTCACTGTATAAAAATGATTACCTATATGAGAAATTTGAAATGAATTTAATGCAACATGATATTCTTAGACTGTGAGAAAATGCAAAGTCGTTGGAATTTAGGTTTTGTGAGAAAATGCAAGTATTACAATTACGTTAAAGAATTAATTTAGGAAATGAGGTAAGTGATTTATGCGGAAGTTGTAGCGGATGTGACTTAATACTATGTTGATTATAACGCTGAGGATAAAACTCCTCCCTCCTTAGAATGAAGCGAATAAATCGACGGTCACATAAGCGGAGAATTTTGGATTGCAGGTGGTATGGTCCCCATTGTATTGGTGATGACGTCATGCCGATCTTCTCGTTGGTTTCTTCCCTCTACAGTAAATCGTTTAAAATATTTAAAAATACATAAACTTTTTTGAATCTCTGGTTTGTTTATCTAAGATTTGGACGGTCCTTATGTTTTCTATGGTCCAGTTGGTTAACTTGTTAAGGTTAGGCTTCTGCTGATTTCTGTATGGTTTATTTTGTTACATTGTATAATGTTGAAATAATTTGGACTGAGTCCCAAAAGGTTGCGAATGTGCTACCGTATTGAATGTTGTAGATATCTATCGTACAATTACTGAAGTGGATAAGGGAAACTCCTCTCAATATTCTATTTGTATTATTACAGGTTGACTTCATGGCTATTAGTAGTAGATAATCGGGTTCCAGCAACAGTACTTCTTCGTCTATGGTTTTCTCTACTAATTCACAATATGCTTAAACATTAAATAAAATATTTGCAATGCATGTGTCAAATCTATTTTCCTTTAATTCGCTTTCCTTTCTTATTCTTTCTATTATTAAGCATGGCTCGTCCATGTATTGATGTTTATACTCATTTATTAAGAGGAAAGGGGATTGCAAATTTATGGTGAAGCTGCTATTAATTAGCAATTCTTCAAGTGCAAAAATTAAAATATGTCAGGATAAAAGGTAGGGATGTTTATTACGAAAATTATATTTGAAGCATTGTAATACGCTTGTAGTTCCAATAACTAGTATATGTTCTCGTCGGATATGACTTCTACTACTTGATTTTTCAAAATATTTTGTATGTAGATTAACTCTTCAGGGTGAAGAACATCTTTTGATATTACATTTAATTTGGCTGAGATTATTGATTCCGAAATTTCTTTCAAATGCTCGTTTAATAAATCTATGTCATAAATTAATTTATTGAAATACTGGTTGATATAAAACATTTCGTCAAGATTTGCGATTTTATTTTGAAAACTAATGATATATTCTCCTAAGTTTTCTTGTTGTTTATTGATATGTTCTAATCGTCGTTCGGTCATCTTTTCATTAATTCCGATTTGTCTTTTTATTTCATTATTCAAGTCGTGTTCGTTAAACTTAAATGCTTCTAATTGTTTATATATTTCAATGCAATCGCTGTTATCCCCGTTACGGGTTATTATCTTAATTACAGTCCCTAGACCGTCAATCAATCCCCTTTTTACCTTGTACTTTGGTTTTATTAGTTATAGATTATTAGCCAATATATCGTATCTTTTCCTGGGAGTTGTAATTGTTGGGAAGTATTTTTCGTTTTTCACTTCATAAATGAAATTTTCCATATTTTTATAAATCAAATCAACATTCTCTTCATATGCAGTTACGTTAATTATATGTACCAACCTTGAATATTCCTTAATTATCTTAGTGTTTGCTAATTTTAATGGCAACAATCCCTGATAAGACCGTGAATCTCTAACTTCTGTTCGGTGGAGAGCCCAATGAACCTGAAAGTTTACGTTTACTTTTAATCTTTTGCTTATGTACCTTTCTTCTGTTAGTATCTACAGTAATTTTATTGTTACTTAATGCTCACTAAATCTAGGGGCTAACTTGTATCTTCTATCATCTAATTCAAAAATCCTTTCATTTGGTTCGAAATCCGGAGGGTCCTTTCGTGTTTTATTAAACTTATCTATAGTTTTCTGTTTATAACTGAGACTACGCTGATGGACAAATTTAGCCAACGTTTCATATTTTTTTGTATATTCTCTTAAGTAATCTTCTTCTGATCTCGGGGATTCCTCAGTAGGGAATGGTTTGGACTGATTATAATGTCCGGTTATCAATTCAAACGGGGTTAGTTTAGTGACTGAATGAATAGAATTATTGTAAGTTATTACGGCTTCGTCTACAATTTCACCTATGGGCCTTTTATTGTTTTTCGCTATAAATAATTCTTACTATTTCCGTTAGTGTTGAGTGAAACCTTTCTACTGGTGAATTACCTGTAGAGTTCTTTGTACATGTTGTGTGAAGATATATACTGTATATTTTAAGGAAGTCTCTGAATAATGTAGAGACAAACTCGGTGCCGTTATCGGTTACGATACTTTTGGGTACACCGTGATTCGAAAAGAAGTGCTTGTGATTTGATAAGGTTAATACAATTTCTGACAGTAAGGAGATAGACGCTACCGAATTTACTAAATTGATCGATTATCGTTAAGAAATTTTCCTTATGAACAGAATAGACATCTAAATGTAAAATTTCCAGGGGTTTACTGGGTGTTTCTGTAAATTCGTATTTAAAGGTTGCCTATTTCGCTAGAAAACGGAAAAAAAATGAATGATGTAGGGTAACTGCACCAGTAGTCGGCCACTTTGATAGAAAATTTTAAATAACAAAAGATAGGCATGACATTTTTGTTAAAATTTAAACCCTGTGCTCGCTTTAAATTCCTCACATACATAAAAAAGTATGTTTAAATATAAATATAATTAAAAAGGTGAAAGTAAGACAATCACTTACGTTCAGTCTTTTTTCAAGTAAAGAAGTGGTATTTTTTAAATAAAAATTAAAAAGTCGTGTGACCATAATCTATAAATATTTTATTCTCTGTAAGTTTTTCGTATACTATTGCACCATTTGCACATTATTAATAGCTTAGAAATTCATTATAAAATATTTAAAAAGTCAAAGATGTCTCTAAAAGTTAGTTTTTAGGGTGGCCGGACTACTGGAGCATATTTCCAGGTAAATTCCAGTAGTCGGCCAGGGGTGGTCGAATACTGGTACATAGAAATATTTCCGTGTTCCAGTAGTCGTCCAGTATGTCAGGAATTAATAATTTAGTGAATAAGTCAGCGACCGTAACTGTTATGGGACTTTTTGAAAAAATCTTGAAATAATAGTTAAAATTTAACTTTTTTCTTAGTTCTATGTAACTGTTATAAAAGCCTTTTAAAATTTTAGATCATAAGATAACAGTTATTTATTAAGATAACAGTTATTTATTATTTAAGTCTTAACAGTCCCAAAGGAATTTTAGATTTTTAAGTGTGATAATAACAGGCTTAGCAGACTTTATAACTTTAGCTCAGTACTAACAATTATCATAGACATTTATTAATAAAAGTTTCTTCTTAAAACTCCCATAAGACTTTTAATTTTTTAGTTTCAAGTTAACTGTGTTAAAAGACTTTTATGTATTTCAGTCAGTCCATTGCTGTTACCAGAGATCATTATTTATTTAAGTGCTATGATAAAAGTCTCACAAGACTCATCAAGATCGGAACCTTTATTTTAATTACAATCAGTTATAATAGTTATAGAAGATTGTTATTTATTAAAGTCTCATAATAGCTCTCTCACAGATCTTTTGTTGTTGCAGATTTTGGTATTTGATATTTTGGTATTTGCTATTTTAGTATAAAGAATTACATAGAACAATAAAAATATTAAATATCAGAACTATCTATTGTTTTAACCCATTAGCACCCAGTGTTGTATATGTATCCACACTAATATTTCACCTCTTTTCTGCAAAACACTAACATTTATCCCATAAAGTTTTATGTGGAAAGACTAAAACAGTAGGAAACCATACCCGCCATATCCCTACGTATTTTAAAGACATCTTTGAAATTGTTTAAACATTTTTGACATAATTGGCAAATGGTGGTAGAAAAAAAAATATGTTAACCATTCCGCTATCCGAGTCAGACTACACGTTTTAAGAAACTTGGCGCTAATGCTAATGGAAATTTTTAGTAATTAAAACCGGAATGCCCCATTACAATAAGAAAATATGAAAATTCAACTTATTTTATTTCACTTTATAGGAGATACGTTACTTTTAATAATTATTGGAGCGTGCATTGGAAAATAATATGGGGCCTAAACGTGAAATCCATAAATATAAAACAGAAGATCTTCTTTCTGCTATTTCCGAAATCCGAACTGCTAAATCAACAATACGAAGTGCAAGCAAAAAGTTCAAAGTTCCTCGATCAACAATCCATCTTAATGGGAATGTTGCGGCAGGATGTCAAAAAATGGGTCGAGGAATATATTAACGACAATAATTTAGAACGAATCTTGCTGGATCCACGTCGTATATTAAATGCGGATGAAACCGGTTTCAGCTTATGCTCGAAGTCAGGTAGAGTGATTGCTCCTACAGGGTGGAAAAACGTTTTTAGGGTCAACCTAGGCAATGAGAAGGATACTGTTACAGTTTTAATTGTGTCTAATGCCAATGGAGAAATGCTTCCAGCTTAGGTTGTCTTTCCATATGTAAGACTTCCAAGAGATGTCGCTTTGAGCGTGCCACAGAATTGGATTATCGGGATGTCAGAGACAGGATGGATGAGAACGGAAACGTTCTAAGAATATGTAGCTAATACAGTTGATAGTTGGATTGAAGACAACGGCATACAACGTCCAGTTCTTCTATTTGTAGATGGTCACAAGTCTCATATGTTAATGGCACTGAGTGAATTTTGCTTTGAACACGATATAATTCTGTATGCATTGCCTCCAAACACGACTCATCTAGTGCAGCCTGCCGATGTAAGTGTCTTTAAGTCACTTAAGGATGGATGGAAGGAAACAGTTAACAGTTGAATTTCAAGCCACCATGAGATAACAGATAAAAGCATAACCAGAACGACATTTTGTCCAATGCTGGAATCTGTACTAAAAAAAAGATCTTTTAGTTAATGTCATGAAAAATGGTTTCCGAAAATATGGCTTGTATCCGTTTGATCCATCAGCTGTAGATTACAGTAAATGTATTCAAAATACCATTCAAAATTTGGATGTGGTGGATACTGCCATTTCTTCTACAATCACGTATGAAAAATTTTCTTCTGCCGAGCATGTTATAAGTTCATTAAGGTAAAAACTTTTGGAAGCTGGTATTAATACCGATAAAGTTTTGGAAATAATTCAAACAGCGAAAAATTGTGATAACCATCAGGAATCAGATGAACCAACCTGCGCAGCAAGCCTTCCCATTCTCTTTAAATATCTGACATCTGGCACCTTGTACAATTTAACTTCGGAAGGCACACTTGTTGCGTAGAATAGAAAACCTTACCATATTGCGAGTTCAACATTTACATCAAATCCGAGTCCACACCGATCCTTGTTCACCCGTCACGAGAAATAAGAAAAACAACGATTTTACAACGAAAAGAAGAAAGAATTCGAAGAAGAAATGAGAAAAGAAAGATAGTACCTAAGCGACGAAAGGTTGTCAAGAAAAAATAGGAATAGGGCATCTTGTAATGAAAACCTAACAGGCGACATCAAGAAAGATCAGCTCAAAAATATGGGCTGCGATGAATGTCCAAGATGGTTTTATTTAAAATGTTCTAAGTTTGCAGGAATATCCTATAGTTTAGTTTATAATGAAGCCTTCAAATGTAACAAATGTTATTATCGCGTATCAATGAGTATTTTAATATTTGTACTGAATTCAGTTATTTTTAAACTCAGAAGAAGTTATATTTTTAACCAACGTAAAAAATTATGTTTTCAATTCGACTAATTTTTTTCTTAAATTAAAAGGCATAAACTGTAAATTTTCACAATCTAAAAGTGTGACTGAATATGAAAAGATCAATTACGAAGAATTCAGCATTATAATTATTTGTTATATAATAATCATTTACAGTTACTTGCTTGCCATGTAAATTCTTTGCTATCTTTGTGGAGTAATTGGGATCTCAAATTTTCTTATGGCCGACTATTGTAACAAGCATGGCCGATGAGTGGAACTTAGTGGCCGATCACTGGAAAATTAGTAGACCTTTAGAGTTTTCTTTCTCCCTTTTCAGTTGTCATTGCCTTCTTCTTTCATTCTCATTTTTTGAATTGTAAAACTTTCTGTGTAGAAAATTCCAAGTTGATAGACTTGCATAGAAATTCACTTCAGGAATATCCTTTGAACGTGATATTGCTCTTAAATGGCCGACTACTGGTACAGTTACCCTATAATGCCATCTATATAAAGTAGCTTTTATTATACTGGAAGCTATAATTTATGAGAAGTTATCTGATATTTGTAAACATTAGAGTTAAATTTGTATTGAAAGGCTTCAAGACCTCCGTTGGTATATAAATAACTATAATTCAGCGATATCCATCAGAGCTAAAGATTATATATCAGAGTGAAATAATATCTATTACTGCGTGCTATTATATTTTCCGGATTTGCTTTAAAAATAATAACCACCATTCAAACAATGTCATTCGGTGTAACTTAATTTAGCAGTAAATAATAAAGTGTTTTACTTTCCCTCGTATGCATTTTTGCTTCGCCATCAAAATTTATAACAATGACAATTATATACATTGACACAAGTTTATGTACGTTGCAGTACATGTCATAAGATTAACATGGTTAGCCATATAATTATTGCACGCATATTCTTTATTTTGAGCTCTGATTTTTGGTGTAAGCGGACGTGTTAAATCCGGGAGCGTGGTTTAAAGTTTGCTGTGAAGTAGTGTTTATTGTTCAAGTTAAATCGAAATGGCAGACGAAATTGTTATTAATCTGCTCAATGAATGGGGATTTAACCATTTAGTGAATAAATTTAATGGTAAGTAATTATCTTTTCATATAGTCATGAATTAATTCAATTTTTACCGGAGATTCAATAGAAATAGTGAAAGTTAAATTGAAATATTTGTGTCATAGCGTATTTTATATATAGATGAGTGGTCTAACATGCCGATAAGATTCAGACATTCTGGAAGGTGCAAAGTAGTTGAATTTTCGACAAAATATTGTTACCAAAGACTAACTGTTCTTGTGTTGTTATACATTACAAATGTTTCTGTTAACTCTGTTGATGCAAATTCAATCAAGCAAGCCTTGAAGAAGAGACACATATATTTATGTGTGTGTATTTTTTCAGTGATTAGGCAAGTTGCTTGCGCTTCCATATATTTCTTAATAACGAGAAAGTAAGCTATTCCTTTCTCACGACGTAGCTCGTATTGCAAAATTTTGTTTCATTAAATTATACTAAATATTGGTAACTTCAATTCGCAAAACCATTTACTTGATAAAAGTGTGCAAATAAGCAAGCGGCGTTGAATTAAGTGTTATCTCTAGATTGCCAAAGAACGAAGGACTGATGATTTTTCTTCGTTAATATACTAGAAACTGCGTTCTTTGATACTCATAGGTATATTCATGTTGTCAAAAAAAAACCCTTATTTATGATATTATTCCGTATAATTTTGATTGTGGTAAAATGTTAAATTTTTTTGGAATTTAAGGGAGAGTATCTAATAATATAAGAATAGAAAATGCTATGAAGTAATTTTTTAATATAACTTTATTGGATAATTCGTACATATGTATATAATTTTATATTATTATTTTTGTAATAAAACAGATATTTGTGTACCCATTAAGAAAAATGAATTACACAAATTATACTAAAATAGTGTTTGTTTTTACGATTTCAAACTTTTTGATAATTATTTAAGTTTAGGAAGATATCCTAGAAAATGATGAATATGTATACTGACTGGACATTGTCATATTATGAATCTATTATATAGGTGTAGCTCTGTAGAAGGGAACCAATCGCAGCAAGTTGAAATTATTGGATTTAGTAAATTTGAGGTCCTGAAATATCCAAAAGTTTGTTTCCAAAAAATTGTACAGTTCATAAGTTGGATCTGGAAAGTCCCAATACCAATTTCTGAATTAGATTTATTTTGAAAACTGCACTCTCGAGGACTTGGTATCCTTTTACTAGTTTGGTTCCTTTTTATAGAACTACCACCTAAAAGATACATTATGTATAATACCTGTGGTTATAATATATTCGCATTATAGATATAATACTTTGCTGTGCCTTATAAAGCTATTGCGCTGGTTCACATTTTTCATGTGTTGCGTGCTATATTTATTACCTACATGACATAGAAAATGTGACTCTTGCTATAATTCAATAAGACGGATTCGAATATTATATTGCGTCATAGATTAATATTATAATTCTATGTACTACAAAATGAGGTTCTGCCATTCATACATCCTCTGTGCGACTGCAATGGGTATGAGTTCCGCTCTCATAAATTATGTTAGGAGAATATAAATATATAACCATCACGGTATTAACTGTACAAGGCAGACCACTATCTGAATGGTACAAGGCCACAATCTACATGTTATAGCAATCAATGTTTCATAACTACAAAAACGATATAGGTTTTGTCTTGGTGTAAATATAAATAAGAGCCGCATATATTCTTATTGATTACAGATACTATTAAACATTGCTATAATTCCTACATGACATTGTGGTAAAAGTTACAAGGCGAAACCATTTTACGTAACACTAAGTGCCATACTTTGCCACTATCCCTATATTCCTTATAGATATAACAACCGCATTATATAAAATATAGCATCCAGTGTTAACATTTCCCTCCGTGTATTTGTATTTTTGACATGTATCGTAATTATTTATTTTATTTTTCATTTCAGGGAAACAGTATTCGCTTCTAAGATGCTCGAAAGTTTCCAGTATACCTCTGTGATTAGATTTTTTATGATAATCGTTTATAATCTTTTCCTGTAGATCGACTTCTACAACATTTTGTACTTTAACATTACAACGTACGATTTTCATTCGACTATTAGAGAAATATTTTGAGTAAATTAGTTGAATAATTTTAAACGTATTATCATTTGTTAGGATTCCAGTTGTTTTTTTCGGGTTGATGTATGTCTTAAATATATCTATCATTACTGCTTCTTCGTTCATATCTCCACGTTTAATAGTGAGTCTTCGCTTGGTGTTGAAAAGAATGTCAATCGACGTCTGAGGTTTGTTTGAGTTCTCTACGTTCTCCAGTATTATCTGTTCAGGAAACTCGTTTACGGATCTTTCGGGTATATGTATACCATCGTTTAAATCTTCCTCTGCAGAATGGATTCTTAATCATCCACATTGTTCTGTGTGGATTCATTAGTATTTATTTTAATACGATACCATGCATCCGCGTTTGTGTTCTGTTTACCTTTTTTATATATAATCTCATAGTCGAACTCCTTCAATTACAGCCTCCAACGGACTAGTTTAGAGTTAGGTTCCTTCAGAGAAAATAACCATGTTAATGGTTTATGATCGGTGATAATACGAAACTTTCTACCAAATAGATAAGGACGGAAATACTTCGTCGCCCAAATGATAGCTAGAAGTTCTTTCTCTATGGTACTATAGTTTCGCTCAGATTTCGTTAAGGTTCGGCTTGCGAAACAGGTAGGCTTATCCGATCCTATTGATCCTAGAGATAGTACGGCTCCCAAGGCAACGTTACTCCGGTCTGTCGTCAATTTAAGGGGCTTAGAAAAGTTGGGATATTGCAGGAGAGGATCATTGCATAATAAGTTTTTACAAGTCTAAAACATTCTACGTATTTCGAATCTAATTTTATTTCTTGCTTTTTTCGTAAGCAGCTAGTCGTTGGTTTAGTAAGGGTAGCAAAGTCCTTGATGAATTTTCTTTAATATCCGAGTAGACCCAAGAAGGATTTGATTTCTTTCTGTTTTTTCGGTAATGGAAACGACTTTATAGCCTTTATCTTATCGGGATTAGGTTAACCCCATCAGGACTGACTATGTGTCCGAGAAAAGAAATATCTTTATGCAAAAATTCGGATTTGTCGAGTTGAACCTTAAGATTTGCTTGTCTTAATTTTTTGAAAGCAGCCGATGTTGAAAATACTATTATATCGTCCATATACACGACACATATTTTTTCTTGTAATTCGTGTAGGATCTTATCTATTACACGTTGAAAAGTAGAGGGGGCATTTTTAAACCCAAAAGGCATTCGAACGTATTCATAATGCCATGGTTTACAGTAAAAGCTATTTTGGGGATGTCTTCGGGTCTGACTTCAATTTGGTGAAATCCCGAAGCAAGATCTAGGGTACTTAAAATACATACATTTACAAAGTTTATCGAGGATATCTGTCATCAACTGTTTTTTCATTAAGTTTCCTATAATCCACTACTAGTCGCCATTTTTGAATGCCACTGGCATCAGACTTTTTTGGGACAATCCAAATAGGTGAGGACCAAGGTCGAATGATACATTGATCTAGTAATTTATTAATTTGTTTATGAACCTCTTCCTTGTGTATTTCAGGAAATCTATAAGATTTAGTATACATTGGCAAGTCGTCCTTTGTTTGAATACTGTGCTTAATTTGATTGGTGAATGTCAAATTTTGTCCTTCTTTGAAGAAAACATCTTAAAATTGATTGCATAATTTTAATATAGATTTCCGTTCTTCATCATTCAAATTATCTACTCGTATTAAATCCCGTATATTCGAATCTATGCTGCACTTATCTTGACTGATCAAGTAGTTATGAATTTCTAGAAACTGACTTTGATCTAATGGGTGTACCTTTATTGGTTGTTCTGTGAAGAATGATTGTGAAGAGTTTGAGGAATTTATTACCTCTATAAGCGAGTACCAATCCTTAGCTTGATATATTCCATCCGAAATCATAAGATTATCTTTTACATATGATTATCGGTCTGATAAGTATGCTACCTGACTGTACATCAACTGGTAAATTAACAATCATTTTACTATGTGGAGGAACTTCATAAATTTTCGACATATAGTTTCGTTTATAGATCAATGGTATTGTGACACTTTTAGTTTCTAGAACTGATCTATAAAAATCTAATTTTATTCCTATTTCTTTCATCATTTCTAATCCGATTAACCCGTCGAAGTAATTATGGAATTTAAATAAGAGAAATGATAATTTCTTACTTGTCTTAAATTCTTTCAACCCATTGAGAGTAAAGTTTTTATCTATAAAATAGGTATTGAAGACAGTTTTTATATCTACAAGGTTTATATTTTCAATAAGATTAGGGTTAACAAGCTCAGGCCTAATAAACGACATAATACTACCGGTGCCTATGAGGAATTTTAATAGGGTATTATCAACGGATCGAATGTGAATATAGGACTGGTGACTGTTTATATCAAGATATCCAATTTGATCTCCGAGGCGATTTACCGAAAATTTCGATCAGCGATTTCATTATTTGAATTTCGCTGATCCCAATTGTCTAAGTGTAAGTTTGGGTAGTAGTCTGCAGAGCAATAATTAACTTCGTTGGGTAAATTTGCTTGACTTTATTCTGATTGCTGTGGTTGTGTAGAAGATGTGTTTTTATTCCCGGATTGAACATTATACAGTTCCTCTGCAATAAATTTTGGAAAAGGGGTTGGTGTAGAGAAATTGTGATTACTATTAGGTCGAGTAGGAAATTTGTTTGTGTTTAGATTAGTGTTTCCACTTGAAGTATCTATAGGCTCTGGGCGTGAGTTAAAATTTTGAGGATTTTCTTGGGAATTTGTATTTTGATGGAAAAAATTAGGCCGGAATTTTTGCTGTGATGACTGAGAATGGAATCTTGGAGTCTGATATGAATTAAATTTAGGAGACTGGTAAAAAAAATTTCTCGGAGGGTGATTCGAGAAAATTCTTGGAGGCGAATTATAAATAGGCTTTATTTGATTTATTTTATTATGAGTTCTGTATCGGACAGAGGGTTTATTGGGACCGATTTTTTTACATACTAAGTATTTTGCTCCTGTAAGCAATAGTTTAGCGCTTCGCATAAGTTACTCGGTCTCATTGCTCTTATGGTGGAACCGAAAGGCTCTCTAGGTCCACATTAAAATGTATTAAGGCACATTTCTTCATATAATTCTAGTTTGGCTTTTATCTCATTTTTATCTTTTTCATGAACTTTTATATGATTCACCATGGTAGAAAGAATATCGATAATTTTTGAATAAAACTGCTCGACCGTATCCTGACCTTAACGTAACAAATGTAAATCGCGAATTGAACTAGTTTCATTTCGTTTATCAGAATAATGAGCGACTAAATTATTTTTAATTTCTTCCCATTTAACAGGCGTGCCATACATATTAAGGACTTCCTTTGCCAGTCCAATTATTTTATTTCTAATTGCTCGTAGAATTAACGTAGCGTAATTCGTACCATCTATTGATGTCATTAGCCCCAAGATCTTTTCAACATTTTCTATAAAATCGTAAAGTATCCTAGGGTTTCCATCAAACGAAGATAAGTCTTTCACTGCGTCTGGAATTCTCAGGTTATTGAAAAGTTGATAGATATCTGCATTAGCCATAGTTTTAGTTAATGGTTCACGAGAATTCTCTAGATTTTTTAATTCAAAATTTCTTATATTAGAATCACTTAAACTTAACGAACAAATACCGTTAACCGCGATATCTACAAGATTTTCTGTTTCGTTTTCAGTACTTTTAACCTCTAGATTATCAAATTTAATTGGATTCTCTATTAAATTCACTCACTTTTTCTAATTCACTAATTTCACTAGAAAATTTTTCTGGGTAATTACCGTAAACACCGTAAACCGCGGTAGATTCGGAACCAATAATCTTATTATCTAATTCGTCTTCTAAGTTTGATTCTTCTCTAATTATATCGGTTTTATAATAAAAGTTAATTGCCTTGAGCTTTGAATCTCTACGTTTTATTGGATGGGACATAAGGAATAAAAATGAGTAATAAAAAATTAAATATGACTTACCATACAAAAATAATATGATTTCTAAATTCCATTTTTTACAAACAAACCAGAGATGTCGGAATAATTATGTATATGCTAATGATGATGAATATTATTTGAAGATATTGTGGTGCTTTGACTGGTTGTATAAGTTCTCCAAAAGCCAAAGGATAAAAATCCACTACTGATGACTGTTCGAATGTGCTTTGAATCCAGTGTTATCAGGCTAATTCACAAAATGTCGGTATTCTCTCGACACGAAATAATTAATTCCACAGAAAACCACTGTTTAATTAAATTTTTCGAACTTAGCAAAACGACAACGATTTTCTTTTTTTTTCTTTTTGGATCCTTTTTTAGGATCCTACCGACTGCGCCAGTTATTTTCCGAACGATTATTCAACACAAAATAAAAATAAATAATAACACCAACTTTAAGCTTTTTAAGATTTATTCAAAAAACCGTCTCAAATACAAATTTAGATTTCCGACTACACCTCGGTCAAGAACAAAATCAAAACTAACTTACCTTTTTAAGCTTTTCGTCACTTCACTGTATAAAAATGATTACCTACATGAGAAATTTGAAATGAATTTAATGCAACATGATATTCCTAGACTGTGAAAAAATGCAAAGTCGTTGGAATTTAGGTTTTGTGAGAAAATGCAAGTGTTACAATTACGTTAAAGAATTAATTTAGGAAATGAGATAAGTGATTTATGAGGAAGGTGTAGCGGATGTAACATAATACCATGTTCATTACAACGTTGAGGATATAACTAGCGCGAGTTACGTCGGCAAATTTAACCGACATCACGGAACCGGACACCTCAGAACAACCTTCACAAAATTTTCAGTTATATCATCTGTGGTTTTGTTAATCTTTTTTGCTTCTCGCCAATAAATTAAAATTCAATTTAAATTGTTGTGTTGTTTTCTTTATTCAGTCCTTATTTTTTTTAATTGGTGAACAAATTAAAAATCATAACTCCCGTATATGTGTGTGCCTGCCAGCCTGCCTGGGTGTGTGTTTCTTTAATAAATGTTTTTCTATTCCATTCTATCTAAATAATCTAAATGTGGAGTACATTGAATATTCGTAAAAAAGCTAGAATTGGTCTAAGACCAATTCTTATGATACCCTATATGAATGCCCGTATGTAATTTCGAGCGGTCACTAACCTCTGTGTAAGTATGATTTTTGAATTGGTTTTTCGCATATATATCTAGAACAGGTTGTTGGACAGATAAAATGATTATTACCTATTTTATAGGATATTGTATTCTGAAGAAATTTTTAGTAAAATAATAATGTCTTGGACTGTTCGTTTTCACAGCTTACGTAAATAACCTAAATTTTTATATGGCAACACCAAGAAGGATTTAGCCCGATTTAGTCCATTTTTCAAACTTTATTTGCTAGTACTATGAAAATACCATGTACCAAATTTCAGCTCTCTACGTTGACGCGTTCTCTGGCAGTGTCCAAATATATAGTGGAAAATGAAATTTTTGTACGAATGAGTTACCCGATTTGTCTCATTTTCGAACATAATTTGACTTTTTTTTTTAAAGTCCGTATACTAAATTTCAGCTCTCTAAGTATACGCGTTTTCGACTTATCATTTGCACAGACGGACAGATGGACGGACATGCAAAAATCAAAAAAAAACTTTTAATATTATGCGTGGGTGTCCAATCCATTTTGCTCTACCATAATTATTTCGAGGTGTTACAAACCGAATGATAAAACTAGTATACCCTATAGATTTCATCTAGGGTACAAAAAGACGCGATTCTTGTAAGCCGAATGCTCGGAATGCATGTATAGTCCTATGATCGTTTTGCAAGCTAACTCATTGCATAGACTTAAAATAAAAGAGTCAAAACTAATTTATTCACATAAGATATAATTTTTGATAAATTTACTTTGAACGAAATGTTTTTTCCATATATTTTTGAGAAAATTTTTTATAGCTGAACAGAAAGAATAGGGTGATTTTTTCGTGTTATCAACACCCGTGTTAGAGAGAATTTCCACTCAATAGTAGCAAACCGCTGATGAGCTCTGTGGCGAGAGCGGAAAATATTTCGGAATAGCCAAATAGGTCAGCCTACACGGCAAGAAAACAGATACCACACGGCACTAAGTTTAAAGGTTTTATACACAATAACAAAATATCGAGCGTGGAACTGGAACCGTCCAACCATGGTCTGCTCTAATACATTTGTTACATTTACCGGGAAGTAACCAGATGTTAAACCTAAAAAAGTACTCTATTTCTCTTATATTTTATCATTCACTCCGAATAATAAAAGATTCTTATATAATACCACACCAAAAGCAAACCATATCATCATGACAATATAAGAATTATATAACCAAGCAGAAACCATTAGTGGTAGAATGCAAGATGCGGGTTTTTAGATTTTTGAGAACAGATACTACTGTAATTTTCATAAATAAACCGCTCCCCACAAACATACACATTTAGCAATCAACACTGGTTAATTCATGTATCCCCCACACTATTTTTCGTGCGACAACATTACCCAAAGCGGGGGATCATGACTTAATGTATAATTTAAAGATAGTTACATAGAATCTCAAGATATTCACCTTCATCCACGATTACACTTCTTCCAGTCTAAGCTGAACCATACCTACCTTAGTTCCTTTAGATATTCCTGGTGGCTAAACTAAAAAAGGCAATGATGGAAAGTAGTGCTCCACCTGTATTGCTCACCAAGTCGCAATCATATCCAAAAAAATAAATATGATAGCACCACTCACTCCATGCAGAAGGACCAAACCGGATAAGCTCCTTAAAAATACGCGAGATGATAGGGGGATGCTGATGAGTGAACGCGGTTCAGAATGTGCTGCGTGTTTGGCCCCACCACATTGTGAACTACGCTCGCGGAAAGCATAAACTCGTTGTCTTCAAGACCTGGGAGGGTAAACAAAGCCCGTTCTAGCCATCGCTCTCCACCGGGCACACAAGAACTTAGAAAGGGAAGATTGAGGAGAATAATGGGGCAAGATGGACGTTGAAGGGATAGAAAGAGTTGTTATTATATTTTCGCCAATACTCTATGATTTTTGAAAATACTAGATAAACTAAGCTCATGACTCTTAGGTTAAAATGTGTCGCACCATTTACATAATTTTCGATCTTAATAGTTAGCATTTAATCACTTTGTAACCATTTACCGTAGTTCCAGATCAATCATGACTCTAAGGATCATTGAGGGAGGCCTCGTAAATCTGACAGACATGCACCTGGAAGATGATATGAAAGCCATTTAATCTTACGGCCCACAATTTGTACCACCTATCAAGGACATAAATCCAGCAGAAACAATTTACACCCTTAACGAGATAGGCGACTCTGTAGAAAAACGAAATCCCATAGAGTATCCACAAAAAATGAGACAGCTATGTAAGATCGCAAATAAATACAATAAAATGGTAAGAAAATGGAGACCAAGTAGAATGGATCAACAAATCACCAAAACAATAGGTAATCTGAAAAATTTACTCAATATCAGATCAGACATTAGAATTATCGAAGCAGATAAAGGCAAAATGACGGTAGCCATTTATCACACAGAGTATCAAAGGTTACTGAACCAAATGATCCAAGAAGGCATAAGTAATGGGATATACGCACCCGTCAATACAGGTAACCTGCAAAGAACTCAAAGAGCTTTGGAACGTTCCTTCCAAATAAAGATCAACCTGATTAGAAAAGGTGGCTTATATCTGGACGCAAAAAATAGAGGAAAGAAACTAAGTAAGGAAGACCTTAGAATGCTCATAGACTTGAACAAGTATGAGAATGAGATCAGTATTTTCCACCCCATTATTAAAATCAATAAGAAGCAGCCGAGAATTCGCCCTATCGTGGCTAAGACACAAGCAATTAACACCACCCTAGGACATTACATCAATATAGCCCTGGATAGAGCGAGGCAAGTGGACTGTCTCAAGCTTGATTTTAATGTTAGAGACAGACTGCATGCCATAAATGAAATCCAGAGACTAGAGGTGAAAGAAGGCTATATATGGGTCACGATGGATGTTAAGGATATGTATAACAGCATAGACTTAACCAAGTTGAAAAACATTTTGAGGAATAAGATAGGCCCACAAATAAAGGACATTTATAACATTGATAACCTAATGAACATAATAGAATTCGACATAGGACAGGCCAATTATTTCAAGGTAGAGGATGCAACATATAGGCAGACTAAAGGAGCACCCATGGGAGGAAAAATATCTGGAAAATACGTTACCACATACATAGACTACCACCTAAACAAAATCATAAATGGACTTAAGAGAATGGGACGGATCATCTAAGAATCTACGTTGATGACTTCCTTCTATACGTGAAGGAAACGAATATAGGGATCATTAAGAAAATGTTGGAACGCAATTTAGGAATGGATTTGACAGTACAAAGAGGGGTTGGAAACCAAATCAGCTATCTAGATTTCACACTCATCACACACGAGAGAGAGTTTAGGACAAAATGGTACAGAAAACCCATATCCTCAAATAGATTAATCAATTTCTTTTCGAACCAACCCACGGGATACAAGTTAAACACTATTACACAAAGAATAACCTATGCTATGAAAGCCGCATACCAGGAGTATATAGAGGAGATAGCTAGCAGGCACCATCATGGGTGAATTGATTAACAACAATTATCCAATAGCAATCATCGTGGATTGTCTTGCACAAACGATGAACAAAGAGGGTATAGAGAATAGGAAGAGAGACAAGTTCTTAAAGTACGTAAAACATGGATGGAACCAGAATCAGATAGGCCTACAAAGGGAGACAGAGAAACACTGTAACAACTCAAACACGGACATAGAAAGAGACACAATTAAGGTCGCTTTTTTAAACCATTTGACCAGTAGATTGACCAAGAATATCCACAAGGTCACGGACACAATAAGAACAATCTCATATAATACTCAGGTGTACAGATTAAGAAATAAGTATCGCAATGAAGGGACTAGACACCTACAGAACATACTAATAAAAGATACGAAAAACAACAATACTCCACAATACTGGTATCTAGTCATCAAGCTGAGGTGTGCTAACTGTGAAACAGGATATCTGACGTGTACAAACAGATTACGTATACACCAAACCATCCAGAATTTTCTCCAGAACAACAGCCCATTAAGAGGCCATAATCTTGCTGAATGTCACGCTTTACACCCCGCAGTAATGATCATCACAAAATTAAGGAACAGCAGAAAAGCTGAGAAATTTATGGTAGCACAGCAAGCCCCGGCCGATATTAAACCCCTAAAGAATATATTCATTTTAGGACACACTTTTAAAGCTGGACATCTAAAGTACAAAAAAGAAGGGGAACGAGTAACATCCGATATGCACATCATACCCGTTAAATGAAAAACTAACATAGGGTTCGTAATGTATACTGTTAATGAAGCTGAAATTATTTAACAAGAATCTAATTGGAAAAAACTGTTTAAATATTAAAGAATAATTTTGCTCAATAAAAAAAAAACAGTACTACTCTATAGTTTAGATATAGTCCCTGTAATAGGATTGTTCACTCATTACCAAAAAACAATGTCGGGAGGTCCGCTCTCACTAATTGGACAGACAAGGAATGAGAGAGATTACATTTTTAGATATGCCCCAAGCCAAGTTTTTAAGACTGATACATGACCTATACCAAGTCGGTGTTTTTGATATACTAGTAAGATGACTAACTATGAATGGAGACATAACATACAGCTAAGACCACAAATTCTAGGGAATAATGCAAAACCGGAACAAGGAATACCTTCTGGATACAAACCAAAGTAGGTCGTAGGCCAATTCTAACTGTTTGTATACCTAGAGGAATCCGACTAGTTTTGCACATTTTCCATATAGTACGCAGACTCACCCTCACCAGACCAATGATGAAACTATTTAGATCCATTAAACAACTGAAAATAGTTCGCCACGTGAAGTCAAGTTTTCTTCCCTTCTGTGACATACACTACTGAAAAGTTTCGCAGTTTGTAGTTATCATCGGTTTGCCCCGAGCAATGCTCTTAGAATTGGAAGGCTACCGTTTGGACTTTTTAATTACATTGTTAACGGATATCTAAGAAAAAACGTACACCACGAGATTATAGTAAAGATACGGCAAGCAAACACACGCAGTGGTTCACATAGAATTCACCTAAGGTAAGATGTAAATATATAAAAAAATAACTAGCATTAGTCAAATTTTTAGCACATAGGCCCCCTTTTTACAAGAAATGCACATAGATTCCGTGCATAATAATATTAAAATAAAAATAAAATTAAAAAAGCAATTTATAAGGGAGTTTTCCAAAGATCAATGTTTAGGAAGGCAATATATAAGAAGAACGTCTAATAGCAAATAAACCTCACTGTCAACAAAAACACGATTTAGAAAATGGATAACAATATTTTTAGGATAAGCGTTTATTCACAGCGATTAGATCTGAAAACAACAAAATTTAATTTATAGTTGGATTAAAGTAAGTTCAACAAGAATAAGCAAGTATACTACTAAAAAGCAACTTTCGTATACAACTTACTCCTACGAAGAGAACCACACAGGTTTTAATTTTAGTAATACAAATAGTTTTGATTTCTCCACCCGCTATCAATTAAAGTATCCAATTTTGAAGAGACTATGGAATCCACTGACAACAAGAATCGCTGCAAAAAGAGTTCAGCTTGTTTACACAACCCCACGTAAACTTAATGCTGCACTATCCCAGGGATATCCTTTTCTCTGTGAGTTGAGAACATAAAATGAGGATCATAAAGTCGTGAAACACCACGTTCGGTTATTTGGAAATCTGTAATAAAGAATAAATAGTTTAGTTTAGGTGAGAGGGATTTCTCTAGAACAAAACTTAGCTAGATATATATATAAAGAGAAATCTGTTTATATGAATAGAGACTTTAAAATGCAACAACGAAGGGATAGTAATTCTTACCTCGAAACTAGTAACTTACCCAATCCTATTCGATAAGAGACATTCATCCAATTTTAATAAAGATAAACGAGGCACCAAAAATAAACAGAACTGTTCGACAACCTTACATGATAACATGATACCTTCTTCTTCTTCAAGGGAGAAAAAATAATGGAAGCCCCATTTTTAAGGTTTTAAGTTTGAAATTAATCTGATATGGGAAATATAATTTGCAGTAAGACAATTAAGGGTGCGTCACCATGCAACAAACGATGCTAGTTAGAACGCATACTTCAATTTTTACAATGGATGGGCAATTATCAGGGAAAGCACAACTCTGAATTTGAGAATGTAAAGCCTATACATCAAATAATAGTACAGATTAAGATAAAACATTTTTATATTTTTGCTTTGAGGACACAATGTAGCTATAAGACGCTCATCTGCGAGCTAGAAAAATGAAAAAGTTATATAACTATTATAAACAAGCAAGATAACTCTCTAAACGGGTACACAGCTATAAAGGCGGTAATCACATAAGGAACTACTATGAACAGATGCTTTGAACTGACTTGTCTGGGCGCAAGTAGAACCGTATATTTCTTTGACCAATTATTTTTTACGTGTAATGATCGTTTTGCATAGACTTAAAATAAAAGAGTCAAAACTAATTTATTCACATAAGATATAATTTTTGATAAATTTACTTTGAACGAAATGTTTTTTCCATATATTTGTGAGAAAATTTTTTATAGCTGAACAGAAAGAATAGGGTGATTTTTTCGTGTTATCAACACCAGTGTTAGAGAGAATTTCCACTCAATAGTAGCAAACCGCTGATGAGCTCTGTGGCGAGAGCGGAAAATATTTCGGAATAGCCAAATAGGTCAAGTTTAAAGGTTTTATACACATTAACAAAATATCGAGCGTGGAACTGGAACCGTCCAACCATGGTCTGCTCCAATACATTTGTTACATTTACCGGGAAGTAACCAGATGTTAAACCTAAAAAAGTACTCTATTTCTCTTATATTTTATCATTCACTCCGAATAATAAAAGATTCTTATATAATACCACACCAAAAGCAAACCATATCATCATGACAATATAAGAATTATATAACCAAGCAGAAACCATTAGTGGTAGAATGCAAGATGCGGGTTTTTAGATTTTTGAGAACAGATACTACTGTAATTTTCATAAATAAACCGCTCCCAATACACACACACATTTAGCAATCAACACTGCTTAATTTATGTATCCCCCACACTATTTTTCGTGCGACAACATTACCCAAAGCAGGGGATCATGACTTAATGTATAATTTAAAGATAGTTACGAAGAATCTCAAGATATTCACCTTCATCCACGTTTACACTTCTATCCGTCTCAGCTGAACCATATCTACCTTAGTACCTTTAGATCTTCCTGGTGGCTAAGCTAAAAAAGGCAATGATGGAAAGTAGTGCTCCACCTGTATTGCTCACCAAGTCGCAATCATATCCAAAAAAATAAATATGATAGCACCACTCACTCCATGCAGAAGGACCAAAACGGATAAGCTCCTTAAAAATAGGCGAGATGATAGGGGGATGCTGTGAGTGAACGCGGTTCAGAATGTGCTGCGTGTTTGGCCCCACCACATTGTGAACTACGCTCGCGGAAAGCATAAACTCGTTGTCTTCAAGACCTGGGAGCGTAAACAAAGCCCGTTCTAGCCATCGCTCTGCACCGGGCACACAAGAACTTAGAAAGGGAAGATTGAGGAGAATAATGGGGCAAGATGGACGTTGAAGGGATAGAAAGAGTTGTTATTATATTTTCGCCAATACTAGATAAACTAAGCTCATGACTCTTAGGTTAAAATGCGTCACACCATATACATAATTTTCGATCTTAATAGTTAGCATTTGATCACTTTGTAACCCTTTACCCTAGTTCCAGATCAATCATGACTATAAGGATCATTGAGGGAGGCCTCGTAAACCTGACAGACATGCACCTGGAAGATGATATGAAAGCCATTTAATCTTACGGCCCACAATTTGTACCACCTATCAAGGACATAGATCCAGCAGAAACAATTTACACCCTTAACGAGATAGGCGACTCTGTAGAAAAACGAAATCCCATAGAGTATCCACAAAAAATGAGACAGCTATGTAAGATCGCAAATAAATACAATAAAATGGTAAGAAAATGGAGACCAAGTAGAATGGATCAAAAAATCACCAAAACAATAGGCAATCTGAAAAATTTACTCAATATCGGATCAGACATTAGAATTATCGAAGCAGATAAAAGCAAAATGACAGTAGCCATTTAGCAAACAGATTATCAAAGGTTACTGAACCAAATTATCCAAGAAGGCATAAGTAATGGGATATACGTACCTGTCAATACAGGTAACCTGCAAAGAACTCAAAGAGCTTTGGAACGTTCCTTCCAAATAAAGATCAACCTGATTAGAAAAGGTGGCTTATATGTGGACGCAAAAAATAGAGGAAAGAAACTAAGTAAAGAAGACCTTGGAATGCTCATAGACTTGAGCAAGTATGAGAATAAGATCAGTATTTTGCACCCCATTATTAAAATCTATAAGAAGCAGCCGAGAATGCGCCCTATCGTGGCTAAGACACAAGCAATTAACACCACCCTAGGACATTACATCAATTTTGCCCTGGATGGAGCGAGGCAAGTGGACTGTCTCAAGCTTGATTTTAACGTTAGAGACAGACTGCATGCCATAAATTAAATCCAGAGACTAGAGGTGAAAGAAGACTATATACGAGTCACGATGGATGTTAAGGATATGTATAACAACATAGACTTAACCAAGTTGAAAAAGATTTTGAGGAATAAGATAGGCCCACAAATAAAGGGCATTTATAACATCGATAACCTAATGAACATAATAGAATTCGACATAGGACAGGCCAATTATTTCAAGGTAGAGGATGCAACATATAGGCAGACTGAAGGAGCACCCATGGGAGGAAAAACATCGGCAAAATACGCTAGCACATACATAGACTACCACCTAAACAAAATCATAAATGGACCTAAGAGAATGGGCAAGGATCATCTAAGAATCTACGTAGATGACTTCCTTCTATACGTGAAGGAAACGAATATAGGGATCATTAACAAACTGTTGGAACACAATTTAGGAATGGATTTGACAGTACAAAGAGGGGTTGGAAACCCATATCCTCAAATAGATTAATCAACTTCTTTTCGAACCAACCCACGGGATACAGCGTTATCGAACTTAAAATTTTTGTAGAATATTTGAGTATTACTCAACGGTCTTCGTATGAGTATACCTTGAATTGCCAGAAAAAGAGACTTTATATAAATTTGAAATCAGCAGTATGCATATGCATAACTTAAAGCTTACTACTCTTGTGTACAGATTTAATGACAGATTTTATAGTTATAGTTTCCAACATATTTATTCATTTTTAGAGTGGTCGTTCTAACTGCGGGCAGAAGAGCCTTATTAGGACCCTCAACATTACACTTGTTCGCTAGGAAATCGTTTCCGAGAAGTCCATCATCGGAAAGGCCAGGCAAGTTATTTACGACTTGAAACTTGCAAGGAATTTTGTTTTTAAAAACGAAATTTCCCTGGAAATTTCCCAGCGTCTTTCCGGTACCAAATGGAGTCTGTGATGTGCATGCCTCATTGTGGTTAATTATACTTAGATCGTTTAATGACATTTTCTTTATTATACTTACCTCAGCGCCTGTGTCGACTATTAGTTTAGTTTGCCCGTTCAGGCCTATATCTAAAGGAGGCTTTACTGTAGCGACACTGGAATCGGACATCTGAGGGGACCCTATTTTATCTTATGTTTTTTTTTTAAGTCGAGCTGGGAAGTTTGGGTCGACTGTACGACTCCGGGCTTCCCGTCTTCGATTTTGCTGGCTGTTATATGTTTTTTTTCTTCTGCGGATTACATAAAGAAAGACCTTCATTGCAGAAGATCTTTCTTTATGTAATCTGCAAATTTGCCCGAAGTGCGAAACAATAGAAAATGTGCCTTAAATTTAAGATAAGAGTAATGGTCCAAATTGCTTGGAAACTTAAGATAAATTCTACTCACTGCAGTTGCAAAAATTATCCATATTTCCGAAAGATATCACTATCCATCATTTTGCATCGATGCCCATTTGTATTTTTGATGTGAAGAGACTTTATAGCTATTTCGACTTAAGAAACTCGACAAGTAGATCAAAAGAGGATTAATATGAATACCTACGTTTTATCGCAACTAAAATAAAACTCTTGCTGTTTATATATTATATGAGAGGCAACATGTAAAATTAACTTATGATAACATAAGGTATGAACATGAAAATCAAAGAAAAATGAACAGAGAGTCACGACACAAAAACCGGGGTCTTTATTTTGATTCACACAAAAAGTATTTAATTGGAACTGCATGAAAGGAAGCTTCTGTTCTTAGTAACCAATACAATTTCATTTATAAGTATATGCACAAAGAGAGCAAGTATACTTTACTTGCTAATTAAAGTCACGCAAGGCATTTCTGTCGGTTTCAACCGGATAAAAAACCTCCCACTCTTTGTGCCGAAATATATTACAAAAAAAAAAAAAAAAAAACATACAAGCACCCTAAAAAAGTCATATAATTTTTGGAGATAACATGTCATGATATTCCCCAGGAAAACTGCATTCGCCAGTATAACAGGATGCACGTTAGTATTGTGCTTTTTCCGAACTTCGACGTTGGTTCAAACAATATAATACCAAAATACTGGGGATTACGAATGAATGGCTTTGGAAAACTGTAAATCAATAAACGTAGTATCCCACAGGAATCGTTTGCATGTACATTCGCAGACAATCAAATCCACCTCCGCTGATGTCTGATAGCTAATTCTATTATACACATCGAGAAGGGTCTAACATTCCACTCAACGAATCTTGCTATCTGGTCAGTGGAATTGACATGTTAATACTGTACTTCGCCGGCCTTTTGTGTCTGAGTTTCTAGACTTTTAAAAAATTTCGATTTATTTAGATGAGATTTTGTAATCTTCACTTTTGAATTTCAGGGAATTGTATACAATAGTTGTTACAAACCGTAACTGGCAAGCTCAGGTGAGGGTTGCGTTCAACTACACTTCCGACTTACACACAGTCCTTGTTGGGCGCCACGTAGTTTTATGGGAATCCACGATCTAAAAAAAAAAAAAAACGCACTCAGCTACGTAAACAACAACAACAAAATTTTTTTATTATAATTAAAAAAAACATATTAACATAAATATAATATGATAAATATACTACCAAAAGAAAAATTATGAATTTATTTATTCTATAAAAAATAAAAAAATAAAGAATAGAATAAAAAAAAAAAGAATCTATATTGTGATGAAACCATATGCAAAGCGAATCACTCATAAGCACATAAACAAAGCAAATTATTAATTCGCAATAGCATTGGGGTCAGTCACACATTGCCCCATACTATACAAAAATATGCAATGCAACACACTGACCAAGAGCTGAATGCAATTTCATCACTAACCAAAATCTATGTACATTATTGTTATTTGTAAAGAATGAATAAATCAATTCTGGGTCAACCAAACATCGACACAAAAATGCACGCAAGCATATTCGCCGCTAATTAATAGTAATTGCGTCATTAGTTGCAATTCTTTTACAATTCTTAATTTCGTCATTACCTGCATTTTTGTATCGCTATTATTGGACCCTGGAGCTCTTGATATGATATAGGTACGCTAATTTTAAATTATAAGTAAGCGGCTATTTTGGATGAAGCCAACTCAGTATTTATTCAGTTTCCATTCAGTGCGTTCATTATTAATAAAGAATCAATCTTTATCAGTTAGTGTTACATTCAGTTTTTATAATTGGTGCAAATTTAAACAATACAGAATTACTAAGTACTAGAGCGCATTATTATTTTATTCGCTAGATCGGTGAAGCATAACAAATTTTTTCCTACGTCCGACATTGCCAAGCAGTTAAGCTTTTTAGCTACTTCCGACAGATGTTGAGGAAAACCTTGGTCCGACCAAAACAAATATTGATTGTTACAATATATGTTAATTTTAGAATCAAAATGGCCAATCACGTAGAAAGGCAGCGCAACAACTCGACACCGAGGATTCAATGGGAAATACTAAAATCAATAAAATATTGGAGAAATCTAATTTTTATCTCCAGTGCACAAAAAACAAAAGCAGATTTTCATTTACTTTAAGCAGGTACAATAAGTAAGAATTTGTCTTCTTATAATATTATAATTTCCAAACTTTTAACCCGCAAGCTCTAGTTCTTCCGTTACTCTCGGAAAAAATTAAGTCACTTTGATAAGGTTTCATAAATGGTTGCGGGAATTTTTGGTTATCAATATTTATGCCTCATGACATTGAGGCACTAACATCAACTGAACTGATTTCAGTGGAAAAATATAATTTAATAGTGACAGTTTTCAATAGTTTCGTAAGAGCCATTGACGATTTTTCCACATAATTCATGTGATGTTATTTAGAAACCTATAGTCAACATTATCTGTCTACACATTTAATAAATAATCTGGACTGGGTTCGGCTTGCGACAAAAAATCAGATTCCTACATGGCTTTAAATCAGCAGAAATAAAAGAATCATGAGTTTAACGCATTGATTTTAAATATGGGCCCTTTTTGATCATATTCAAAGCTGCTCATAAGACATTTTTACTTAAGTTAGTTCTTAAATATTTCTTAATATTAACTAATACCCGCCACGACCATCATGGGACTCTCTCCTATTGTTATTTCTCGTTTAAAGAAATGTAGAATTGTATAGGTATTCTATTGCTCTCGGTAGTCCTTGTAATCTCCATTTTTTAAAGCGGTGTTATGTACTATGTTTCCATAAGCAAGAGTTGTGTTAGGATAGAGTTAGCGTTAAGTTTTGCTGGCTGAGTTACCTCGGTGCTGTTTCTATAAACGTCCTGAGTGGAGTTGACAGATGAAATGTTACATACCAAGTAGCCAAATTTGTGTTAGTTAAAACACTCATCCGCACTATTCTAACTAATATCTGGACAAAACCCAACTCAACTCGACTAGTTTCGTGGAGTTAACATGGACTGAATGAAACCCAACTCAATTTACGTTTCCAAGAGAACTAATTCGGATTCAATTAAAATTGAACTCCGCATGAAAACATAGTATTAATCACCGGCCGTCCATAACACCGCTGGCATCTGGTTTGTGATGTCCTTTCTACTGGTTCACCTGTGGGACAAAAAAGGGTACTCCGGTTGGAGATGAGAGAAAACGAAACCCTATTGTCTCTGGCTCATGATGGTATTGTTACGAGCGTGGCCTTAGCTCGATATTTAAAACACAATATTTCGGATATAATTCAAAAGTTCTTTCTTTATTTAACTTTAGTGTTTACTCTCACAATTCACAAACCATTATCAAATCAACTCTTTAGTTATCGCTAGTACTGCACTTGTAATTATCGCAATCCAAATAGTTTACTTCGTTCACTTCACTGTCTGAAATAAGACTCGCCTCCTGGATGTGAGAAGCGCCGTATTTAAACTCTACGAATTATCCAAGAGCTTTCCCGGATATTCCGTTCTCCGAACCCATAGTTTACTATAATGTCACTAACCTAAAGTTGTTTCCATTTCCAATCGAGGTCCCTTGTATTACTTTGTGGCGCTTAACATTGCCCCCTTCTTAAAATTGTTCATCCCGAACAAGATGTGATCCATGGTCTTGATGCTCATATTATTTACACAAACGATCCAGGAAAACGATTTTCCACTTTCCTCTTGTGCCCCGCTGAATCCTGTATACTACGTCATTAATTCTAGTCACTACTGAATACGGTCCTTCCCAGTGTTGTTGTAATTTTGGAGAAAGGCCCTTACGTCGATTCGGGTTGTACAGCCAAATAAGGTCACCTTCATTAAATCCGGATGAATTAGCACGTAAGTCAAAATGGGTCTTCATTCGATCGGTATTTAATGCTAATTTTGCTCTAGTGGCCTCATGTACATCAGCTAATCGTTGTCTAAGTTCCGGTACATAATTGCCTGGTAACCTTTGTTCACCTCTGGGTGTACCAAACTTGAGGTCGCTAGGTAAACCCATATCCTTCCAGAATATGACCTTAGCTGGAGTTTGTCCGGTCGTGTTGTGAACAGTTGACCGATAGGCCATTAGAAACATGGGAATATGTCGATCCCAATCGCGTTGATGATAGGCAACTACTTTCTTTAGATGCTCGACCAATGTTCTGTTGAAACGCTCTACCATGCCATTATATTGTGGATGCAGAGGAGTTGTTCTGGTTTTTCTTATTCCCAGAATTTTACACAACTCTTGGAAAGTCCGTGATTGGAAGTTCCGTCCTTGGTCCGAATGAAGTTCGTGAGGCACACCAAATCTACTGACCCAATTCATTATTATTTGTTCTGCCACTGTGGTTGCCTCTCGATTAAGTATTGCATAAGCTTCATGCCATTTACTGAAATAGTCAACAGCAACTAATATGTAACGGTTACCGTTATTCGTTTCTGAAAAAGGTCCAGAGATATCTGTGGCGATCCTCTCAAATGGGGTTCCTACGTTATACTTCTGAATTTGTCCCCTGCTTCTGTGTGGTAGTCCATTGCATGAGGCACAGATAGTGCATCTGCGGCACCACTCCTCAACATCCTCTCGCATATTTAACCAATAAAATCTTTCACGTATTTTGGAAATTGTTTTATTCACCCCCAAATGTCCTCCAGATGATCCACTGTGCATTTCTTCTAGAACATCTTTGACCTGGGATGCTGGTACGATTATCTGCATTCGGAATGACTCGCCATTAGTTGATTGCCACTTGCGTTTTAATATACCACATTCAACGTAAAGAGAATTCCATTGAGCCCAGTAGCTCTTCAGTTTCTCACTCCTCTCCGAAATATCCTTCCAATGTGGTCTTTCCATGTCTTCTTTCCAAGAGATAATGGGTGATATGTCAGGTCTTCTCGTTGTGCTGTTCGCAAGCTCTCGTTATCTCAGCCTATCGATGGTTCCACCGTTATCAGCTGTACAGTTGCTTTTGTTTCTTTTTCTTCCGCCCGAACGCAAAGTTCGCATTCAACTTTGCATGGACGTCGTGAAAGGGCGTCTGCATTTCCATGGATACGTCCTGTTCGGTGTTGGATTTCAAAGTCATAAGCTTGGAGTCGCTCTATCGATCTTGCCACTTGCCCCTCAGGGTTCTTAAACTACAAAAGCCATTTAATCGCTGCATGGTCAGTGCGGAGGATAAATTTCTGCATGGCATGAAGCTCTTTACTTGTAGCACAATAATTTCTCTGTGATTTTGAAAGTCCTTTTGCTAAAATAAGCTACTGGTACTTCTTGACCATCCTTCTCCTGTGAAAGCACTGCACCAATACCTACATTGCTGGCATCCGTGTCCAATATAAAAGTTTTTCCCAGCCTTCGATAGTGAAGCACTGGAGTTCCAAATAGGTGTTGCTTCAAATTTGCCAAACTCTCGTTACATTTATCTGAGCAAATGAACGGTTTTCCTTTTTCTGTAAGTTTATGTAGGCTCCTTGCTATATCTGCAAAACCTTTTACGAATCGCCTGTAGTAGGTAGCTAATCCAAGAAAACTCTTTAATTGATGTTTGTCCTTTGGAACTGGCCAATTTTTAGCAGCTGCTATCTTCTCTGGATCAGTTCTCACTCCTTTAGGTGAAACTATGTGACCCAAATATTTTACTTCATTATTAAATAGAGCGCATTTATTCGTACTGAGCTTCAGTTTCGCATATTTGGGTCCTTGAAGTACGTCCCGTAAGTTGTTTTTATGTTCCTCCGATTACTATTACATCATCTAAGTAGACAAGACATGTTTTCCATGTTAATCCTCGTAAAACACATTCTATTGGTGGTTCGAATGTGGCTGGAGCATAACATAATGGCATAACTCTGAATTGCCATAAGCCACTCCCAGCTAAAAAAGAAGTTTTCTATCGGTACTCGGGATGTATTTCCACTTGCCAGAAACCACTCTTCAAGTCCAGGGTTGAAAACCATTGCGCTCCGGAAAGGGTGTCTAGTGTGTTGTTAATCCTTGGAAACTGTTACAGCTCCTATGGCTGTACATAAAAGAAATTAAATGAAAATAAAAATGGAAGTAATAAAATAGGTAAATTGCTGATTGAAAGAATTAACCTGCTCTTAATACGTTTATTTTGTATTCTTATAAACTAACAATAATTCTACAAATAAATAATAAAATAATAATTAACTTCAAACAAAAATCAAACAAAAAATTAATCCAAAGAAAATAAACTTAAACTCTACTTATTGCTATTTATCTGCAATAAGAGAAGAAAAAACTCAAATTAGTGATGTGCACAAAAAAAGGTTTATAGTAATTCAAATTTTGTTAGAAAATTTGCGATAAAATAGAATTAATTAATGTCTTCTGAAACAAAAAGGTTAGTTAGTTTTATACTTATTTATTTCATGTAGTATACTCAAACCTGAATGGTTGTTGCAGCTAATCCCTGTGCCCGTGTCTAACCCAAATCTGGACTATGGATAGAACCCCTGGAAATCTCCCGAAACGTTCAACGCCACGATATGGTCCCTCTCCTGAATCCAAAACCAAATCAGCACAAAAATATCCCAAAAGGTTTTGTTGCCGACCTAGCCTGGATGTTAACCGGGATTTCAATTTACTGTGGAAATCGCCCAATACTATTGATTTCTCGTTTGATTTGAGTTTCCTGCCACACTTCACTTGGATATATCCCGAAATGAAATGTTTTGTGAAACCCTTATGCTAACTTTGGTTAATTGGATATTTCCCAAATTAACTTTGTTGAATAGTTAGTAAAAAAGAAGGAGACAAAAAAACTTGAGACGAAAGAATTTTATTCTTAGCTTGGTAATATCCCAAAACTGCGAATTAATTCTCTAATCTTAGTATATAGAAAAATTTAAATGTGAGATTTTCTGGTAATATCCCAGAAATTTTCCTTTTTTGCATATGAAGAAAGAAGATCTGAAATTATAGAAATTTATTCTCAATTTGGTAATATCCCAAAATCATGAATTTATTCTATACTTTTAGTGGTATTTGAATTAATAGAAAATTTCTGGTAATATCCCAAAAATATTTCTATTTGTACTGTGGGAATAACCCTACAAAATGATTTGAGGAAGAAGTTAAAAAATCCTAGAGGTGATAGCCCTCTAGTCGACCTTTACTGGTAAAATCCCAAGCAACAAGTGATTTTTCTTCTGAAATCGCCCCCTTTTTATATGGTTGGGGCCAGCTGCCGCCCATTGTTCTGTGGCTTCGCTTAGTTGCTGGCTATTATTCTCGACTTTGCGCAAGTTCACCACGGCGCTGTGGGAGTTTTACGATTTTGAGATGACGGAGGCGCCACAATTTAAATGTTGTGGTTTGACATTTGTCATTGAATGACAAATTTATTTCTATTTCTGTTGTGATTTTTGTGCAAGTTTATATTTATTGCATAAAAAAAATACAAGTAAATTGTATTGTTTATTTATTTATTTATTGTTTTATTGTATAAAAAAATACAAGTAAATTGCATTGTTTAGTTATTTGTGAGGACATATACGTCCTGCAACAAAACCCTGCACTGGATATTGCAGATGAAAAGATAAGTGCTTCTTTTTTTAAAAATTGTTTTTTCTTGTTTCTGTTCAAACTAGTGATTTTGTTTTAATTTTCAGTTGTGTTTGCATGATAATGTTCTAGTCCTTGTAAGGACAGAACTGAAAATGTTTGAGTGGCTGAATGGTTACATTCAAATTTACCAAGGTGTTCCTTTGAAGGTCGTCTTTTTTGAAATCTTAAATGAGAGTTCAATTAGACTGGTGTATATACATGCTACTATGTTTAAATATAGTAAGACCTGGAACACCTCACAACTATATGGTAAATGTTGGGAATGTTCAACAGCCTGGCTACTGCGTATATATATATTTTTTACTTGTAAGTAAAAATTGGAAAAGTGGCACAGATTTCCGTCCACTGGAGGTATGTATATGCATTCTATTATTTTTTATATATACCCCCTTTTTTTAAGTTTATATGCATATATATATTTTTTCTTCTTTTTTTTCCAAATTATATATATTTCTTAGTTTTTTATATATTTGTTTATGTTTTACAAACTATATCGTTTATATTTATTTTTATAAAAATATAATTTCGGTTGCTAATTGCAACAGTAACCGATAGCTATCCTTTTCCGTTACGTTATTTAGCTACCGATAGTCTACACAGAATCGGGTGTTGCCAATTTGTTTCCTGACCAGAACAACTGGCGATGTCCAAGGGCTATTAGATTCTTCTGTTATGCCTTGTTCCTTCATGGAGTTTATCATATCTGTAACTTCTGATTGTTTCGATAATGGTAGTCTTCGTGGTATCTGCCGAATGAGCCTAGAATCTCCTGCATTGATCCGATGCTGGACAAGATTTGTTTTACCGAAATATTCATCACTCATTGAAAATAATTCCGAAAATTCATCGATCACCTCTTTGGCATCGTTGTACTGCTGTTCACTTAAGGCAGTAGATGAAAGAAGTTTCTGAACCTGTTGAGTTGTAGTTGGTATAGGTATTGCCTCCTAAATATTACTACCATTAACCAAATTAACAATCTGATAAACGGGCTCACAATTTCCAAATATAGCACCTTCTTTTAGTTGTACCTCATTTTCGGATGTGTTGAGCACTCTGACTGGAATTAATGTTGCACTTCTGCTTAACTAAAGTCTTACCTACAATGATGTTCGATGTAACTTTTATAGGGCTAGGTTCCACCAAATAGAATCGGCAGGTCCCGATGTCATCAGTAAGCTCCGTCCATACTAGCGTCTCCGAGAATGCAGAGAGAGCAATATTCTCACAGACCATCGTCCTTATTATTGCAGCATAATCTGTTCCTCCTCCTGGTCGCATAGGAATTTCTATGTTGCCATATTTGAGTATTCGTTCTCCGACATATAAATTTATTTAATATGTGGTCATAAAGTCTACTCAAAGAATGCATTCATCCATTATATCTGACACTAGTAAAGTGTGAGGAAATAGTAGTTCTCCTAGTTGAATATCCAACGTTATTTCTCCAAAAATGTGTGCTGCTGCTCAAGTTGCTGTTCTTAGTAAATATTTAGAGCCATTTGTTTTTGACAAGATCCGCTCTAATAATTCATCTCGAAGCTCCAGTGTCGATAGTGACATCGCAGTCATTTTTTCCTACACTTCCACATATAACAAGACTGATATTATTTCTCTGCAGCTGGGCTATCTGAATGATGACTTCGGGGCTGTCGACTCTATCAACCAACTTCTCCGTCCCGAAGTTGGTTTTTACATGTTTACCGACTGCTGAACAGGGGAGCTGATGCGACTAATCGCTGTTTGATTTCTAGTCTCTCCCCGAATAGCTTGCTACCTGGGTCGACATTTTTGACATTCTGTTCTGTGCTCCTCTTCTGGTGATTCCGTTCGACGGCGTTTTCTGCAGTCCCTTTGGAGGTGTCCTTGACTATTATAGTTCCAGCATCGCAGAATACCACGTGAGGAATTGCTCTATGATGGCTGCATTCTATTACAAGTACATTCCGCCACCGAAATTTCTCTTAGTGCATAGGCTAGTGCTTGTGCTGTTGATTTCTTTCCTGGTAGCCTTAACGCATGTTGTAAATTTTGATCTGCAATAGCGTTCACAAATGCTTCTATTGCCACTTCATTAAGGAAATCCGCTTTTACGCTAGAGTATGAGAGATAAGCTAATCTTACCACATCAGCCTGCAGTTGTTGTAGTGATTCGCCATGCTTTTGAATCCTGTTGCCTAGCTGTAGGCGATATACTTGCTGCGTGTGTTCATCTCCATAACTTAACTCTACCGCCTGTACTAATGAAGTTTAATTACCTTGCATTTCTATCGGTATAGTTTGTAATAGCTCTGATGCAGAACCTCGAAGTGCTAACACCAGAACTGTAGCTTTGTCTGCATCATTCCATCCGTTTACTTTCGAAGCAGCCTCAAATTATTTCCTGAAAATATGCCGCGAATTTTGTCAATCAAATATTGGAGGTTTCATTCTGCCTGCGGTGGATATTTCAATTCCTTCGTGCCGTGCTGGTCGATGCTTCATCTTCTCCAAATCTGATTTAAAGTTGTCAAGCTGTGCTCGATTCCTTCAATTTTTAAATTTTGTTCGTCTAACGAGTTTTTCAGGAAATTTTTTTGTTCCTCTAAGCGAGTTTCTAGACAATTCTCCAGAGAACTCTTTTGTTCTTTCAAACGCGTTTCCAGTGATTTCTTAAGTTCATTTAGACGGGATTCCATGGAATTCTTTTGTTCACCCAAAGCTTTCGTCTGCTCATCTAAAGGGGATTCCATAGAATTCTTTTGTTCCTGGTGAGATTTTTTTTGTTCGTCCAAACGGGTTTCTATAGATTTCTTGTGTTCCTGGAGAGAATTCTTTTGTTCCTGGACAGAATTCATTCGTTCATCAAAACGGGCTTCTATTTTGCTCATTAAAGTACTTAAAATCTGTTCTATGTTCACTGCAGGTTCTTCTTCGAAAAAGGATGTCTCGGGATTCTTTTCATCCTCTATCAAAGCTTGTCTGAGTCGCTCGACTAGAACATTCATTAGACCAGTCGTTTATAATGACCGCTTCCCCAATTCCACTTTCGAGTCCTGTATGCGAAGCTCCTCTAGTTTGCGTCCCATTCTTGCGTCTTTTGTAATTCACTCACAGTTTAATATAAAGCTATCTTTCGGAATTTTTACACACGATTTCACAAAATTAATCAGTCCTTCAATTTCAAAGTCAAATGCCACCACTTTATTTCGCGAATTTATTTTACACCTGACACCAGTTTTTACGACTGTGGCCTTACTTCGTTATTTAAAAGAAAATATTTCGTATATAATTCAAAAGTTTTTTCTTTATTTATCTTTATACTGTTTACTCTCACAATTCATAAACAATTATCAAATCAACTCTTTAGTTATCGCTAGTACTGTACTTCTAATTATCGCAATCCAAATAGTTTACTTCGTTCACTTCATTGCCTGAAATAAGACTCGCCTCCTGGATGTGAGAAGCGCCGTATTTATACTCTATGAATTATCCTAGAACTTTCCTAAATATTCCGTTCTCCGAACCCATAGTTTACTAGAATGTCACTATCCCAAAGTTGTTTCCATTTCCAATAGATGCCGCTTGTATCACTTTGTGGCGCGTAACAGTATTATGGTTTTATGCCATTAATGAAAGAAATGTATACATATTTTTTGCTTTATTTTCTTAAATTCCCCCAGAAGCGTGTACTCAAATTTTAGTACTAGAATTCCATCTTTCGTGAGTAAACCCAATGTGACTTTTCTAGAGAATAAAAATATGCTGACTTGCGTCTTACTCACGATATTAACTGTGTCGACTATATTATCGTGGAAGTCTCAAGAGTGCATTCTGGAGTACGACAGGTTACTAATTCAAAACTATAACAACCCGTGCCGTGCCATTCCCCTTGGTTTATACTTTACAGCTCATACCAGTAATTCTGGGACAAGAATCTTCATTCGCGAATTCTTACAAAGGGATAAAAAAATGTAATTTCTTTATCAAAATTTCTTAACTAATTCTGGATGTAATAGTCGCAAACCAAAATGTAACTTCGTTTCGAACAATTCTTAATTCGCAATTCAAAATGTAATTTCGCTATTAAAATTTCTTTATTAATTCTTTCATGTTCGTAACTTAAAATGAAATTCTAGAAAGATAATCTTAAATTAAACTTATGGTAATGTTCGCAAATACGCGGCCGTGTGCGGTAAAATGATGGCATACTATGACGTATCTTTATAAAAAATCCACAGTCTCACTATCGAAATATTCTCGGGCACTTCTATAGGACTTATCTCATCGATCCAAATATAATGACAAAAAAAAAATTAAATTAAACTAAACTTAATGTTCTCAGAAATGCGGCTATTTGCCGGTAACATGATGACACGCTGTCTAATCTTTACTAAAAAAATCCATTTCCTTGTTCGGGAAGCACAAAAATACTCTCGGACACTTTGTAAAATGATGCTATAGTTACTATGACGAAACTCTGTAAAAAATCCACTTTCTCACTATCGAAATATTCTCGGGCACTTCTGTATATATATCTGAAGAATACCCTTATGACAAAATGTGCAACTGTACTTGGCAGGCAAAATATTTTCTTTTCTTCTTCGACCTCATATTTCCTATACTGCCCCCCCCCCCTTTTTTGTTTTCAAGAAGCCACAACACTTTTCTTTGCTTTTCCCACTTTTCTTTTCTTAATTAGCATGATCACGTGGGTACGCTTTTCCAGTTCACCACTCAACCATTCAAAAATGTCTGATGTTTTCACCCGTCAGTTCTCCCGGCATCCCGTGGCCTGATTTACTTATTCCCTCACAAGGCCACATTCTTCTACTGACTGCTCGGACCAATAGTTTCAGGACAGACACTAGGTGTGGCATGAAATGTTTACATATGACTATAATCGAACTACGGTCATGCTTATATTCGACCATTAAAGCAGCGAAGAAGAAGCATTATATGTTGAGACTGAAAACCAATTCTGGGTAAATTCCCTGAACCAACGTGTATGTTAAAAGCATTGAATATGCTTTTTTCAGATACCTACCTTGAAGGCTCTAGCGGCGCTCAAAACGTTCAGAAACTGAATTTACTAATAGGCGTGTACGGCGTATTAATCACCGATCCCTCTCACCAGTTGGTGTCCGTTGAATATCCAAGACTTTGCCGTAATTTCGTGAATGTACCGTTCACATCTCCGTAACTCATGATTCATGAGCGTACCTTGTGACAATATTACTAATCAAGTACTACCTCAAGTCGATTTGACGTCAGGATGACATCGACGAAGTGACTACTTTCTAGCCTTTGCGTTGACTTTCGAATGTGAACTATTAACTTCTCCTACGCACAGCACAATAACGAGAAGTCGGTTACAATTTATAACACCATCTTTGCCATACGATCCCGCTTAAGTCTGGAAAAAGACCTAGCACTAGATTTACTGGACGCGTCATTTTCACGCGTTTTGAATAGCAATGGGAAAATTTATAAAACAGTTCGCATTATTCTTTTGCTGACTTTTATCCAATTACAAAGGAAAAATATGTATATATTTAAGTGTACTCATCACATGTTTTAAAATATTGAAATTCTTTATGTGGTGTACCTATCCCTAGGGATATGCTTCATTTTGACGGGATCGTAATGTAAGCATAAACGTTAGGAAGTTGATTTCACCTATGTTATATAACAATACTAGACAAATATGAATAAAGCCGACGAAACCTCCATCCCGATCAAATGAAATAAGCCTGATAAGCTTGTTAAGATAGATTGAAGCGGAGAATATGAATTGTAGTCAGAGTGGAGAGACGGATCAGACGTTGATAGTAGTTTGTATATTTAAAAATAAAATTCTAGTGCATTTTGTAAATTAGTAACATTTGTGAAACTGAATATTACACTATTATGACAAATAGCTGTTTTTTTATCATCTAAATATGTCTAAAAGAGATAGTAAAATTTTGTAAACATAGTCAGTAGAAGTACGGAGTGCTCTGGCAAAAGCTCTGAAGAGTATACAAACGAAGTAAATAAAAACGAAGATAAAATTTAGATTCTCGAATAAGATGAAAGTGAAGAAGCAGAGGAATATAGTGAAACGGAACATTTACTTAATTTAGGTCTTTTATTATAACCAAAAACATGATAGAACATATATGAAACTTATTGTACTGAAGCAGAAGCACATAATTTTTTGAATTAAGACTGGAACATTTCAAACAACCACCAATTAATTGCGTTTACTGGGATTTTTTATGTTCGGGGAGAATATCAAGGAAAATCTGTAAGCACTTTTTATTTATGGTCGAAAAATTGTAGACCCTTTTTTTCGAACTCAATGCCCAGAAATGAACTAATACAGATCCTTCGATTCGCGCGATTTGATAAAAGAACGGAACGATCCAAACGTAAAATTGAATTGATATCCGTAATATGGAACAAATTTATACATAATATCCAATCCTGTTGCAGATTCACGAAATATAAATAAAATAAATTATAAAGGGGTTCTCTTACCTTGGAAAGGATGAAACTCGAACTTCAACACCGCTGGGCGAATTTGTAGTTTTAAATATAGCCGAACCATACCTAGATCAAAGCAGAAATATAGCAACGGAAATTTTTTTCCCCAGGATTTCTTTTGCTGAAAAATTACTTGCAAAAAGAATCAGTGTAGTTCGAACCATTCGGGCCAATAAGAGGGAACTTTCAAAACCAGCAAAGAACCAAAAGACAAAATGAAATTATATTCCTCGGAAATCTATAAAAGTAAGCCAAAGGTAATACTGGTACTGATACTAAGCACTAATCATACGTCTATAAAATTAAAAGACAACAACAAAGGTACCCCAGAAATAATAGCGTATTACAATGAGACAAAGTTTGGAGTTGACGTAGTGGACCAACTGGCGCGAAAATATACAGTCAAAGCAGCATATTTTCGACGGCTCTCCAGGTGCTCTTCAACATTTTAGATTTACTGGAAATAAACGAATGGGTCTTATCTAAAGAATTCGCAACAGAGGACATAAGCATTGCTCACACTCAGTAGAAAGAAACTAAGGCTCATAACAGGTCTATTTACTGGGCACTGCTCACTTAGATACCATCTTAAAAAGATGTATAAGGTCGATGGTGAGACTTGTCACTTCTACATGAAAGACGATGAAACCGCTGAACATGTTCTGTGTGACTGTGAAGCTCTGTGCCGCATAAGGCTAAGATATCTAAGAAAGGCATTCCCACTGCTAGAGGATGTCAAAAAAATGGTCCACGAACATCATAGGTTCTATTAGTTCAAATGGACACCCTAAGGCATTTTGGGGCTAATGTCTCAAAAGATCTTATAGGTCGCGGTGAGTAGATGAGAGGCGGGAGTACTATCTGCAACCCACCATAAATAATAATAATAATATACAAAGAATGCACTGGATCCAAATTATCTAGAAAGGATTTTCAATTTCATTGGGCCGAAGAACTTGCAGGGAAAGAAAAGGAAGGCCAACAAAACGAAGATTATAATCCATCGTCATGTAGTACTTCGCAAGAATGCAAAGGTCTTAGAAGTCGTCAAATATTATATTCTAGAAGAAACAGGAGCAATAAGTAACTTGGGCAGTACTAAACTTTGCGATGACGACACGAACCTTCAAAAAGAAAACCGATTACTCTCTCTTTCTGTCTGTCACTCGATGCTTCCGAAAGGGTTACGCCAAAAAACTTCTAACAATTATACACAAATAAAATCTTAGTGAAAGTAAAAGAAATCCGTTTTGTTATTTTCAATCCGTCATCCTGACTGTTTACAAATATATCTCATATTTTCAGTTTTGAGTTTGTGGTATTTATGTTTTTGTACGATACGACGATAATTGGCTTTGCCACAAAGAAAATAGCTTACACACTACAACTAATAACTTAAAGAATGTTTTACTTCGTTACAACACTAGCTAGCCTTCGTGAATAATAATAAGTTAAAAAGAATTTTGGTTAATAATGAAATTAAAGATAAGGTTTCAAATGTAGAGAAAGCAGGCATATATAAAATTAAGTTCGACGACTGTTCTGCAGAATAGACCGGAAAACGAAAAAGAAAAGTTAGATTTCCCGAGTATGTCGCTGGAGCGAAACACAAGAATCCAAAATCGGGTCTCTCGAAACATCTTCCAATAGCAATCCATTGTACCAATATTAATAATCTAACTCAACTACATAATTTAAGTAATGGTCACTAGATAAATTGGATACTGACAATGTATTAGTAAACGATCAGAGAGATTATTCCGACAGAAGTCAGCTGCTTAAACCAGGTCTATTTTTATAGTCAGTAGATTATGGTTTTAGGCAGCAACCAGCCCATGATAATACCCCAATTAGGAGAAATCCGTCAGTCTTATTGTGATTTAATATAGTTTTAATTTTGATAAAACTAAAAACAAAGTTGTTTTGTGGAATATTTTAATACCCTAGATGAAATCTGTAGGGAATACTAAGTTTGTCATTTCGTTTGTAATACCTCGAAATAATTATGGTAGAGCAAAATGCATTGAACAGCTACGCATACTATTCAAAGTGATTTTGATTTTTGCTTGTCCGTCCGCCCGTCCATCCGTCTGTGCGCACGATAACTGGAAAACGCTTGTATATAGAGAGCTGAAATTTTGTACGCGGACTTTAAAAAAAAATAAAATTAAGTTCGGAACTGAGATAAATTCTTCGTGGGGTTGTCATACAAAAATTTCGTTTTTCCGCTATATATTTGAACACTGCGTGAGAATCCGTTGACATAGGGAGGTGAAATTTAGTACATGGATTAAATTGGGCAACCCCTTCTTCGTGTTGCCATATAACAATTTAGGTTTTTTACGGATACTGCGAAAAGGATCAGTTCTAGAAATTTTTAATGTACTAGAAACTTCTTCAGAATATGAAATCCCATAAAATTGGATACGATCATTTTTTCTGTCCGACGAACCACTGCAAACATCAAAATTGCTCAAATGGGTGAACATACGAAATTTCGTTAGCCTTAGACCAATTCTAACTTCTTTTTTTTTTATATAAATTGTTTTATATAACGTTTTTTTAATATTGTGTAGAAAGAAAAAGTTTAAAAGTAGATATACGGTGTCTCTTATTCATATTTTTAGCCTCGTCGTTTGAGGGTTTAATATTATTCTAATATATTCCGTCAAGTGCCTAAATACTCATCGAAAAGAATTGTTTTGATATCCCGTTAAGCAGTATGGACGCAACAGTCACGTCAACAACGTCTATGTGCCGTCCGCGGTATGGACGTCACTGTGACGTTTTAGTATTTAACTCAAAGCAGTATGAACCTGAATACTGCAATCGTCGAGAATGTTATGATATATGCTTATGTCATCTATCGGCGATTTTTAGAAACACTTCTTGCAGTTCTAGCTTTTTTCGCTAGGGTGCAAGACAGTCTTCATTTGAGCTATGCTTGACATTGAATGTCGTCTTCTGTTTGCTCACTCACACACTGTTTCACTGTTTCTCGAGAACCGCTGATCCTATTTCCATGAAATTTTATATACTTCAGCAACTTATCTCGTAGGTGCTCACAAAGAACCGGTTTTTTTTAAATTCCACCCCTAAGGGGGTAAAATAAGGGATGACAATTTGTATGAAAAACCTCCATTTTCAAAGTAAAAAATTCATAAAAATTTCTATTAGGCCTTTTATTAGAAATAAAGAAACACGTCTATCAAGATTTTTTGAATTTCAACCCCTAAGAGGGTAAAATAGGGTATGAAAGTTTATATGGAAATCCGCCATTTTTTAAGTAAAATTTCATAAAAATTGGTATTTGGACTTTATGGTTAGAAAAAAGCCCAATGAGAACTACCAACTTATATCATAATTCAACCCTCCCAAATCCACCCTTGATTGAAAAAAAACTAAACAACTATTATTGTAACCTGTCCTACGGGATTTCACCGCCTCGGTTGAAACCGGGTAAGCGCTGCTACTTACCATATAAAAAGCAAAGAATATCTAAACATAATATCTAAAGATATTCTTTGATAAAAAAATTCATATGAGCAGTCAGTTTCTCTCGGATTCTAACAGCTTCAATGTAGCGTAGAGAAAATACAGCCATTCACACGAAACCGATCACATTGGAACCCGACCATCTCCGATTTGGATTTTCAGCTTGTAGGAAATACCAAAATAGCTCACCCATGTTTTTTTGTTTTCCCCTACCACCCCCCACCCCCCACTAGGAACGTTTAATATTCGTGGTTTTGCGATGAAGCGTCATTTTTAAAAAATCATATCTCAAGAACGGACCAACTGATTTATCTGATTCAAATGCCAAATGAAGCCTAATGCTTTATGTTTTTTACAAAAAAATATAGCAGTACTCAACGGAAAAATTTTCTTGTTAATAATAGCATTTTTTTCAAAAAAAATAGTATTATTCACTAGAGAGGACTTCTAGCATTTTTTTTTTTATTTTCATTTTGAAGCTAGAAAGCATATCTCGCTATGTGCAAAGAATTACGATGTTGTTTGGTTTTGTTTTTGAGATATGATTTTTTAAAGTCACCGTACACCCAAAGTTGGGAGCGCTGCACTGAGAGGAGTATATTTTTCTTTTCTACTGAAATGGCTGAATATCAGTGCTAAGCTCACTGCTCAGTGCTGTCTTGATATAAAATCATTCGCTAGACCAATCTCGACGAATGAGAGAACACACATCTTCTCTGATTAGCACGTATTTTTGCTCTGCTCAGTGAGCGGCAGTGAGCAACTCATTGATCTATCGCATTTATCAGATAGAGCGACCTTAAAATCTGAAATCTGAAGAGCTAGAAATAGTGTATTGTGTATTTCTTTCTGCTGAGTTGGCTCACTCGGCTCAATAGTGTCAAAAAATGTCTAAGCTAAGAAGGGAAATTCATGCTGCAAAAGTATTCAAACTTTCTTCAACAACAAAATTTGAATAGTTCCAGATTACAAGAGGGCCTCTACCTAGGTTGCTATTGAGCTTCAGTTTTAGTTGTGAATTTCTGAACTGTGTTTCTTGTGCAAAATGGATCGGAGCTTGAAGAGACCCGAGATAACTGAGATAATTATGAACGACGAAAGTGCGAATGAGACTGATGATGATGATGGCGATTTGTTCAGTGATGAGAATATTGAGGTAGAGACTGATGACGATGATGGCGATTTGTTGAGTGATGAGAATATTGAGGTAGAGACTGATGACGATGATGGCAATTTGTTGAGTGATGAGAATATGGAGGTAGAGACTGATGACAATGATGGCGATTTGTTGAGTGATTTTCATGAAAGTGATAGTGAGGCTGAGGCTGCAACTCAACAGCCAGAAATACACATACCCATACCCAGGGATACCGATGAGTCTCAAGATACAGTTGAGGAGGAGGAAGAAGAAGAGATTGTTTTACATGGCCCTCAAAATAGTTTTGAGTGGCGCAAACTTGAGTCCGTTAAGTTTATGCCTACAATTTCGATTTCGATGAAACACGGTCTGGTATAAACCATGATAAGTTTGAGGTAGGTGATGAATGCTCCCAAAGCGATTGTTTTCGGTCATTATTTGACCAAGACTTGGTGGAATATATTGCCCTAGAAACGAACCGGTACTATGATCAGTACAGAGCAAAACATCCCAACTTGAAACCGAATTCAGAAATTCACAAGTGGTACAATACGACATTTTCGGAATTCTACGCATTTTTTGCAATCATGATGCTGATGGCCCACAACAAAAAGAACAAAATTGCCGATTACTGGAGCACTGACCTGCTACTGGAAAGTCCAATATTCAGAAAAGCTTTTTCTCTTGACAGATTCAGTTTGATACTAAGATTATTGCATTTTGCCGACAACAGTAAACAAATTCCCGGCGATCGGCTTCACAAAATTACAATAGTTCTGCATACACTGAAAGTGAAATTCGGCCAAGTTTTCACTAAATTTAAAAATCTCTTCATAGATGAAAGCATGTTACAGTGGTAGGGCCGGCTCTCCTTCAAACAATATTTACCAAGAAAAAGACATCGATTTGGCGTAAAGTTATTCATTCTGTGTGATTGTAAGACAGGTTTTATAATAGATATGGTGGTGTATACTGGTAAACAAACCATAATTGTTTTGGTCAAAGCATTAGGTGTTTCTGGTTCGGTTGTTACTACATTGTTGGAGCCATTTCTTGATATGGGACACACGCTATATATCGACAATTGGTATAGCAGCCCGCACTTGACGCAGTACCTTTTCCAGCGAAGCACGGGAGCTGTAGGTAGAGTTAGGCTGGATAGGAAGGAAATGCCTAAATTCCGTAAACTAAAAACTGGGGAATATGAAAGTCAACAAACTTCTGGTATTCTAGTTGAAAAATGGGTCGACCGAAGAGATGTGAATATAATTTCAACGACGCACAAAAATGAAATGGTAGCCAGCGCCAAAAAAAACTATGCAACTGGAGATCCTATTGTGAAACCTGCTAGTGTTATCGACTACAATAAGAATATGGGGTTGATTGATAAATCTGATATGCAGATTTCATTCAACGACACGGCACGCAAAACAACGAAATGGTACAAAAAAAAAATGTTTTTCCATCTGCGCGACGTGGCTGTACTAAATTCATATACATTTTACAAAATGAAGACGGGAAAACCTAATCTGCAGCTAAACCGTTTTAGAATTAATTTGATAAGGCAACTTCTGGAAGATTATTCGCCAACTATAGCGTCGATTTCTGGAGGTCGGCGATCCAAGGAGGCAGCACCGCTCCGTTTGTCAGCGCGTCACTTCCCGGCCCTCATCCCGTCTACTACACAAAAACAGAAACCCAGGAGAAAGTGCTTCGTGTGCAAAAACACTTCCCTCGGGCCCCAGAAGAGGAGGGAGACCCCATGGATGTGTACGGATTGTGCGGTGCCGCTATGTTTGCCAGAGTGCTTCCGGACATACCATACATTGAAAAACTTTTAAGGTTAGTTTTAGTGTAAATTCATGATGACATTGTAACCCATTTGTACAGGTATTTTTACGATTTAGACATCATCAACGACACGGAGCTTAGACTTCAAAGCCATCATCAACATTGTGTAAATTGATGACTATTTTTGAAATTACATTTAAACAAAATGAATATTTTTTCACTAAAAAACAATCAAAAGTGTAACTAAAGCTTCAGGGCGGGGAGGGAGGTGGAACTAAATTTTGGTCTAGTACAATATGGGAAATCTAGGTCACTTTAGAATACGCTTTTTTTTTTTAATGAAGCCACTGCTGCGAGGTCAAATGGCTGCCGTACAGGGGCAAGAGTAAAAGCGGCCTTTATCCCCCCCCACCACCGCCTCCCTCCACCAGATCAAAACAATATAACACGCGGACTCTAAAAGTAGGAGAACCTTTTTCAGCAAAATCAAATCGATTGCTTTTTGTAGGAGCTAGAGGGTCCCCCGAATTTTCAATTTGTATGGAGGGAAATATCGAGTTTTCAACCCCCCTCCAGATTCCCCCACGCTACCATCAAACTCGAAATTTATACCAGTCGTAGTCCCCGCTGAGAGCGTTCATTTAAAACCTTAACCGTAGTTGTACACATCTTCGTTCAGGTATTAGAAGCATTTGAAGTTGAAACTTTGCCCCTTATCTTAAAAAAAAAAAAACACTTTTTGGGGGTCGCTGAACAGTTCGTAACTCACTGCTCAATGGGATATGCTCCACCTGTCTCATGTACACTATTCGAGTTTCATTTGAGCAATTGCATTAATGCCACCTTGATTTTAACTATTGCCTCCTGTATGAATTGTCTGTTTCAAATAAATTATGAACGCTCTTGACAAAATTATTAACGCACAAATACCTTACCTTCTTCCAATGGAATTCAAACAGAAACTGCCCACAATTTATCCCGATTATTATTCTATCTTTAACGGGTATGCGCGATTAATTGAAAAATTGAACTAATGATTATACCTGAACATAATCACCCCGCCTGCCTTTTAGGTCGTAAAAAATGAAGATCGCCTCTATCAGATTTGATTACACTTAGCCCAGTCGGATTAGCATGTGACCTTGGAAATATTCCCGTCAGCAATTTTATTTGTCTTACCTTTAGGGGCATCACTGGTAGTCTAAATTCAAAATGGCCACCAAATTCCGCCGGTGCTTTAGCCGCAATCTTGAATTTAAGGGCCCAATCCACGTTTCACCGCTTGCTAGTGTGTTGCGGTTTCCTTACAGGAGTTTGAATTTCGATTCTATATTGCAAGTGTTAAGAATTCAGACGATGTTTTTATGTTTTTTTCTGTTTAAGCTTCAGACGGCCGGAACTTTTTTCTTTCAAGATGTCGTTGTCGCAGCTCCTTGACTCTTTTTTTCCGATCATTTTCCTGCCAAGTCAGCATCATCGGTTTCCTCTTCACAGATCTCCTGACTGACAATGGTGATGTTTGATTAAGATCGAGCAGGATTCTCGATGATACCATCATCTTTGTCGTCATCCAGTAGTTTCTGAAATTCGACAACATTCTGGCATGTCTCACCACTGCAGTTTACTGCTTTACGATACCCGCACATTTTGCTGCAATTTGTCCTCAATTTCCAGGAAATCCTTTTGACCAACGACATCTTGTAAACCAAATAATTAAGCAACCTTAACCTTGAAGTGTAAACGTCGATTAGCATGTACTTTTCTTTACGTTTTTAACATATTATGCTTTTCGCAATATACAAATTAATTAAAATAATTATAAATAAAGAATAATTTTAGTGAAGATACGCAAAAATGCAATAATAAATTTGAGATTAATCAACAGAATAACTTACTATCTGTGAAGCTATCAAACTAGGTATGAATGAATTTCTCTTCCTAAGCAAGCAGAATTAAAAAAATCTCAAAAGATTGTACTTTAGCGTACCTTAGGTATACTTAGAAATTCGAGCATCAATTAAGGAGTTTTCGGCAATGACCTCCTTAAATATTATATAGTATATTTACATATATTAATATATAATAGGCTCAAAAAACGAACAAAGACTTTTACAAGGAAGTCTAATTAAAATTAAACCAAAATCCACTTATCACAACAAAGACTTTTACAAGGAAGTCTAATTAAAATTAAACCAAAATCCACTTATCACAACTGTTACGAGCATTTATCTAGATCATCCAGGGTACGGACACCATAGTATTTTCCAATTTTCTCTTACTTTGCTCGTACCTGATTAGTTTTTCGATAGACATCGGTATGCAAAAAGTAAAAAAAGAAATTTTTAATACTTTTACTGAAAAACTTTAAATTGTACTACTAAAAGTCAATTACTCACTCTAGTAGCTGATTATAATTATGATCCCTTAGATGATGGTAATGATATAATTTGTTCTGGACTAAACCCATTATCTACTACTACTACTCGTCTCGCTTGTTTGAGTATAAGTGAGCAGTTAAACTTCTGATTTTTCATTCTAGTTTTGGGCGAACAAGTAAGTAATATGTGTTTTTCTGTTCAGTGCTAAACGTTATGTCGAAAAGGCACAATCCCAGTTTATCTTGTGAGTCCCAGAGGGGAAATTGCTTACAGTGGTTAGATAAAAGCGATGATGAAAGTATTGAAGACTTATTGTTATCTGATAGCTCAGAAGAAAAAGATAGCTGATAATGATGAAAGCGAAGACGAGGTGAGAATCCATCATATGTGTATATTACTTCTTTTAGTTTACAAAATATCCTTAACTTGTTACAACTGATGAATATCGGAGAAGAAGACAAATTATCAGAAGATCCACTATTTGTTTTAAAGAACGAAACAATATGGAAAGAAATGCCTCCAAGAATAACTCGCCGAAAGACCGCAAATATAATAACCATCAAACCTGGGCTTACTTCTGAAGCAGCCAATGTATCACAAATTGTTGATATACATGATCAAATAGCGGATATTATTGTGAAATTTACCAGTCAAAAAATCCCAAATATGGCACGAAGAATTCAACAGAAACAGAGCGTAGAAATACTGACAAAATGGCACCAATAAGGGAATTATTTGAGATATTTGTTGGAAACTGCGTTAGTAACTATAACCCTGGGTCACACCTTACAATCGATGAACAACTTGTACCCTTCAGAAGGAGGTGTCCATTTAGAGTGTACATGAAATCTAAGCCAGCCAGATACGGCATAAAAATATGGGCACGTGTGAATGTAGATACTAAGCATGCAAAGAATCTCCAGGTATATACTGGTAAAGAGGGAGATAGACCTGAGAAGGAGCAGGGTAAACGCGTAGTATTGGATTTAGTTAACTGCCTTGGCCGCGATTACGATATTAAAACGGACAACTTGTTTACCTTTGGCGAGAAGTTTGTATGATCTTGGACTAACACTTTGTGGCACTCTTAGAAAAAATAAACAAGATATCCCAAAGAAGAAGAAGTTTCTTCAGTTTTTACATTCGATGAAACATAAAGATGGTTTCGTATGTACCAAAATCCAAGAAACATGTGATTGTAATAAGTACCGAATATCATGATAATGCTGTGAGCGTTGTAACGAATAATTTCAAACCCGACATGATTCTGAATTATAATCACACTAAGGGATCTGATGATACTATGGATAATATGGTCAATGAGTACACAGTAAAAAGGACCAGCAACAGATGACCATTTGCATTGTTCCAAAACTGTTTGGATATTGCTTCGTTGAACAGCTTTGTTCTATGGACTACAAAAAATCCACTACAAAAAAACAAATGGGGTTATCGAAGGAAGTCCTTTTTGAATGTTGGGGAAGAACTTATAAAACCTGCCATTGTATAAAGACTCCACAATCGACCCATAAATTTACCTAAACGTATTTGTGAAGCTTTTTCAGAACTAGTTCCACAATTAGAACGAAAACCGTCAAATCAGGAAGAGCGGCGGATATAATTTGGAAGCTGTACTATTTGCCCCCGAAGGAAGGAAAGAAAATGACGGAAAACATATCAACGTTGTTTAAAATTGATTTGTGCTAATCCCAGCATTACAAAAAAAGCATAAGAAATTTCTTTTATATACTTTTATAACTTTAAGTTAAAATATAAGTATTCATTATTAAATGCTTCCTAAATTATATAAAATATAAATTTTTTTAAATTTTTTACTGTGTGATTATATAAAATGTGTTAATGTGCAATATGTGAGCGCTAAAGGTAAAATAATATATTTATATAGGTTCATTCATTATAATAACTGTAGGGTACACTTTAAAACCCTAACGGTGGAGGTGGAAGTTGCAAATATATCGTGTTAGAAAGGATAATGGTCATGTTTAGAAATTTTATAGGATTTCTTCTGTGGTGGAATACGACCAACGTGTGCTTTTTTCGGGTAACTTCAAATTATCTTGATACACCAAAATTTATTTTTCTATATAAATGTTGGATGGATTTCAATAATTCTTTTTTCAGAATATAGCTAAGATATGCCGCAATAATAGGGGCGTACATTTTAAGGGTGGGCACAATGGAGTTGGAGATTAACACGGTAAAATTTTTGGATTCAAAAGCTTTTTTCTTTATTAATCAATTTTTAGGTTCGGAAATTACCTAGGAGGGTTAAATATAGGTAATTATTTACAACAACTATTTGTCCTAAAAATAATTCTTTCCACTAAACTTCGATGTGATTCTAATTACCGAATCTAAAAGGATTTCCGTAACGTACTACGTTTCATCAGTCATTACATTACTTTCAACGTCATCTTTCTGTTAAATTTGCAACAAAGCCGAACATGTTCGAAAATTGTTGTAGAAGGAGCTTTCAGCTTCAAAAGAAAAATAGAAAAGAAAGTTCTAGAGGTTCAGAGTAAAAAAAAATATATATATGTATATCTATATATATATATGTTACCCCCACTGCAGTGCTCTTTACAGGTTACTTCGGATATACGGTGACCTTAAAAATTCATATCTCAAAAGTAAAGCCGAACACTATCGCACTTTTTTGTATGCAGTTAGATAACGCTTCAGCTTTAAAATAATAATACAAATAAAGAATGGAAAAAACAACTTTTTTCTGTCGGTGCTGCTATATTTTTTTTGACAAATATAAAGCAACACGCTTTATTTGACGTTTGCATAATAAAAATCGGTTGCTCCGTTCTCGAGATATGATTTTTTGAAAATGAAGTTTAAAATAAAGAAATTTCTAACCGCTCCGCTGTCGATAGAGGGGGATTTAGGTGGCAGACTTCAGACGTCCTCGTCGGGACAAATTACATTTACTTCTTCCGACTTAAGCTCGTTATATTAGGTATGGAAATTTAATGAACCAGGAGAACTCTCATTTTGCTGGGATGTATAGGTGCAAGAAATTAGCAAAAATACTTCTGATGGATAAACGGCAACAATTCCTAAAGGATATCCTTTGAGCAGAAATAAAATATTTCTTAATTAGTCTGAATGGTACAAAGATAAAGGTGGTATAATTGGCTGCCTATGATAGTAGTTGTGCTACTTTTGGCTGCCATTATTGTGGCAAATCACAATTCCAAGTACATGCTTTGGTTAATGCAAATTGATTAATTGAAAAATTTTAGCAACGTATTATTATGTCATGTTATAAGATTTTTCTATTTTTTCCTTCGTTTTTTGTTCTTCTTTCCTTTTATAAATTTTGCTCCGACTTATTTACGTCGCATCTTCGTCTATACTCTGACGTATAGAGTACAGAGAACCTGAACCTGAGCCGGAAATTTCATTGCTGCATTAACATGCGACCATGAAAATTTTACAAATAAACTGGTAGAAGTTCTCTGTCAAATGCTGAATACTTTGTTTCTACTTTTGGTAAGTGTTTTTAATCGACAGCTAAAGGTTCCCAATTACGATTGTTAGTTGTGACAAACCAGCACTTATTGCTATCGAAGATTCATCTACAGTTAAGTTGAAAGTAGCGTCTGCAATGGGATACACGAAAAGCGTTCATGAAACAAGGGCTACTTTTATATTGTTTACACACAAGTCCAGCCAGCCACGAGTAATTTTTAACGTTTTACGTTTTGACGGATGTTTTGTCTATTCTATGACCTTTTCTATTACACGGTGTCTGTGATGTGAATGTAACGATATTTTAATTTATGTATTACAGGGGTTTTGTTTATGCTGCTACTTCATTAAATCTTAAAGCTTTTCTAAATTTATTGATAATATTTTTAAGGTTCGGTACCCAAAGGGTAAAAACTGGAACCCTATTTCAAAGCCTCCGATGTCCGTCTGTGTGTCTGCCTGTCATCATCTCATGAAGCGTAATAGGTAGACAGGTGAATTTTTTGAAATTTTCACACAGCCTGTATTTCTATTGCCGCTATAACAACAAATAACAAAAATTAAATTAAATTAAAAATTAAAGGGGGCGCCATACAAGAAACGTGATTTTTTCCGCTTTTTTTCCTTGTTTTCATCTCATTCTTATTATTATCATAAGCAGGCGTTATTATTTCAAATGACAGCATTATTTTTTTTTCAAATGATTCCTACTCTTATTTGAAAAAATAAATAAAAAGTACCTCCATGGTGTTAAGTTTTGTACGATGGTACGGAACCCTTCGGCGCGAGTCTTACTCGCACTTGCCCGATTGATACATATAAATATAATACCTACAACATTACAGATCTGCTGCCATTCAGTTCTTATAACATATAGCAAACAGGAAAAAGTACGAAACAAAGTTCTTCTGCTATTAGATAACCATTCGTCTCACATATCTATACAAGCTCTTGACTATTGCTGTGAAAATGGTATAGTAGTGCTGTCTTTTCCTCCCCACTGCAGTCGTAAACTACAGCCACTAGATCGTTCAGTATATGGGGCACTAAAAAAAGGTGTAAACACCAGTTGCGATGCTTGGATTCGCAGTAACCCAGGGAAAACAATGACAATTTATAACATCCCCTCTATATTAAAAACGGCTCTTTCTATGGTTCTAACTTCAACCAACATTCAAGCAGGCTTCAGGTGTACGGGCATATTTCCCTACAACAGAAATATATTTACAGCTCTGATTATGCTCCATCTTATGTCACAGATAGGCCAGAACCCTTATCGGAGATTTCTAATATCAACGAATTAAGCGCAACCGCACCGAGCGACAAGAATAATGAGCCTATTCCATCAACATCTCGCTCTGTCCCGTGTGAACCGTTCTCCCCAGAAACAGTTAGACCGCCCCCTAAAGCACCACCTAGGAAAGAACGAAGTAGAGGTAAAAGGAAAGGTAAAACTGCAATATATACTGGTAGCCCTGAAAAGGAAAAGGTTAGAGCAGAGAACGAAGAAAGGAAGAAGAGGAGAGCGAAGAAAACATTTGTGAATCAAAACCAAAGAAATCTTATAAAAATTAATAAACCAAACAAAATGGACAGGAAAAAGGAAAGTGATGAAGAAGATGAAGAGCATTATTGTCTTGTCTGCGTAGAGTCATATAGTGGAAGTCGCCCAGGCGAGAAATGGGTGCGATGCATAGAGTGTAAGACTTGGTCACATGAAGAATGTACCCAACAAAATGACTTATATGTTTGTCATAATTGCTATTCAGAGTGATTTACATGTATTTGTTCCTTCTATTAGTTTCTAAAGATGCTGTGTTCCTATTACTTTAGCTGAAAACGTAAGAAAAGATGAATATTTTATTTTGTTTGTGTTAATTGGAGAGACATTATTATATTTTTATTGAATTAATACTTCTGAATTTGATTAATTAAATCTGTGTTACTATGGACCCCATACAGTGTTACTAACGCCCCGGTGTCGGGGGCGGTTGTAACATGTTCCCTCGTCTTCATTTTTTATTGACTATTCTGATTTTACTATCCAGAAGGCTTAAATGCTAAGATTTTTATAATATGAAATAAATTTGTATGCTTGTGGTATTAATATTTTTCTCATAACTGGAATAGTTCATCCACAACCGAGCTCCTTGTTACTTTCGCCCCGGTCTACCCTACACGTAAATGTCGCATTACGTGTGAGCACATCTTACCGAGAAAAGACAATACGAAATACGGTATAAGAATTTGGTGAGCATGTAACGCTTCGATGGTATTTCCTTTGAAGGAAGTATTGTATACGGGGAAAGATCCTAGACAGCCTAGAGATGTTAATCAAAGTGAACTAATTTTGCTAAAAATTACTAGAAAATACTTGTCGTACCCGCCCTTCGAACTCGCCGGAATTCGTTTTTTTTCCTTAAATTTGTGTTCTATTGCGCTGGAGCCTGCACTATAACAAAGGTTGGACCAGCAAAAACACGAAAGCTATTATGTATTACAACAGCGGAGTTGACGTGATGGACCAAATGGTTACTAAGTATACATACATCTATTGTAAGACCCATGGTCACATACGCCTCCCTCGTTTGGTGGCCAAAAACAAAACAAAAGACAGCTCAAGCTAGTTTGCAAAAACTGCAACGGCTTGCATGTCTAAGGGTAGCCGGTGCCATGCGTACCTGCCCAACTGCGGCCCTATAGGCTATAATGGACATGCTACCCTTACATTTGCATGTTAGAGAGCAGGCCATACTTAGTGCAATTAGGCTACAAACGGCAAACCTCCTAAGTACAAATGATCTGGTTGGCCACCTGAAAGTCAATTTCAGACGTTATTCCGAAACGCCATAACTTTGAAACACCATTTAAGGTGATCGTGGGGCACCGTCAAATATGGCACACTGGGGACCTTCCCTTTGAAAAAGGATCTTCTAATGGTACACGGATGGATCCAAAATGGACGGTAAAGCAGGCGTGGGCATATATGGGCCAAGGTGCCATCTCGCAAAGGCACTGTGGGCCTCACCAACCATTTTTAAAGCAGAAATACACGCCATAGAACTCTGCGCTCGCGAAATAATCCATAAAAATATGCGTGGAGCAAAAATATACATAATATCAGACAGCCAAGCAGCACTTAAAGCGTTAAACTCGTTTACCTTTGAGTCAAAGCTGGTTTGGGACTGTCTTACTGTCTTAAAGCAACTGGCCGAGACAAATTGGGTGACACTGATTTGGGTACCAGTACATGAAGGCATTATGAGAAACGAGATTGCGGACCGCCTTGCAAAGGAAGGAGCCAAATCTCCGTTTATTGGCCCTGAGCCTGTCTTTGGACACCCAAAAAGGCACCTCTCAGCTCAAATCAGGCTTTGGGAGGACAGAACTAAGAAGGAATACTGGGAAAATACCCCGGGGCTGAGACAAGCGAAGAAGATGATAAAGTACTCGCAACAGAGGACCAAAGAATTCCTCACACTCAGCAGGAAGGAACTAAGGCTCATAACGGGCCTACTTACTGGGCATTGCGGACTTAGATACCACCTTAAGAAGATGGTTAAGGTCAATGATGAGACGTGTCGATTCTGTATGGAAGACGATGAATTCACTGAAAATGTGACTGTGAAGCTCTGTACAGCGTAAGGCTAAGACATCTAGGAAAGGCATTTCCACTGCCAGAGGATATCGAAAAAATGGCTCTAAAGATTATTATAGGCTTCATCAATGACCTTAAGTTCGAATGGGCGCCCTACGGCATCAAGGGGTAATGTCACAATAGATCTTATAGGTCGCAGTGATAAGATGAGAGGCAGAAATCCTGTCTGCATCCCCCGGAATTAATAATAATAATAATAATGATAAGTATACATACCTGTAAAAAGTGTAGGCAACCGTGGCCTTTAGTTTTTTGTATTATGATATTCTCGATGTAGAAACCTTAGCTGCGTATTAAATTCATTTAAAGCTCGTTCAGAATCTTCAACAGACGCTCGCCGCTTGTTTTTGCATTCTCATGTGGAGCACTTTATCCACCCATACCTTGAGGAGAGAATGAATAACGCAGCAGCTATAAAACAGTTAAGCCTACGATTCAATACTGATGCCTATTTTGGTGACCCCCGTTTACTTAAGTGTTCCGACTCCAGGTACCAGTGCAGAGGACATCTAAGGAGTCGCCATGCAAATTTTGTTGGGTTAATGATAACTTTTAAAAAAAATGTAAATGTGCGTAAATAGCAGTATATCAACGATCAGCAGCAGCAAAACACAGCGGCAATAACAACATTAATAACGTACCTGAAATTAAAAGTACCATTTCTATTTGTTTGTTACCTTTCATAATTTTATATTTCAATTAAGATCAAGTACAATATTGAATATGTTTATTTTCATTTTTACTTGAACAACTATTCTGAATTACCCCATTTTTCCTTCATTCCCTTAGGAAATATTAATAAGTCTGCCCAGACCCATGGTGTTCATTTTCGGAAACACGACAGTGGTGTAGACATAAGGGTTAACGCATTTGGTTCAAACTAAGAAGAGCACTCTGATATGGGCACCAGTGGATAAAAGCATTGATGGTAGATAAGAATATTGTGAATATCTAATCATTGGAATAAGTGAAGTCCGTATCTGCCGACCCTTGGCCAATTTTTAGTCTGCATCTGTTCGCCACAAATCAACATTTCGAATGTTTTAATTAAAACTTCATACTTAGAAAAATTCCAAGGTTAAGATAGGCGAAGGGTTATATCACGTAATAATAGTTATAATATGTCAACTGAGCTAAGTGTTATCAGGCAACATTATTTAACCCCCCGCAGTTCGTACTACATACATGCATACATAGCAAACCTGCATATATATATGGGGCTTCGATTCCAATTAAACAGTGAATAACACCGTATAGTTACTTCCAGACCACATAATAAGAACTTAATTTCTGATGGGTACGCTTAAGAATTTGCATAGAAACAAGCAGATATTATCTTATCTAAGCAAAACACAATTAAACTCAACCATGGCCTACACCTAAGCACAGTCCCATATTATAATTTGAATATCCGCTGTACAACCATGTACACACTTGGGCTCAGTACGCCCAGTGCCCTTTTCTTCCAAACAAATCTATGGCTGGTAAATCCGTTTATTTGCCTCTGGAGAGTAACTCTTGGATGGAATCAGTACCTAAGGTCACCCAATCTGCTGGAAAACAAAACACCAGAAATCTAGAATACGGCAACATATAGACCTTGCTCTGAAATACACAAATCTTCCGGGCTGTATAATATTGCTGTAGCAGCTGATTCTATGTTGATGTTTATAATCTGCATTTGGAAACATCCCACAATTGATTGAATGGACACCCTGTGATTTGCTCTGACCAAAACGAGAACTGAGGTTTATTGCATCACATTTACTTGCTTCTGCATTGGGAAGGAGTTTTCATGCTGATATACATACGTATAGTTACTAAAGTGTGCATTGAACGAAACAGTTATATTCCAGAAAAGAGAATTTGTAAATTCGAAGGAATGCAAATAAATTCCAATTTTCTACCGTTTTTGTTAAAGCAAATGGAGTGGCGCAACATTTGATACCTGATTACAATAAATTAAATTTGAGAGTATTGCTAAAAAGGATATCTAATAAATTTTACACTAATTACGGTGTTACCATATATCAAATAATTAATATTTATATATTTTATTAAATTTGGGGAAAATTTTTAGCGAATCTTCACGGGGTTAGTAGCTTGTAATACTGACTTGTTAGTTATGTCATCTGCAATGGCGTTGAGGGATGCCGCTTGTTCTGTAAAGCTTTATTAAGCCAGAAATAAATTTGCCTTAATATATATATATATATGCATATCTTTTTTTTTTTCTTTCAGGATAACTTTTTTGTAGGGTAGGCCTGAGCTACCTGTGGATATGGAGTGCATGTTCATCAACCTAGACAACCTGTTTTTCTAATTCGACCCCGAATATCATAACATGACGCGATATCGTAATGATATCATAACAGCGTAAGTTTCTGGTTTATAAAAAAACGTCACTCGTACTTTTATTAATTGATTGTTATTGAACAATATTCAATTATTAAGGATGCGAGCACTATTATGAATTAAAATAAGTATAATACGATGAAAACTGGTTTCATGCGCCCCGCTATTAACCTAATCATTCAGCTATACTGAGTGGTAAAACAGAAACGTGAGATAATAACGCCACGGGGCTTTTGCCTAGTGAAAATGCTTAGAACAATTTGAGTTATTTCATCATATCGTTCCATGGTAAGCTCTGAATAGTAGTATATCGCTGATACGGATCTAAGAATAAATTGTAATCCAAACCAGGGCTTGTTTCATTCTGGATTTATTACCCTCGAAAGTCTTGGCCAGCCTCTAATCAGCTTCGTATTGCGGCCCTCGAACTATTTTCATACGAGTACATTATGTTGGCCATTGCAGGAGATTGTCGTGAAAAGTAAATATTTAGATGTGTGTGTTGGCATGTACTTCTCTAATATTATTAGAACAATAACAAATTGATGTTATATCACATCTCTGTCTGAGCTGTCTTTTATCAGCCTCGTCTTCTGATTGAGCCATGTTTTATCACCGTTATGAATTTCAAGGTCAATTATATGCTAGATTAAGTAATCGCACTACGGTCATCGAACTATTTTCATTATGCTACAATTCTTATCTACGAGAAAGTGTCAATATGCCGAAAAATTTGCGAATGTTCTCGATTTTTAATACCAATCAATGACGCCATTTTAAAACTGAAACATTTGTAAAAAAATAAATTAATTAAACTCTCGGAGGCGTATCAAACTTTTGTGGGGGATAACGAGCACACACGTGGCTTGTACTCACAAGCATTAGACTTGAATCCTAAGCCGTCAATAGCTGAGTACTATTCGTTGATTTTAGCGTGCTCCTATATTTATTTATTTCATTTATCCTACACATATATCCGACCGACATTGCATTGCAAAATTGAAAATAATAAATGATACAGTTCGCTACGAAAGTTGAGGAATAATACTTCTGCAAATTTTTATATTTGTTGTTGGTTCCCTAGCGAAGATAGTGGTAGGATAAATATTTTCTGTTGATCACGTACCGAGCAAAATGGAACTTTGCAAAAATACTATAGAAAATTTTCTTTCATACTATGTTATCTACCACAATCATTACAGTTGGTCTTTTCTAAATACGCCTTTCCGTCAAATTTACGCAAATTCATAACACTTTGGAATGAATTGGTCTTATATATTTTAGCATCCCTGAAAATCGATAGGGAATGGTGTGCGGAAATCGTCAAAAAGTGTGCGATTCCATATGGAATCGCGGATGAATATGTAATCCACATGATTATCTATGTATATAGTTTTGGAAAGGTGACAGCATGAAAAAGTGGATATGTTTGTCGACAAATAAACGAGAACATATTGATCCTGGAAATCAATAACACATCCAATCGCGGAAATTGAACATATTTTCAATATTTTCGGATTGCACGACTTGATCTTAAATTCGTGTGAATGTTCGTCTTACAATTCTTCATAAACGTGGTATCTCCTATGCCGCCGGCTGATTGTTACATTTTCTTGAAAGATTTATTCCAAGAAGACGTCGCCATTGGTCTGACAAAAAATATTCCAATCTAAAATTTTCCTATGTTATTTTTACTGCTTATGCATTTGAAATTTATGCCAGTCATGTCCCTATGCCTGCCTCACAGCTCACAGGTAACCAACGATGGAGACAGTGAGTAAAACGACTATGAATATTTCCTTATATTTCTTGACCTGCAAAACGAGAAGGAAGGCCGAGAGCTTGTTTCTCATATGAAATGATTTTCAGAAGCTCAGATGCAGGTGTATAGAAGATTAAATAAATTGCAGTTTCAGGGAATTTGTCCCGGTTTTTATTCGCCAAAAGTTTCTATCAACAGATTGTATGATTCATACGGTTATAATGCTTTACAATAACAAACCAGATATTGGCAGCAAAATTGAGGCAACACAAAATCTTATTTAAGAGGAGATATTTCATCTTACGAGTAGCAATATTGCACTTTATTACCTTTAGAGATGTCTGCATTTCAGGGCGTATAACAAGTACTTAACTGAAAAGCTCATTCAAATTTCAACAAATCTCCACATAACTATTACGTGATGTATGTAAATAAGCGTACGGATTCAAGAATTTTACTACTGTCAAGTTGCAAAGCGTTGAATGTAGTATAACATAATATACATAATTTGTACGTAATCTCGGAAGTATCTAAATAATTTTAGATCTGAGTGATATCTGTACAATAGCGCTATGGCTCGACTTGTCGAAATCATTGATGAGTGGTATCGAAATTATTACGACGAAATTATATGTGTGCAGATTTTCTACATGTCAACATGTTGACGGAAAAGAACTCCCCATCGCATATGCCAACCAAATTGTTACAAAAGGAGAAAGTTATAAATCAACCATTCAAAGAGAGTTAACAGCCATACATTGGGCTATAAGGCATTTAACACCATACGTACCGAAGATTTACGGCGAAAACGGACCACAGACATACTTATTTGGTATGAAAAACCAAACTTCTAAATGAACAAGAATGAGGCTAGACCTCGAAGAAATCTATTTTGAAATTCAATACGTTAAAGCAACAAATAATATTGGTCCAGAGATGCGTTATCAAGAATCATTCTTGAGCCAAATGATATAAAGCACATCAATATATTAAAAGTACAAGCGCGAGCAATGCACAAACAAATGAGATAATTAGCTCAATAAAAGAAAATAGAGACCCACACCTGCAGCCTGATCAACTGCGTGTCATAGAAGCGTTTTTTGTTTCGTTGTTTTATATTATTAAGCCAACCCTATGGTGCAAAGCACAGCGTAGCAGAAAGGAGATAGGAAAGCATTAGGGGATGTGAGGAGAGTGGCGGATGTGCCTATGTATGCCGACCTTAAACTTAGGCAGATTGTATGCCAGAGGAAAAACAGAAGATAGTAAACTGTTCCACATTCGGACTGTTCGGGATAAAAAAGCAAAACGGAGCTTTACCGTACGGCCGAAAGTAATTTGAAGAGTAAAAGGATATGAGTGGTTTGCACTGCGAGTATTCCGTGCAGGAATCATTCTACAAGGGACTGGACTAGAGATTTAACATTGACCATGCATGTAGCGACAAGGGAGCGAGAGGCATTCAACATTGCGGCGGTGCTCGAGTGAGTTGATATGACAAGTTATTCCCAAATCTCCAATGAGGTTGAAGGCACTCTTTTGGACAATATCCAATGAAGCTAATACCCTAGGCACACGACGCGCTAGAATAATCATTGATTCAATTACGTAATTGATCGAATGATCATTGCTTGGAATGGCAAGACACGACGATATCTTGACGGTAATTTGATTTGACAGATGGCAATTGTTATTTTTTTAAATTAAAAACAGTGAGTTGTAAGTAATTTGTGAAAAATGGAATCAAGGTTTGTATTAGATGGCATAAATATTATAAATCAAATAAATAATTATAAACGGAAATCAAAAATCTTAAGACAACTCGGAATGATGAAATTAAGACGTGTACGAAAGAATTTGTACAAGCTACAGGCATTAAAATCGGTTGTTACATTTGTAATACACTCTGAAAAATTAACTCGGGAGAGGATTAATAAAAGAAACAATATAATTGGGAACTGAAAACTTGTTTAATGCAACTATATCGTACAAATGTTCCCATACGACTGACTGGCACTTTTTCTCAACTCACTCGCTTCCTCGTTCGGACAGTGTTGTCAACTTCACATTACATTCGGCCCTTCCTGAGTTTAAGCTGTCCTCAGCGTCGTCATCGGTTAGATAGTCGTTTGAATCGGATGCCAATTCCAAATATGGTTTCAATCTATCGTATGCGTATACTGTTCTTTGGAGTCCTCGTTTTCTTCCGCTGACCTCGTATCTTCCGTGTCCCAAGACTCGTGTTATTATATATGGTCCTTTGTATTTTTTCTCGAGCTTTCGTGAATGTCCGGTGGCAGGAGCGTCAAAGCTCACTAGAACTTGTTGTCCTTCTTGAAATTCTTTTGGCTTACGATGTCGTCGCTCGTATCTCTCTAGCTGTTTCTGCTGGTTCTCATCGATGTTTTCAGTCGCTTTTTGTCGCTTAAGTTCTATTTCTTCTGGTGTTGATCTGCGTTGTTCTTCCAAAGTCATGCTGAGCTTGTCTCCATTTACTCCCCTTGGCTTATAAGTGAACAACAATTCATGTGGCGTGCTCTTTGTAGTCGAGTTGGAGCAAGAATTAATCGCCCATTGAACTTTTAGTAATGTTTCGTCCCACTTGCGTTCCTCCTTCGTCATTGTAGCAATCATCGGTGTTAACTCCCTGTTTACTCGTGCGACTTGACCGTTACTGCGGGCTGAACCTGCTGCAGTTAAGACGTGTTGGATCCCATGATCTAAGCAAAACTTCTTGCATACCGTGGATGTATAAGCTGTTCCGCGATCAGAGATTATTCGTCTAGGAATACCGAAGTGATTAATAAACTCGTTCAGGAATACGATGACTGGACCAACCCTTGTATTTTTAATCGCCTTCACTGCAGTAAATTTTGTGAATCCATCTACCATGACTATCACATATGCATTTTGTTTCGAACTTCTAGGAAAGGGGCCCAATGGTCTATATGGACCGTATCAAATGGAATTGGTTTCTTTACCAATTGATGCAACTCTCCTTCATTCCTTCGACTTCCACTTTTCAAATAAGCGCAATGAATACATGCTCGTAAGTATTTTGTAACAAACCTCCTCGCATTTGGGAACCAGAAAAGTTGGTTTATCTGGCCTAACGTTCTATCGATGCCAAGGTGCCCCATTTCATCATGTTGTACTTCAACAATTGCCATCGTGCTGCCTTTGGTACTGTCCATTTTGAATCGTTGCCAAGAGATATTCACCCTTAAGTTGGTAGTCGTGGTGAATCTGTTCCTCGTAATTGTCCTTCGGAGTTAGTTTTAACACCGTCATTATTTCTTTAAGCTGTTTATCCTGCTGTTGAAGACTAACTACCCAGTCTTCCGAAATTGTATTAATTAAGAAAACTTCATTGCCAATCGGAGTTGTTTCAATAGCTGGCTCAGTTGGATTGCGGCTAAGACTGTCGACATGCTCCATACCTTTGTTGCTTCGATACTTAATCTCGAAATCATATTCTTGAATTTTCAGAAACCAACGTGCAATTCTGGGTATCAATTCGCGTTTTTTAAAAGTAGCTTGTAATGATGCACAGTCCGTAACTACGGTGAAATGTTTACCATATATATAGTACCTAAATCTCTGTAAGTTCTCTACTACTGCGAGAGTCTCGAGCTCATAACTATGGAAATGACTTTCATTTGTTGTGGTTCTTCGGCTACAGTACGCCACTGCTTGGAAACTGTCCGCTTCCTGTCGTTTCTGTAACAATACTCCACCTAGTCCTACAGCACTGGCATCCGTATGTATTTCGTGACTTGCATTTGGATCGTGGACAGCTAGAACAGGTTTTTCACAAAGTTTTTCCTTTAACGCTTTAAAAGCTGTTCGCTGTCCTTCACTCCACATAAATTTGACATCCTTTTTCAATAAGGTATACAACGGACCCGCTACCAAAGCAAATGAGGAAATAAACTTCCTGAAGAAACTGCATAATCCTAGAAATTGGCGCACTTCTCGAACATTAGTCGGAGTAGGAAAGTTTCTTATCGCTTGTGTTTTTATTTCACCCGGTGAAATATTCCCATGCTCAGTTCGATGACCCAGGTATGTAATCTTTGTTGTCAGGAACGAACACTTTCGCGCATTTAAGGTCAGACCGGCGTTCCGCAATACTTCAAGCATTCTTTCAAGTTTATCTATACCCTCGTCTACGGTCTTCCTAGGAATTAAGACATCGTCCATGTAGATTTGCATATCGCCTGGCTTCAATTCCTTTTTTATGTTCTTCATCATGCGTTGGAATACTGTCGGTGCATTGGCTAAGCCGAACGGCATCCTGTTGAATTCATACAAACCGTCTGGAGTAACAAATGCGGTATACTTTCTTGCTTGTTCACTCACGGCTATCTGATAATAACCTGAATTCAAATCCAATGCTGTAAAATATTTAGCATCACCTAAATTATGTAGCTCTTCATCAATGTCAGCCATAGGAAATTTCTCTTTTTCGGTAAAAGAATTTAAACATCGATAATCAACGCACATACGATCTTTGCCATCTCTTTTTTCCACAAGAATTACTGGGCTTGCATAGTTTGATTTAGACTCTTGAAATATATTAGCGCCTAACAGCTCAGCTACTACCTTACGCAATCGTTCTCTCGAGGTATATGGCATTCGATAGGGTTTTTGACACACAATTTCGTCTTTTTCTAGTCTTATCTCCATTTCACAAATGTCAGTCTTACCAATATTTTCTAAATTATCAGCAAACAAGGTCTCATATTTATTCAAAGTTAATTCGAGTCTATTTTTTTGTTTTTTATTCAGATTTTCTCCAATCTCCACGTTTAATTTATTGTATTCCGTTTTTTCAGATATGTCTAGATTTTTTTCGCGTATAATCATCAACGAATTTTTTGTTTTAGTAACAATTATATCCGGTTCTTTAAAAGCATCACTACCGATAAGCAAATCCGCAGGAAGATATTCGTCTTGTACAAGTAATGCATCCACTTTTATGTTGTTGTCGTCGATTTGTAGCTCATCGCGTACCTTCTGCTTTACTTCATATTGTCCGCCCCCAAACCCCATTAAAACTACATTACATGGTATCTTAATCAAATCATTCGTCTTGCTTTGACGTATCAGCGTTGAGTCGCTACCAAGATCTATAAACCCTAACAGTTTTTTCTGTCCAAAAACTATGTCTTTATTGTTTTCTGCTTGATTTATTACGTTAACTCTCCTAATTGGTATAGAACTGCATTTTTCTGTTTGGTTTCGCGAATGAACCTTACCGCATGATTCACATCGAATTCTTTTCTGAGGTTCCGGGCAATTTCTCGAATAGTGTCCAAATTTAAAACAATTAAAACATTTATTACCTGTCTGATCCATGTTATTTGCTTTTTTCTCACCTCTAGGTACAGTTGACATTGGGTACGTGCGAGAAGAAGGAACAATTTTAAAACTTTGTAGCCAATTGACCTTCTCAATGAGCTCTGGTATTGTTGAAAAGTTACACGTCATTATCGCACTACTAATTTTATCGTCGTTTAAACCTTTGATAATGTATTTTATCGTGGCATTAACTGACAAATTCGCTTGCTGTGCTATATTTTGCACCAAAAACACATATTTCTCTATACTTTCGGTAGATTTCCTGATACGTTTTGACAATTTTTCGTGCACGTCAGCTTCATTGACTATATTTGGAAAATTGAGCACGAATTCTGTGCTGAACGATTTCCATGTCATATCAGTTTCCACAACCGTGTCAACCCACATTTTCGCAGCACCTCTCATTTTAGAAATCGCAGCTAACACAACTAATTTCTCATTCCACTTATAAATTTCCATTAATTTGGCAACCCGATCTACCCACGTTTTCGCATTTCGCATATCTACATCTGACGGATCAAACACTGGCATTGTATCAATAATGTCCCTTAACGACATCACTGGTTGCACAGACATACTTGCAAATCGCTGTTCGAGTTTAAACACTTCACGTTCTCTGTCCAATAATTCCCGTTCTCGTTGCAGCAATTCTCTTTCACGTTTCATGTGTTCGTACGAAATCTCCTTCCTAACAATTACGCTTTCTCGATGTAGACTTTGCATTCGCACCACTGTTTCATCCAACTGGCTTCCCTCGTCATCAGTGGACGAGCTCTCACCATCGCACTGAATGCTGGCAGAACACACAGGCGCACTATTGCTTGCTACCGCACTTCGTTTATTCAGCCTAACACTTCCAACCGGCGTACTAGTTTCACGAAACTTGCAAGGCTGTGTTGGAGTTATTTCGATTCCATTTTCGGCTGGTTCCAACGTGCGAGCACTTTGCTCTAATCGCGTCACTAAACATGCCTTGTTGCCAGTTTGTGGCAACCGTTTACGCGGATCTATCCCACTTCTGAAATGTAATACACTATGAAAAATTAACTCGGGAGAGGATTAATAAAAGAAACAATATAATTGGGAACTGAAAACTTGTTTAATGCAACTATATCGTACAAAGGTTCCCATACGACTGACTGGCACTTTTTCTCAACTCACTCGCTTCCTCGTTCGGACAGTCTCAACTTCACATTACACATTAAAAGGAAAAGTGCGCAGGAAAATATGGACTCTGGTGGGTAATATCAAATAAGATAACTAGCTATAATAATTAATAATGTGTGTGCAAATTCTGGGAAAATGAAGTTCCTACTTACGACGACAAAATAATATTCAAAAAAAACTTCCGAATGTCTAAGGCTGCTTTTAACATTCTCGTTGTCGAAATGAAAAATTTGGAAAAAAGTGACACAAATATGGGGAATGCGATATCTCTCGAAAAACGTATCCCTATAGCAATTTATGCACTTTCATCATCCGCTGAATACAAAACGGTAGCGAATTTATTTGGTGTAGGTAGAGCAACAGTGGAGATAATTGTTCTGGAGTTTTGCGAGGAAGTCTATTCGAAAATGAAATTTGAGTTATTAAATGGATATCCGCAAAATCAAAGTAGAGTAAAGGAAAACGTTGAAGTGTTTGAAAAAATGGAATTCCCACAATGTTGTGGAGCAATAGGTATAATTCTTGTTTAATTAATTAAATAAAACAAAAATTTATTTAAATCGCTTTAGATGGATGCCATAGAGTAGTAGCGTCACCAAAAGCGGATGCAACGGATTACTACAATTTTAAAGGATGGTATTCTATAATTCTCTTCGCTGCAGTTGATTATAGGTATATGTATATATTGACTCCATCAAGAAGAAGCTTGAACTTAAACTTATTAATCTACATGTTCAGGTGTAGATTCGCGTATTTAAATGTTGACGCAACTGAAAGAAATAATGACTCGTATATTTTGGAAAATTCATCATTTAAAAGAATTCACCAAACCAGCAAAATTTTTAAAGAAACCAGGATGATTGAAGGTGTGAATGTACCTATTGTCTTTTTGGGTGATTCAGCATTCCGATTATCTTCAATAGTCATGAAGCCATATCCGTTCCCAAATGATCAACCGCCTTTAGAAAAAATGTTTAATTAACATTTATCAAAATCTCGCCGAGTGGTGAAGAATGCTTTCGGTTACTTAAAAGCAAGATTTCGCAGATTGGGAAAGGCTTTGAGGTTAGAATACAAAATTCACATAAAATCGTGGAGACTTGTTGCATTTTACACAATTTTTGTATCGAGCAACTAGATTCCGTTTGGAAAACATGGCTGGAAAAGTGTGAAATTTCTGCTTGTCAATAACAACTATTTCAACCACATCATTCAACAACACTTGGTAACCAAGATGAATCAGCTAAGGAAATAAGAAATGCAACAACGAAGTATATAGGTATGTAAGCTTTATAAATTATACTTAAAAATTATTTAGCTTTTGGTTTTACACTTTCCACATTTTTTTCTTGAATTTCTAAGCTTCTACTCATAACATTCTCTGTCATCTTCAAACATTTTTCATCGAGTTCGCTTTCTTTTTTTTACAATGTTTTAGTCTCTTTTGAGTCCGCTTCAATTAGGTCATTAGTTCGTTTCATTTCTTGCCAAATGTCTTCTGTTGAATTTAGTTTTCTCTTTTTAGCACGAATGGCTAGTGTTGACGAGGATAATGGCGTTGCAGATGATGATGAAGCCGACGCCAATGGCAGAGACGAACACAATGGTGAGGGTGAGAACGGTGGTGAAGTTGTACACAATGGAGGAGACAACACTGGGTGTACTATCAAAGATAACGGCGGCGACCATAACTTCGGGATGGAGGAATGCTGTGTGCCGACAGGAGCACCTCCTGACTCAGAGGATGTATCATGAGGAGCTGCAGAAGATGAGAGCAAATTATGCGAAGAGCTGCTTATAGTTCCTAAAACGATAAAAAACAATTAAAGCAAATAACAATTAATACTTGTTTTATTACATACAAATACAATGCTTTCACGCATTGTGTTGACGTCATTATACATGAAGCTTCCAACAATCGAATGCACTTCATTAAAAAACTCCCATTTCGATGAGCCCCCGGATGGGCCAATCACTTTTGCCTCGCTTCTGAAATCTCATCACATTACATTTAGTATTTTTTTGGCATCAAGAAACTTACATGTATTTCTGGGCCAGGTTATTTATTTTTACTCTCAATTCGTTGGGTGTGGCGATTACTCCCATATCAATTTTGTGGACATATCCGTATAGATATGTCCTCCTCAAAGTGTTAATAAACGAACGCCACACCTCGCACAATTTGCATATTTCCCCAGTTTTGCAAGATCGCACTTTTTTCTTCTTCGCTTCCTCTTTTTCCATATATAATGTTATATAATTAATTAATTAATTATTCGGTTTGAAAAAACATTAAAAATTTACCTTGAAACGCTTGAAATGTACTATGAAACTGACAATTTGTAAAAACATGAAATGAAATGTCATCTGACAGTAATATCTGGAAAATCAGCTCATTTTTCCAATAACTTGCCGTTTATCACCACTAAAAGCGCACTTATCGGCAACAGGTATGACAAGCAATACATAATACGCACGAAAATACCCCAAAAGCACAAGCATAGAAGTTGCATAAACTTCTTTAATCGCGGTGAGTAAGTAAGTTCAATAACACATGTATGTAGGTAGCATAATGAACAATCGCTTAAACCTGCCTCAAGTGAGGTCAGCGACTTGCATATGCATATGCATAAACTCAAATGTGAATTGACTCACCGACCTACCTACCTGCCTTCTGCAAGTAAAAGCTAAAACAAACAAAAGACGATGATAAACTGACTTCTGTTTATTTTAGCACAAATGACAAAGTAGCGGCAAGTTATGAATGAAATCACAAAGGTTGAAAAGTGCAACGCAAGCTTTGTTTATTGAATTATAATTAATCGATGCCAATTGGTTCTCATGCAATTATTGTAAGATAAGCATTTTGAGCATAGGAACCTATTTAGGTCAACCAGGTAATTTTGAATATAAATAAGATAAGAAATGGAAAAATAAAAACACTTTTTGGTTGACATTAGTTCAGAGTATACGGAGTGTTGTGTTTAGCTTTCCCGAAGTAGACATTGGAGTTAAGGCTGTTCTTAGCTGCTCCACCATACTATTTAGAGCTAGCGCTGACATAGCCGCTCTTCAGGAGTCAAAGCTGTTCTTAGCTGCTCCACCATACTATTTAGAGTTAGCGCTGACATAGCCGCTCTTCAGGGGTCAAAGCTGTTCTTAGCTGCTCCCAAAGACTCAGCGTTGGATTTCATAATCAGTGTACGTGTATCATTTGTATTATGTATTACAAGATTATGTTAGCGTCATTGATCCAATGAAGAAACAAATAACCATTGCGCCAGTGATGTAATGAGCATGAGCTGTGCAATGATCATTGCGAAAAAAAAACTAAAATTAAGTTCGAAAATGAGACAAATCGGTCAATTCCTTCGTGGGGTTGCCATACAAATATTTCGTTTTCCACTATATATTTGGACACTGATTGAGAATGGATTGACGTACAGAGCTGAAATTTGGTACCAGGTGTTTTCATTGTACTAGCAAATACAAAACTTCATACGGGCATTCATCTAGGGTGTCATAAGAATTGGTCTTAGCCAAGTCTAGCTTTTTTACTTGTTAAAATAACATGTACTATTTTTATAAAAACTTTGTATATAATATTTCAGCTTTCTACGTTGACTCTCATGCAGAAATATATAGTGAAGAACGAAGTCTTTTATGGCACCCATACGAAGGAGTTACCCGACTTGTCCCATTTTCAACTTTTTTTTTAAAACAGGCCGTGTACAAAATTTCCGTGAGATAGATATACTGACAGATCGATATATAAAAATTAAAATATGTTTTAATTTTTTGCTTGGGGGTCCAATCCATTTTTCTCTACAATCACTATTTCTATGTGTTACAAACGGAATGACAAACTTAGTATACCCTATGGTTTCATCTGAAAAATATTAAAATAAATTAAAAGAATTATGAAAATTTACAAACTTTAGAGAGCATCCCTTTCTAAGAATTGGCCACTTTAGCTAATTGATAATAAACACTAAGTCACACTTGTAAGCAGGCTATAAAATATAATCATATTATTGGAATAGAATAGATACTTTCTGCAAATGAGCGATTCAATTTAGTTTATATAGTTGGCTCAGTAGTAAATGAGAACAGCCTGAAGGCTATGGAGTTAGAAGTCAACGATAATGAATGGAATAGACTTTGCGCCAATGTTATAACGTTTTATGAATTCATAAACTCGCACGCTTTGCAACACTTCATTAAGAAATGTGCATAAAGGAAAGATCATATTAATTGCAAATAAAAGTATCCATTTTTCCAAAATGAAAGTTCTTCCAAAAAATTTATCCCACTGGATTCAGTTGGATCCAAATGGCAACACCGCTTGAGAGTCGCGTCGGTCTGTCTGTTGGCACTATTAGGTACATCATACACGTACAGTACATACAAATTTGTAATTAGTTTCCAAAAGTTTAAAACCCGGACGGTACAGAAACACTTTCCGGACGGTCAACGGACGCCCTCCAAACTAGGACAAATCTGGAGATACCCGGACGGATGGCAGCCCTAGGTTAAAATCAGTTTGTGTCCGACGAACCGTTCTATGTAAAAGATATGCGATAAAATACCAAAATTCAAACTTGCCAAGACGGGTGCCATACGAAATTTCATGGGAATTCATCTAGGGTATTATAAGAGTTTATCTTAAGCCTCGTTTCCACTTATACAAATTGTGCCAACTTGTTCGCCAACATGTTGTGTACTTGTTGGGGGCCGACATGTTACCTTAAACTTACAAGTGTTCCCATTTAAATAAATTCTCGCGAACTTGTTGTCTTAACTTCTTACATCCTACTCCATTGCCTTCCACTAGTTTAGCCATCACAACAAATGAGCGTTTGCACATAAATGAACAAATCCACCCAGCAAATTCTGCGAGTTTTTAAAGCCGACATCGAACAAGTTGCCAGCATGTGTCTGAATTTTCATATAGTGTTGCCAACTTGTTTCAAAACTTGTCGGGTAAGAAAATTTGTATAAGTGAAAACGAGGCTTTAGATGAAGTTTAATTCAAGATCACTTGCAAGTAAGTATTTGTGCACTGCGCATTTTTCAAACGCAGGAATCGCATCCTTCTGGCTTAATACGTTATTGGTAGAAGCATCACTTTCAAGAACGTCAATTATTTCTTCGTTACTGCCTGGACAAACTGCTTCAAGGATATCGTCCACAATGTCCTGGTCTGTTAATTTTCCAAAACATTCCAAGTTGTCGCCACATATTAGCTACTCGTTAAACTTCTCATCTTCTAGGGGCAATTCTTTTAGTTTCGAAAATCGCAGTTTGAGAACACTACATCTACTTAAGGCTGAATGGCAGAAAATAAAGCTAACGAATCCGACCTTCCAAAATTTACCACTTTGTTGTATGAATAGTAGCTTACGGCACAGGACCTATTCATATCACACTTTTGTCAGTTTTTCACAAGAAAACTGAAAATATTTTAGAGCGTTAGGACTAATTTAGGTCGTATAGTGTATTAGTGTGAGAGTCTGTTGCATTGCTCAGTAGGTATTTCTCTGTTAATTTTCCAATACATTCCAAGTTGTCGTCACATTTTAGCTACTCGTTAAACTTCTCATCTTCTAGGGGCAATTCTTTTAGTTTCGAAAATCGCAATTTGGGAACACTACATCAGCTTAAGGCTGAATGGCAGAAAATAAAGCTAACGATTCCGAGCTTCCAAAATTTACCACTTTGTTGTATGAATAGTAGTTTACGGCGCAGGACCTATTCAATCAAACTTTTGTCAGTTTTTCACAAGAAAACTGAAAATATTTTAGAACGTTAGGACCAGACCTCTAAAATTCCAAGTACAAGTACCTGGACTTGAAATATTTTAAGAACAAGTACAAGTCCCTGTACTGGTACTTAAAAAAATTTCAAGTACAAGTCTCGGAACTGGTACTTTAAAATTTTTCAAGTACAAGTCCCGGTACTGGTACTTAAAAAAAAATTCAAGTACAAGTCTCGCTACTGGTACTTTAAAATTTTTCAAGTACAAGTCCAGGTACTGGTACTGTTACTAGTACTTAAGTACCAATGTACTTAAGTACTTTACAGGTTTGTACCTGTAAAATTCCAAGTACAAGTACCAGTACAGTACCAGTACCTTGCCTTGAAATATTTTAAGTACAAGTACAAGTCCCGGTACTGGTACTTAAAAAAATTTCAAGTACAAGTCCCGGTACTGGTACTTTAAAATTTTTCAAGTACAAGTACCGGTACTGGTACTTAAAACAAATTTCAGGTACAAGTCCCGGTACTGGTACTTTAAAATTTTTCAAATACAAGTCCAGGTACTGGTACTGTTACTAGTACTTAAGTACCAATGTACTTAAGTACAGGTCTGGTTAGGACTAATTGAGGTCGTATAGTGTATTCTGTTGCATTGCTCGGTAGGTATTTCTCGGGGTCTTGGGAGTATACATCGTGCACACCATACATACACACTTTAATAAAAAACTGTGTGTGTATTTGCTTGGATTATAATACAAATTCCAAATCTAAAACAAATATGTATTAAACAAGTGAAAAGAAAACAAAATTCCAAATAATTTTCCCTCGGTTAAAATTCTAAATAAATATTTTTGTGTCGTCTTAACTAAATCATGAACGAAAAATATAAAGAAATATTTTCCCTGTTTATTTTTGCATAATCACCCTGAAACTCCGAAATGGCTAATATTCCCCCCACCCCCAGCCCCCTTCCAAACAATATTTTTTTGTCTAGGTGAGTACTATCACCTCCTGCTCTACATATAAGAAAAACAGAAAACTACACTAATGCTATGAGGTAGAAGGATGCTGCTCTTGATAATTCGTCTGAAATTTGCAATATGTTTGCTTCGTTTTTTGAAAATCCATTTTCCTCGTCATACATATTTCCAACCTCGAAAAAGCAACTTTAGTCATATGAACGACTCCCATAAAGTTTCATTCATTGTTCCTTCAATTGCACATGAGGAATACTTTTATTTAGATTATTATATGAATTTTGAGATTTTATTGACTCATATGGACTTGTTGCCGGATAATCAGCATTGGTTCAACCAATCGTGTGTCTTTTAAATAGACTATGGTGATTAGTCAGCATCAGAGGATTTTTCTAAGAAAAAACAATATTTTATGCGTTAATGCCAGGGTGTGACGTAAGTTAAACAAGTTATAACGTATCAGTAGTAAATCGTAATTATCTTTCAATTTTATTTTTTTCCGAATTTTTCTTTACCCACTTTTTGTTTTTTTCCCCAGTCTAGGACACTTCTGAACTTTTTTTTTAAATTTTCATAACTAAGAGCTTGGGTAACATGGATGTCATAATTCGGGATGAAACTTTTTTGCTTATCCCAAAACTTAAGAAGTTTGCTCTTAATTCACACAGCCCGAGGGGAAAATCTTTCACTTTGCCTTCAATTTTCTTTTATAGGTATATGCAAATTTCATGAGCCCACAAGCACACATTTTCCAATGAGCTTACAGCAACAAAAGGAGTCAAATATCCTTAAAACAAGGGAAGTAAAACAACTTTTCGCCAGCTGGCATAGCTTTAAAATGTGAAATTTTATATGTTCGTAATAAGACTCTTAAAGGGAAAGAGCTTCGTATACTATCTTGAAGAGAATGATTGCCATGCTGTCATGTTCCTCATTTTACATGCATTCATTTTACACATTTTTCGTCCATCAGTCGTTGTATCTCTACACTCTTCGCAGATTTATTATCTTTTTATTAGAACACGTGCTTAGTCATTATTAAGAATTTTATTTCTTACCATAGTCGATACATATGGTAGTTTCCTTCAGAAAATAAGTATCCCATTGTTCAACAAAAATCCTTTTTTGCCCACTAATGGAATTTTTCCTTAGCAGGGAAATGACTGAGGACGTCCGGTAATACAACCGAGATAATCAGCCTGCGATCTGTTCAAAATAATCACTTTCGGGATCTCAAAAACATCATAAACCTGTTAATAGCTTACTTGTACTAGGAATACTGAACATTCCATAATTGACTTCTCCGTGAAATTAACTTCTTTGATATATTGCCAAAACAGAGAAAAGTGAAAAATATAAGATTTGCTCCAAATTGATATTTTTGCTGGCATCATGCTTAGGTCGAATTAAATGTAATATAAAGCACAGAGGAAAGTAAACTCTCAGCTGATATACACCCACACAAGAGAAACATAGTGCCTCACGCAACTGATAAACACTAAACCGATAGGCAAGGCACCCACACAGAGAAATCCTAGTGCCACAACTGATACTGACCTTATAAAGTTTTTGGCATAGTACATTTATTAGACAGCGTAGACAGTAACTAGCTCCTCCGCTTAAGGAACATGTGGTGAACCGGTTAGGCTGCTCAGGGCTCTCAGGAGCGACCCGTCGGCAAGGCTGAGTGTTCTGAGAGGGCCAGACAGCTCCTTTATGGCATCGAAAGAGGAAGCCTGTAGACTTCTTCTCTCGACGCATTTTCCTGACTGCAGGCTTGAAGAAGACCTGCAGGCAGGTTCCGATTATCCGCTACCTCTATGCACTGGTGGAGATTGGTCCACTGCCCCCAAGGTAGTTGATGTCGAGAAAGTGAAATGGTCAATTTCAACGTTCTCAGCCTTCACAGCCCCGGGTCCAGACGGAATTTTACCTGTCCTTCTTAAGGCTGAGATCATGGTGCTGGCCCCATACATCGACTCCATTTTCAGGGCATGTATCCCTTTTGGATATGTCCCTGAGATGTGGAGGAAGGTGAGGGTTGCCTTCGTTCCGAAGCCTGGTAAGGCTTCCTACATGGACCCGAAGAGTTTTCGAACCATAGACCTTTCCTCATTTCTTTTGAAATGCCTGGAGAGGCTGGTAGACGAATATATTAAGGGAGTACCCTTAAAGGCCTCTCCCTTAAACACCTCACAGCACGTTTACCGGAGGGGCAGATCTACGGAGACGGCTCTCCACTCAATGGTAACCGTCTTTGAGCGGAGACTGGATCGTGGACAGGTTTACCTTGGGAGCCTTTCTGGACATCGAGGGGGCTTTTGACAAGGCCACCCCCGAGTCGCTATGAGGGCAGCTCGTCGACATGGTGTTGACCGCACTGTTGTGCGATGGATCGACAAAATGTTAAGTAGACGATAGTTAACTGTGGATGTAGGCGGCCGAACCTCTCTCAGGGTGCTAGTAGAGAGAGGCTGCGCACAAGGTGGCGTGCTATCCCCAGTACTCTGGTGTATGTTGGTTGACTCCCTCATCACGGTACTGAAAAACGTGGGATTCTCATGTGAAGCGTATGCAGATGACATCCCTCTGCTCATTTCCAGGCATAGCATGGCTGCTGCCTGTGCCTTCATGCAACGAGGCCTCAATATTGTTGAGGACTGGTGCACCCGTCATGATATGACAGTGAACCCAACACAGTGCAGCTTGGTGCTCTTCTCCAGAAGACGTAAGCTGGGGTACTTTGTTCTTCCAAAGCTTTTTGGACACACTCTGCAACTCTCTCTGTCAAGCACCTTGGAGTCTTTCTTGACTCGGCAAAGGCTTGCCTGCTTGGGAATTACGGGCTCCATGCGATCTACGGCTACTGGGCTCTGGACGTCCTACTCAATCTGCCACCCCTGGATCTTGTCATTCAGGCAGAGGCCAAAAGGGCCGTGTGCAGATTTCGCTTATGGGGATGTTGGGAGGACGGCTGGACTGACTCTGCTCATTGCTCTATGGCGTATCGGCTGGACTTGGAAAACCCCCTGGCCGGTATGCCATGGGATGCGATGGTACCTGAGCTTCGTTTCGGGCGTCGCTTCTCTGTAAGCTTTCCTGCAAGGGAATCGTGGACTAAGGGAGGTGCCTTATCGTGCCTTCCCCGGTCTGTTCTAAAAATCTTCACCGACGGCTCTCTCACCAATGAGGGAGCTGGGGCGGGTGTCTACTTTCCTGAGTCTGATTTTGGAATAGAGTACTCACTTGGAAAACACACCACTGTCTTCCAGGCTGAAGTCTTCGCCATCTCAATGGCAGCGACGTTAGCCCTTGATACGCAAATCAAGAGAAAAGATATCGCTATCCTTTCTGATAGTCAGGCAGCCTTGATGGCTCTGAATGGCCCTCGGATAACGTCTAAGTTACCGGGGTACTGCAGGTCGTCAGTGGGTAAGTTGTGTTTTCACAACAAGGTGTCCCTCTTGTGGGTTCCTGGTCACATGGGGATCATGGGGAATGAAAGGGCTGACCTTTTAGCTAGGGTCGGCTCCGATTCTCCGTTCGTCGTACCGGAGCCCGCCGTAGACGTTGCCACCTCGAGTATCGTGTCTCTCATCAAAACGGATGTTCATAGGAAACATCAGCAACGATGGGGGAACGTGAGTGCTTGTAGGTGTACAAAACTGTTTCTTGATGGGCCCAATGGGAATATCTCCGATTTTCTCTTGGGGTTCGGAAGGAAACAATGTAGAACCGTGGCTGGCATGATCACCGGCTACAGCTCACTTCTCGCTCATATTACAAGGATGGGAGTAGTTGACAGGCCTGAGTGTCTGTCCTGCATGGAGGGAGAGCCTCAGACAACCGAACACTTTTTGTGTGAGTGTCCGGCCTTCGCCCGGAGCAGACTGGATACTCTAGGGTCTCCCGTTCTATCTGTGGATGAGCTGAAAAACCTTCCTCACCAAGACCTGATGCGCTTCATTAAGAGGACAGGAAGGTTTTGGTGAATGGGATTCAGGGTAGTACAATGGGCCGCTATGGCCTCCGTGCTTGGGATGGGTTTCTCCTGTTCCTCCTGTTTAAAAAAAAATGAAAATTCGGTTTCCACCTTATATACGACCCTAAGTAGCAAATTTGAGCTGTATTTAAGGTGGAAAACATTAGGCAATACCTCTCAGGTGATGACTTCTACTAGGTCTTACTAAGGTCTACTAGGTCTTACTAAGTATAATCGTTCGCCCAATTATATTGGGAGTTATATAGGATTTCTAAATAATCAGTTTGGATGTGTGAAGTTTTACCGACGAACAAGTATTGTAACAACAATCTAAGAAATATTCTTCCCTTAAGAGAACGGGACTATCTGTTCAAATGGAATTGATGTATGCTTCAACTGTATCCACATTTGGAAAACGAAGCAAGTTTTCACGAAATTTTGCACGTGATAACTCAAAAATGAATGAATTGGGCGACATTGTTCTGGAACATTAGTAAATATAGTTGACTCTATATTTAATTTGTTATAAACACTACTGTATTGTCAAATGCCAATGGCGGAAGCAAGAGTGATCTTATAAAAGTTGGTTTTATTAATAAGAGCTATCTTATAAGTTAACACAAAATATGTTTTTTTCAGAGTGACGAAAAAGCAACAGTTTTTTGTTATGTACCTACTAATCTTGATAATAAAATTCTAGCTCTAAAAACCTAGAAGATAAGGGGAGGGGAGGGTAACTGTTGAAATGTATCTAGTGTAGCTTTTTGTATGTTGGTTGGTTGACTCCCTCATCACGGTACTGAAAAACGTGGGATTCTCATGTGAAGCGTATGCGGATGACATCCCTCTGCTCATTTCCAGGCATAGCATGGCTGCTGCCTGTGCCTTCATGCAACGAGGCCTCAATATTGTTGAGGACTGGTGCACCCGTCATGATATGACAGTGAACCCAACACAGTGCAGCTTGGTGCTCTTCTCCAGAAGACGTAAGCTGGGGTACTTTGTTCTTCCAAAGCTTTTTGGACACACTCTGCAACTCTCTCTGTCAAGCACCTTGGAGTCTTTCTTGACTCGGCAAAGGCTTGCCTGCTTGGGAATTACGGGCTCCATGCGATCTACGGCTACTGGGCTCTGGACGTCCTACTCAATCTGCCACCCCTGGATCTTGTCATTCAGGCAGAGGCCAAAAGGGCCGTGTGCAGATTTCGCTTATGGGGATGTTGGGAGGACGGCTGGACTGACTCTGCTCATTGCTCTATGGCGTATCGGCTGGACTTGGAAAACCCCCTGGCCGGTATGCCATGGGATGCGATGGTACCTGAGCTTCGTTTCGGGCGTCGCTTCTCTGTAAGCTTTCCTGCAAGGGAATCGTGGACTAAGGGAGGTGCCTTATCGTGCCTTCCCCGGTCTGTTCTAAAAATCTTCACCGACGGCTCTCTCACCAATGAGGGAGCTGGGGCGGGTGTCTACTTTCCTGAGTCTGATTTTGGAATAGAGTACTCACTTGGAAAACACACCACTGTCTTCCAGGCTGAAGTCTTCGCCATCTCAATGGCAGCGACGTTAGCCCTTGATATGCAAATCAAGAGAAAAGATATCGCTATCCTTTCTGATAGTCAGGCAGCCTTGATGGCTCTGAATGGCCCTCGGATAACGTCTAAGTTACCGGGGTACTGCAGGTCGTCAGTGGGTAAGTTGTGTTTTCACAACAAGGTGTCCCTCTTGTGGGTTCCTGGTCACATGGGGATCATGGGGAATGAAAGGGCTGACCTTTTAGCTAGGGTCGGCTCCGATTCTCCGTTCGTCGTACCGGAGCCCGCCGTAGACGTTGCCACCTCGAGTATCGTGTCTCTCATCAAAACGGATGTTCATAGGAAACATCAGCAACGATGGGGGAACGTGAGTGCTTGTAGGTGTACAAAACTGTTTCTTGATGGGCCCAATGGGAATATCTCCGATTTTCTCTTGGGGTTCGGAAGGAAACAATGTAGAACCGTGGCTGGCATGATCACCGGCTACAGCTCACTTCTCGCTCATATTACAAGGATGGGAGTAGTTGACAGGCCTGAGTGTCTGTCCTGCATGGAGGGAGAGCCTCAGACAACCGAACACTTTTTGTGTGAGTGTCCGGCCTTCGCCCGGAGCAGACTGGATACCCTAGGGTCTCCCGTTCTATCTGTGGATGAGCTGAAAAACCTTCCTCACCAAGACCTGATGCGCTTCATTAAGAGGACAGGAAGGTTTTGGTGAATGGGATTCAGGGTAGTACAATGGGCCGCTATGGCCTCCGTGCTTGGGATGGGTTTCTCCTGTTCCTCCTGTTTAAAAAAAAAATGAAAATTCGGTTTCCACCTTATATACGACCCTAAGTAGCAAATTTGAGCTGTATTTAAGGTGGAAAACATTAGGCAATACCTCTCAGGTGATGACTTCTACTAGGTCTTACTAAGGTCTACTAGGTCTTACTAAGTATAATCGTTCGCCCCAATTATATTGGGAGTTATATAGGATTTCTAAATAATCAGTTTGGATGTGTGAAGTTTTACCGACGAACAAGTATTGTAACAACAATCTAAGAAATATTCTTCCCTTAAGAGAACGGGACTATCTGTTCAAATGGAATTGATGTATGCTTCAACTGTATCCACATTTGGAAAACGAAGCAAGTTTTCACGAAATTTTGCACGTGATAACTCAAAAATGAATGAATTGGGCGACATTGTTCTGGAACATTAGTAAATATAGTTGACTCTATATTTAATTTGTTATAAACACTACTGTATTGTCAAATGCCAATGGCGGAAGCAAGAGTGATCTTATAAAAGTTGGTTTTATTAATAAGAGCTATCTTATAAGTTAACACAAAATATGTTTTTTTCAGAGTGACGAAAAAGCAACAGTTTTTTGTTATGTACCTACTAATCTTGATAATAAAATTCTAGCTCTAAAAACCTAGAAGATAAGGGGAGGGGAGGGTAACTGTTGAAATGTATCTAGTGTAGCTTTTTGTTATAGCCAAAGTCTTTTAAGCGTAGCCCGAAAGTGTTTTGAGTAGCCATATGTGAAAAATTTACAGAAAAATGTCATCAGGGTTGGACATCCTGCTGACTTTAGCCGATAAATTCCGTTCAAGAAAGAATTTTTGTCAAACCAAGGATATTTTTGGAGAGGTCAGGGAAAAACGAACAGTTTTGCTGAACATGGCAAATGGAATGGGTGAAAAATGAAAAAAAATGTAGGCATATAAAAAAAAAAGTTAAAGGCTGTCAAGGTTGGCCAGTGTTGTCTAGGTTGGCCAGTCAACGAAAAATGTACTGAAATAACTGAAAATGACCTGGATAAATTAATTGAATGAAATAAAAACTGAATGTGTTACATTTTTCTATTCTTTAGCAAATTTTGAATGGCACAATATTCGAAATCGCATTTCCGAAAAATGTCGTTATATTGACGCACTTCAAATGCAGTTCTCTCTTGTATTGTCCTAAGAGGTCTTTTCTGCGCATTTTTGTTTGGATTAGTGCTGGACGTTTTTTGGGCATCATCCAACCACAAAATCATATTGAGCCAACTCTGACTACACAAAGTGGAAAACCTTGACGACAAGCACCATTGTCGCAACACTTGACACCACAACCAAACATGTTACAGAATTGAATTTTCCTCTTGGTTTATTTTCAAGCATGAACCACACAATACATTCACAACGCTTACCTTGATGATTGCATATTTTCTCTTCACTTTCTAGCTGTATTCACTGCTGCTAAGACAAACTTTTTTTTTAATTTCTAACCACTGAGTGCACAGCACATACTTTGCGTTCGGGCTCCAAATCTGCAATGTCACGAAAAGCTCGTAATCACAGGGAGAAGTTTTTCCGCGCTAGAACATTGTTGGCGCTAGTGGTCAAGACTAGAAAAATCGCAGATGGCCGACCTAGACCTCAGGCCAATCCTGACGACATTCCCTATATATGAAATTAGTTATAATTAATACTTCCGTGGGGTCGAAATTTGTACAGTCTAAGCTTTTACTTTGATATACTGTTTAAGCAGAATATAGCTATTAAACATATCGGTTCCTCTTTAATTTTTTTTTAAGAGAACATTTTATATTTCAGTACCTTAGTTGCTATGAGATAAGGCAGTGCTAGCATATAGGGTGTTTCCTCCATAGTTATCCATAGCGCAGGAGGTAATAGTACTCACCTAGGCAAACAAAAACATCTCAGAGTTTGGATATTTCATCGGGGCCCGGAACGAAACCACATACATACATCAAAGTCGTTTCTACCCAACCTTTTGTAGGGAAAAGAAGCCCTACTGTCTGGACTATGTTTTGTAGTGAAAAGCTTTTTGGAAATAACTCGACACTTTTCTCCCAAGTTGTCCAACGTATGAAATAGATTTGAAAAATATATGATATAATTCTATGTACTGATAATATTACCATTGTTTGAGATGATATGCGCCGGCATATGAACTTAAGAACAGCCCAGACTCAGCGTCTAACCCGTTCGAATCCTATCTTTAAAAACAAAAATTAAAAAAAGAACATTTACCCTTATACCACTAGATTCCTTTTAAGAGATTATAAGCAAATCCAATTGCATGCCTCTCACATTGTTGTTGAGTGTATTTCGAAGGAATATTTAATGAGAACTATAAAATAAACGGGGAAAATATATCTCATTGTCGAATTTCCGGATTAAGAAGCAAACTGTCTCGGTGTTCACAGTTTTGCTATCCATCAAATAATCAGAATGCAGCAGGCCAACTTTAACAAGGACGCTACTACATAGCTCATATAAACATCATGTGGATCGTTGTGAAGAAAAGAACATAATGCAGGTTCGAAGAATAGCCAACCTTTATTGAGTGTAAAAAAGTATCTCCGTAATATGTAGTACTTATTATTTTATATTTTAGTATACACTTTTAGTAAAGTTTTTACCAATAACAGCTATTTCGGTCAAGTTAGTCTGCTTCTGATAGTCCTTACATCTGAATTGTTCTAAAACATTTTTCCTCGCTTTTAGTAACCATGCATCTCTTTTCATTTATTTGCCAAGGTGCGGCTGCTCAATCGCTTTACAATTCTGTATTTGCTTTTCAACGCTTATACAGTATTATTGACTATTCTTGATATCTAGCATTTACCACTAACACCGAGGAAAGACCTGCGATTCCAAATTGAAATATTGATACTGAAATTATGTAATATTGTCATAATAGAATTTCAGAGACACACTTGTGGCTTACGATACTGAGAATTAATTAGAGAACTTAAATTTTATTTGTCGTTTAATTTGTATTTTGACTTAAGAAAGCTCCGCGCACATACAAAATGCGAACAAATATTGTGAAATTATTTGTTTATACGGAAGATAAAAACGAAATAAACACTTCAACTTAACAAGTGTCAAATATTAAATGTCAATAAAAGTTGCAGCCAACATTGCATTATAAAATTCGGTTCTAAAAGGTTCGTGTATTAAATAAGTATGGTTTAAAACTAGGGACAGATTGCAATAAACGCTGTATAATTCTGTATAATTTTTATATTGAGTTCCAATGTTCTACATACCAGGTGTATCTCGAGTATATACAGATTTGTTTCTCGGTATATATAGCTACACACTTGCACTTTAGTGCAAACTGGAATATTGAAACCGTAAGTCTGTCTCCGGCATATCGTGCTTATATATTATTTTACTTCTGAATTTGTTTGCGATTTTAGATCGTTTAGGAGCAGCTGAAACGACTAGTCTTTTTTAATTCTCTATAATGTCATTTATGGGGGTGGAGCAGTATCGGACGTATTAAGTCTCAAGTATTTATCCACTTTTAGATCAGTCGGGCATTACAGCTGTAACACAAGGCATGTATCTTGAGGCTATAAATTAATCAGACATAAGAGAATTATTGCGCTAGAACTTTTGGGTAATCTATAGTGACATGTATACCATGGACCGCTGACACTACTAAAATTGCTGACATTAACATGGGATTACTTTTCTATAGTTTTCTCTTTTAGGTTTTTGTCCTTGAATCCGCTAAAATTCAAATAAAAAGTTTGATGCGGTAATGCGGTTTCAGTCAGCGAATTTTCCAAATGACTACATCTATGGTATTTGATCAAAAGTACAGAAGTCCAAAAATGTACTTTACGCTACTTATGGACTTGTGTGTTTTTAACCGAAATCATATTCAGTTTTTTAAAGTTATGCATTTGGATCCGTTATATTAATCATTTTGAAGGGATGTCCACTTATACAGTTAGCACAGAATGACAAAGAATATATTTCAAACACTTTGATATACATAATTCCAAAACGCCAGATGATTACTAGCGTAAAGTTTGACTCTGCTCATATAAGGATAGCTTAACTGCCGGCGCTCCTATGTTAAGCGGAGTAGTTACTTAAGTTCAACTCCTAAAGTCAGATGGAGCAGGTAAATAGCTCAACTCCTAGGGATGGCGGAAGTAGGTAAAAAGCTAAACTCCTATTCTGGAAAGGAAGTAGCTAAAAAGCTTACCTCCTATTGAAAAATCACCGAGGGAAAGGATAAGTAGGCATATACACGATGCTATGTAAGATATGTGGTACTCTGTAATACTGTGTGTAAACAAATGTAAAATTAAGTTAGAATATGAGACAAATCGGGCAACTTCTTCATGGGGTTGCAATACAAAAATTTTCTTTCACCACAATATATTTGGACTCATGGCGTTGTCGTAGTAACAGCAAAATAAAATTTCAAAAATTGACTATATCGGACAACCCGTTCTTGGTGTTGCCATATAAAATTTAGGTCTTTTACGTATACTGTGAAAACGATCAGTCTTAGACATTTTTATTGTACTAAAAACTTTATCATAAAATGAAATCTTATAAAATTTTTTATAATCATTATTTTTGTCCGACGACCCGTTCTAGGAGGTCAGTAGAGCGGAAGGTGATAGTACTCACCTAGACGAACAAAAAATTGTATGGCATGCCCCCCCCCATATCAACCGTTTAGGAGTTACAGGGTGATTATGAAAAAAAGCTAGTTTTTTACAAATCACCCTGTATATTGAAAAGTACACGGCGTACGGTCACAGTTAAGAGCGCATTGTATGCAGAACTTCTTGACCTTTCCACTCAACCAGCCCCGTGCGACTCTCCTCTCAAAAATTATGGTTGTCTAAACTAAAAATTTCGGATCTTACCTTGTTTTTTGATTTAACCTCTATTATTTTTGCAAGGTCGTTAACATACCTTTTTTTTATAAAAACTGTAAACTGTAGACTCGCCTCTTTAATATGACCTATTACACCCAATGTGCTATCTGAAGCCCTTTAAGAGTTATTAGCTCTAAACCTATTCTCAAAACTATTTTCAAACCTATTCTCAACGATAATTTGTTCCCTTTTGCACGTCATTTTAAAAAATATCGTCTAATTTCGGTGTGACCTGAATAGGTTATAAGTTAACAACTGTTTAACGGCTACAGTTAACACATAGGGTGTAATAGGTCAACTTAAAGAGGAGAGTCTACACTTTACAGTTTTTATATGCACAACGGTTCAAACAAGTTGTATTAAATTTGAGCACTGACTTATAATAATGGACTGACCGATTTGCTAAACGATTACATAAAAAACATGTAAAACTCAACCAATCAGATGAATTTTTACACCCGAAAATCGAATTTTATTAAAAAAATATATTTTCTTGTGCCCAAGTGATATTTTAATCGCTTATAAGGAATTAAACTCATTCCGACTTTAATTTTCAAAAGTTATTCGTAACTGAATCCTGCTTATGGGCAAGAGAAACGGAGCATGGTAAACACTATCTTTACGTTATTCCTTCTGAGGTGATTGCATCTGTGGCCAACATAAGAACATCAAATGGCATAAGCAAACGTTCCAGAATGCAATATTTTGTGTTGGTAGCTCCAACTATGCCATAGGGCGAAACGGAGAACTGTAAAACTTGAGCCATGCTTTCATATAGGAAAATGACAAGACTCTCAGTCCATTGTTATAAGTCAGTGAATTGGAGGCATCGGAGGCATTGGAGTTCGCAAATGGGACGAATCGGGCAATTCTTTCGTAATCACTTAATCACTATTCAAAATGGAGCACACAGATATATCCATATAGAATGTACCCAAATGATAACATTAATTATTTGCCGAATACACCTAGAGCGAAACAAAAGGAGTATTTGTAAGGATTACAAAACAAATTCCCAATCTGAAACAAATATGCAATAAAAAAGTTAAAAGAGAAAAAAAATTCCAAATAATTTTCCCTTTCGTAAATAAATATCTTTAGTCTCTTTTTAACTAAACCATAAACGAAAAATATTAACAAATATTCTCTCTTTTCTCTCAGTACATTCCTAATCCACTGACCACTCCAACAACTAACTTGCACACACAACTAGTAGCATAGCAGACTGGCGGTGCTTGTGCTATGAGACGCGTCGTTAATATACTGTTACAAATCTTGCTTTTCCCAGCTGTTTGTGGTGAGGGAGACTCAAAAAAAAAAAAATCTGTGTCCGAGCGGTATTTTACACAACTTTTCTTTTATTTTGGGAAGTACAGCACCCAAAAATAAGGAAGTTTAATTGTCTTGTACTGTCCACATTCAATGCAACGAAATTTATACAAAAAAAAAGAAAAGAGGAAAAAAGAAAGAAATTCCAATCCACAATTTAATACTTCAGTATAAGTTTCCTATTTATAACGTTAAATTCAAACAATATAAATGTACATGTCAACTATGGCAAATCACACTTCAGTACCTATGGTAAGTTCAATATTTGTAAAATAAAATACTAAGTCACACTTCAGTAGGCTAAATTCCATTAATACAATTTTCTTTGTATAAAATTAGTTCACAGAATCTAAAAAAGGATAATGATAAGTTCAGCGCTTCGATAATACCATTTTTGATTTTTGTTCTATACATTTCACTTCAAATATTACGCTTACGAATGGCCCTGTACTTAGATGGGGCGCCACGCACGACCGAATGAGCTTGTTAGCTTGACCGCGCGCGCTGCTGCCGCAGGGCTTACTTTTCTCAAAGTACAGTGATAGCACCAAATGCAAAAAGTTTCGAATCAAATAGGCGAACACTTCAATTGGTTTTGTATTAGGCGGGTTTTGCTTCTTTTATGTTTTCTGTGTGCCTCAAATGTCCCTTTTCCAGGACCGCTTAATTATATCCGCGAGCTTAATTGTATCCGCGAGCTTAATTATATCCGCGTAATCGCACCGTGACTTCGAGAATAAAGAATGATGTTTTTTTTTTTATTATTATTTATTTTTGTTCTTTTTTCTTGTTTTCGGGGCTGCGCCTCCTCTGGATTACGTCGGGGTGACTCTTAGGGCTTCTATGGCTGGATGGCCCTTAATTTCTCGCACGTATATAGTGTTTAAAATATGTGATTTGCTGGTGAAAATTTACATAAGGAAAATTCTAAATTCAAGTGTCTACTTATCTTTCGTCCTCGGGGTCGCATGGAGCCGCAGCCAGCGTTTACTTTCTTCCTGGCGCTCCGCTATGCTTCCTTCAGGGTAAAGATGGCAACGAGCAGCAAGCAAACGAGATCCGCGTGCAGAGCGCTAATTTATTCGTCTCTGTGTTCTTTGTGTTTTTCTTAGTTTCGATAATTAATACACCACCACGTTTTACACGATTTTCGCAAACTCGAATTTTCATTTCTTTTTTCAGCCAAAATCTTCTTTTTTTCAAGATCGAAGGGCTCGCCGGAAATTCGGTCCTCGTTTTTCGTTCCCGAATTCGGACTCTATTCAGAGACTTTTCCACCTATTTTCGCGTGGGCGAACTCTGGTAGTTCACCAAAAGATCACGGGTTGGATTCTCGATAGGAGATTAGCTGCTCCGAATTTTTGGGTTAGTCGGTTTATTTATCTCTTGTTTTGAAGTTTACGAATTTTTTTTATAGGGAAACTGTAACCTTCGTCTAGAAGCAAATCAAGAAGAAGTTTCATCTCTACGCAAACATTATAAACATAATCGCGAAATAATACAAAATTCGGACTCTGCGAAAAATGAATTTGCACGCCAAGCTGCAATTAGATAATTTACAAGGCAAAGAAAATTATATCTCCAGCCTCTCTGGAAATGAGTAAATAAGGAAAAATTGCATGGCATTAACGAAAAAGTTCGTAATATTGAAGCTAAAGTGCAACGTGTGGAATATTAACAGATGGATCTACAAATTGATTTCGAGAAGAATGAACGTGCTTTTATGTGTGCAAAAAAAAAAAAATATCTAAAACTAGAAAAATTAGTAAGGAAGTAAATAAAATTTAACACTATGCAGCCAATTTGAAGAAATTAGAAAGGGAAAGTTGAAATATGTGAAGAGATTACAATAAAAACAATCTGAAGATGAAGAATCTACACTTAGCCGTTATATTCTTTATCAAATTGTTCACGTCGGATCTCTTAAGGTGGAGGAGGATGAACTGATCAATCAAAATAATAGCGTGAGTCACGAAATTTATTCTTTAGCGACGACTATCAGAGCGAATTCAATCGTTGAAGGACTCCAATTTCAGTTAGAAATGATCCGAAATATCAAAATGACGCTCTGCCATAGCTTACAGCAAGACATAAAAATTGTCAGTTCAGAAAATGGAAAAAAATAGTGCAGTCATGAATTCTCTTCCTCTTTAGCCGAATGTTATTGTGGTATAATGGATGTTCAACATTCTCTACTTCAATAGTTAACGGAGACCTGATTGTCGTGACTGCTATCGACACTAATAAAACAATTGCCACTTCTATGGTCTTGTAAACCTTGTGTATCTAGAATCGGTTTTTAGCTGTTTTATCGTTCCTGCGTGGCAACCCAGGTGGGTATAATGCAAGTATTGCTACGTACTCGTTGTGGTTAGCTATTAGATTTGGGTTAGTGTACTTAACTAAACCTATATCCTACCACTTACCTACATCGTTAGTTTGGTTTAGTACTTAGTATTTCTTTTTATTTCGACAGATGTTGCCTTCTCTTTCTCATCACTTTGTTGTAGGTTGGTCCTCATTTCCCAGGAAGTAGCACGAGAGGTCAGCACGGGTTGCACGAAGAAGCCAAGCGTTTCGTGGTCCAGGTCTGCTTAGATGCCACTGGTGTGGGTGTTCTGTAACTTTAGTTCGGATGCCCCATCGGAGGTGTTTAGATGGGATGGATCAGTCGTCAGGCTCTTCAGGTAACAATACATTATGTACATTCGTGCAGGATAGATACTCATTTTTAGAGACACATAAGGTAAATTTGTTGGTGTTTTTTTACTGGAGCCTATCGCCATCTTGGAAAGCTTTTGAGAATTAAAATGAATTAAAACCAATTTTATCATTCAATTTTTATCACGATAGAGGTTTAAAAATGATTTTTATAAAATAAACTACTTTCGGGATTAATCCAGTTTTTGGGCCACTGAATAGATCTTCATTATCGCGTTAAAATAATCATGTAGCAACAAATTTTATTCAAGTTACAAGAGTCTCAATCTTAATGTTATGAAAGTAATTATAACATGAAAAATATTAACAAATTTGAAAAAAAACAGCTCCGCTAGCATTTACAAATATGTTTGGAAAACCTATGTACGAAAACTAATAAAAATTGGTGTATACATGAAAAAGTTATTTGGGGTGTTATTTACGTAAATTATACATAAAAATCTAAAAACATACCTGAAAAAGGGTATTTTAATAAAAAATTTAAATAAATATATTCCTATAAGCTAATCATGCTTAAAAACATGATTAGCTAGCTTATCACACAAATAGATGAAGAAAATTGCTGATGCAATTTTCTTCACATTCCACACATTTCATAAAAATATTCCTATAAAATGGTTTGGGAAAAACAAAAGTTTCAGTTTTCAACCAAGTCGTTTAATAAAAAGAATTATCACGACAAATAATTAAAAGGAGAAAATAAAACCAAGAGATTTGTCGCGAAAAGTGCAATATGTATGTATATCGTACATACATACTGCAAAAAAGCTTTCGCGATAAGAAGTGCGCGCCGCGAAAATACATTATATGTATAACGCGCGCCGCTATTTCAATCGACGGG